>LR738714.1:592592501-592674097 GCA_902687465.1 Secale cereale
ACAGAGAGAGAGAGATAAAACACATAGCTACTGGTACAAACCCTCAGCCCCGAGGATGAAGATGGCCTCCGGTGATAATTTCCCCCTCCGGCACGGTGCCGGAACAGGGTCCCGAGAGGTTTTTCATGGCTACAGAGACTTGCGGCGGCGGAATTTCTGATCTAGGGTTCTTTCTGGGGGTTTTGGGATTTGTAGGAATTTTTGGCCCTCGAAGCAAAGTACAACTACGCATGCTCCTAGGAGAGAGGTTGGTAGGAGTTAACCATCGCACGCTCCCGACTTTCACACAAAGGAAGATAATCAAGAATAATTGCGCTCCAACTTCATCATATAACTAGGAGACCATATGTGCATGCTAAGGGAATCACAAACCTTAACACAATTATTTATTTAGTTCCACAATTCACAATTGCAAGGAATCAAACTTCTCATATATTCAATGCTCTTTATGAAAGTTTTTATTATATCTCCCTTGGATGCCTATCATATTAGGACCAGTTTCATAACACATGCATGTTACCATTGCTATTTACAAGACTCTCAAAAATATATAAGTGAAGCACGAGAGTAAATGACAAACTACTCCAAAAGATATAAGTGAAGATCAATGAGTAGTTCAATAAATACGTAGCTATGTGAAGACTCTCTCTCTCATTTAAAAATTTCAGATCTTAATATTTTATTCAAACAACAAGCAAAGCAAAATAAAATGTCATTTCAAGGATAGCACACATCATGTGAAGAAGCAAAAACTTAGGCTCAACCATACTAACCGATAATTGTTGATGAAGAAAGGTGGGATGCCAACCGGGGCATCCCCAAGCTTAGATGCTAGACACTTCTTGAAATATTATATTGGGATGCCTTAGGCATACCCAGGCTTGAGCTCCCGTGTCTCATTAATTCCTATTATGTCACGGTTTAACTAAATATCAAAAACTTCAACCACACAAAACTCAACAAGAACTTGTGAGATAAGTTAGTATAAATCAACTCAAAACCTTATCATTTTGTACTGTATAAAATCACTACAATTATAATTTAACATTGCATACTAAATGCCTCTGCATTTTTAATACTCCTATCGTCAAATAGAATCATTAAACATGCAGACATATGCAGATAATGCAAACATAACAACAATCTACCTAAACAGGACAGTCTGTAAAGAGTGCAATTTTACTCATGCTTCTATGGCTCAAACAATTCTGAAAGTTTACCACATTACAGATAACTCATTCATGCTCACCGTGTAAACATTTCAAGATTTTATCATGTTTTGACTTTTCAGAGGAATTCATAAAACGATAGAAAACTTTCTGTTTTCACACAATAACATATATACTTGCAAAATAAGCATGGTAAAGGCTATACTTGTCTTTTTATTGCAATAAAAGATGCAAAACACTATTCTAAATAGCAGCAAGCAAATAGCGACGAAAAAATGACGCTCCAAACAAAACTCATATCATGTGACGAATAAAAATATAGCTCCAAGCGAGGTTACCGATAATGTTGGAAACGAAAGAGGGGATGCCTTCCGGGGCATCCCCAAGCTTAGTTGCTTGGATCTTCCTTGGATATTACTTTGGGGTGCCTTGGGCATCCCCAAGCTTAGCGTCTTGTCACTCGTTATTCTCCTCATATCGATATCTCACCCAAAACTTGAAAAGTTCAATCACACAAAACTTAACGGAACTTCGTGAGATGCGTTAGTATAATAAAATAAATCATTCACTTGGGTACTGTCAAAGATAAGATTCATAATTGTTCTCACATCATACCTACTATACCTTATCACTTCCACAATTTATATCATTTAATATAATCTATGGAAACACTAAAACAAGCAAACTATGCATTGAAAACAGAAGGTGTCAAAAGCAGAACAATATGTAATGATCTAAATTTTGATCCCAGTTCTGCACCTCTGAAAATTCTAAAAAGTTAGGACCACGTAGGAAATTTTTATAGCAATCATCTGTAAAAAATTCAGAAGTTTACCACGTTCCACTGAATTCAGAAATTTTTATAGCACTGGACACAAAAGTTTATGTTTTTTCATAGAATCAAGTTAACTATCATGCACACTATCCCAAAGGCTTTTACTTGGCACTTCAGTAAAACAAAAGCTATAAAACATGATTACTACATTAGCTTAATCATGTGATCATACAAAACTAGTATGTATAAATATTGGGTTGTCTCCCAACAAGCGCTTTTCTTTAATGCCTTTTAGCTAGGCATGATGATTTCAATGATGCTCACGTAAAGATAGGAATTGAAACATACAAGGGAGCATCATGAATCAAATTGCAAGCACATTTAAGTCTAACCCACTTCTAATGCATAGGGATTTTGTGAGCAAACAATTTATGGGAACAGGAATCAACTAGCATAGGAAGGCAAAACAAGCATGACTTCAAAACTTTCAACACATAGAGAGGAAACTTGATATTACTGCAATACTTAAAAGCATATGTTCCTCTCTCATAATAATTTTCAGTAGGATCATGAATGAATTCAACAATATAACTATCACATAAGGCATTCTTTTCCACATAAGCAAAATTCTTTTCAATCATAATAATGTGAGTATCATATGAAATTTGAATACTATAGAATGTTTCCACATTAAAAGAGTAGTGTTCAGAAAAAGGATAATCATAATTATGACAAGTTTTATCAATATAATCATCACTACTTTTTATAACATAAGTGTTATCACAATAATCATCATAAATAGCAACCTTGTTCTCATCATAATCCATTGAAAACTCTTCTAAAATAGTGGAATCATTACTAAATAAAGTCATGACCTCTCCAAATCCCATTTCATAAATATTTCAATCATCATAAATAGGAGGGCATGCTATCATCATAATAAATTTGCTCATCGATACTTGGGGAACTAAAAATATCATCTTCATTAAACATAGCATCCCCAAGCTTATGGTTTTGCATATCATTAGCATGATATTCAAAGAATTCATACTAACAACATTCCAATCATTCTTATCATTCAAATATTTAGTGCCAAACATTTTATTGACTTCTTCTTCTATCAATTGAGCACAATGTTCTTTTCCATCATTTTCATGAAAGACATTATAGAGATGAATAATATGAGGCAACCTCAATTCCATTTTTTAGTTTTCTTTTATAAACCAAACTAGTGATAAAACAAGAAATTAAAAGATTCAATTGCAAGATCTAAAGATATACCTTCAAGCACTCACCTTGTAGCGACCACTATCCCAATGGATCGAAGTCTCTTTGCTTAAGTGTCATCCCTTGATCGGTATGCTGACACACACTGTACTCGAGGAATTATAACAGAGTTTCAATCACACACTTATTAAATCGAGATCCTCCTAAAAAGTATTATTACAAAATATATGGATGAAGGCCAACTAAATAAGATACTGTGGAAGCTTCGAAGATAAAAGAGTCCATCAACTCCACGACAAACACTGAGTGCATGACAACGACCTATCGCACCTTAATCCTCGTCTGAAAACTCTACAACATGAGACGTTGCAGCTGTGTAGGTTAGCACATGGAATATGCTGGCAAAGTCACACTGTAGCAATAATGATAAACAAATATCTACCACTACATGCATATTTGGCTAGTGGAGGCTGTAAGGTTTATTTTTTTTTTGCATAAAGCTAATTTTTTCCTACAACAAAGGATTACATTTTATTTACTACTAAGTTGAATTAATCAATATTGAGAGGGTTCCTCCATCTCAATCCCAAAATTCACCAATGTCATTAGTAACCCAACAATTTAATTATATAGAGTGATGAGATCAACCAATAATTCAAATACCAGGATACTCAAGATGTCCATAACTGGGAACACGGCTAATCATGATCAGATTGTACACTCTGCAGAGGTTTGCGCACTTTTCCACACAAGACTCGACAACATCCATGTTCGGAAGATCAAGACATAGCCTTTCGAAAGCATTAACTCTTTACTCTGGGCAGACAGGTACACCTAATTTCCCCTACATCTGCTAGTCCACCACTGAAAGAGCTCACAAAACTTACTCAACTATGCCAGTGCCGATAATGGCTTGTGGCTGCACACGGAAGTTTCTAGGCATGAAATATCATATGATCCCTTTGAGCCTGGGTGGCATTCCATAGATGATCACACGATTCCTCCGGGATCTCCTAGGACAACAATGGATTCTCCAGGTGCCCTGCAACCAATCCACCCAGATGTGTATTAATGTTTCCACCTTAAACTTTCCCTTAGTTATTGTTACTCTCACAATTTTCATGAATCTCACATACCAATCCACGTCCACGAGCATGACTAAGCAATAAGTAACAAGGCGTATATTCCCGGGTGATCACAAGTCATAGGTTCCTACCTCATGGACTACAAAGCATAACCATATGTATCCAAGTCCTACTCATGCAAATCTTTGAGGGTATAACTAATGCAAGTATAAACTGGGTATTGAAAAGTATGATCAAAGTGTAACTTGCCTTGACGATGATCGTCAAACCCTAGAGGCTCGTATTAGCAAGCTTCGCACCCCAGAAATTCTGTCGCAAGCAAACAATAGCATACATAAGCAATCATGCATAAGATTCAAAGAAAAGATCTCGGAAAACATCGAAAGCGAGTGAATAACTCTTGCAACATAAAACAATTTTCAATAGTACCAATATTATGTGAATTTGATCTTAATAGAATTTTTAGGTCAAGAGCTTCGATTTTCAAAAAGAACCAACTCAAACGGAGTTACGAAACTCAAGATACGATCAAAGCGAGTTCAAATTCAAATATGTTTGAATTCAAAATTTAAAACTTTCAAAAATAAAGTTGAGTTAGTTTTCTGGATAGTTGATATCATACTGAAAATTTTGGCGTTGGTTTCATCTAATGTGGACAAAGGAGTAAAAATGAGTGAGCGTTTGAAAACTAGAGACTATTTTGTAAAACTTTTAATCGCAAATAGGTCCTTCACAGAAAAAAACAGAAAAAGAAAAATCTATCAAATAAGCGTTCGCTAAATATATCTAAACAGTGGACGTTCACTAGATAAATAAAATAAAATAAAATAAAACGGTTTTAAAATTAAAACCGAACCTAAAAAACGGATCAAACCAGGCGGTCTTTTTACCGATTTGGGTGGCGGGTCGGGCGGCGGTTCGGGTGGGTCCAGCGACGACGGGTGGGCGGCGGCTCGGGGCGGCGGGCGAGCGAGGCGTCGGCTGTGGGGCGGCAGACGAGCGAGGCGGCGGGCGAATGAGGCGGCGACGGGGCTCGACGACGGGTAGCGGTGGCGACGCTTGGGCGGGGCGGCAGCGGAAAATTGCGGCGGCGGCAGCGAGATGGGGTGGCGGCGGCGCGCTGTGAGGAAGAGAGGGGTGGCGTCGGGCGGTATTTATGGAGGGGGGGTGCGATGGCTTGGGCGAGGGGGCACGACGCAGAGGAGTGTGCGTCGGGGATGGCGGCTGCCGCCAAACGGTGGCTGGACTCCTCCCGGAGTTGCTCGGGCGATAGCGCAGACTTGGGCCGGCTGGGCTGGGCGCGGCCCAATTCGGTCAGCCCGATTTTTTTTAAACAATGTTTTTCGAAAATACAAAAAAATAGAAAACATATTTTTTTTAAATCACAGAAAAATTCACACATAACTAGGGCCTTATTATTGACCTTGTGAACATTTTTCTGGCCTAAATGCCTATAAAAACAAACTTTTTAGTACTAATAAAATAAATAAAATAAATACTTTTGCAAGTAAAATTCCAATAATTTATTTTACTCAAAGTTCAATTTCCAACATTTTTTCTGTTTTTGAAGAAGTCATATTATATTCTCTCATTATTTAAAAATATTGAAAATGAAAATTGGCAAAAATTTATTTGATCCAACCCCACTTGGAAATAAATAAAGTTGTGGGTCCTTTTTGGGAAAACTTTCAACTCTCTCACTTGGGTCCTTGAGTTGCTTAAAGTCTCTTGGATCAATATCCAACAAAATAAAAAAAAATGCTCAAATGATGAATGCATATGAATGATCTAAATAATAACATCCAAATTGAAAATTGGGATGTTACAAACCAACCCCCCTTAAGATGAATCTCGCCCTCGAGATTCGGCTTGACTAGCAAAAAGGTGTTGGTGTTCGTGTTCGTGTCGAAGGCCGTCCTCTCATTCCTAGGTGGCTTCGTCTTCGGTATTGTGACTCCACTGAACTTTGCAAAACTTGATGACCTTGATGCGGGTAACTCGGTTGGCAAACTCAGGAATCTTGATGAGCTTCTCCTCCTAAGTCAGGTCACTCTCTAATTGAATTACTTCCAGGGGCACTGTATCTCTTAGAGGAATATTGGCCATCTCTGCATGTCACTTCTTCAACTGGGAAATGTGAAATACATCATGAACTCTGGATAAAGTTTTAGGTAATTCCAACTGATACACAACTTCTCCTCTGCGTTCCAAAACTCTGCACGGTCCCACAAATCTGGGTGCCAATTTACCTTTAACTCAAAAACGCTTAACTCCTCGAAGGGAAGACGCACAAAGGTATGCTCTATCTCCGACTTCATAGGTTACCTCTTTGTGTTTAGTATCGGTATAACTTTTCTGTCTGGACTGGGCTATCTTGAGTCGGTCATGGATCGACTTGACCTTCTCCTCTGAATCTCTGATTAAATCGGGTGCCAATAGTTTGCGGTCTCTGACTTCATCCCACATCAATGGTGTCCCGCACCTCCTTCCGTACAAAGCCTCGAAAGGGGCCATCTGCAGACTGGTTTGATAGCTGTTGTTGTATGAGAACTCTGCATAAGGCAAATTATCTTCCCAACTAGATCCATAATCTAGCGCACAAGCTCTCAACATGTCCTCCAAAATCTGATTGACTCTCTCTGTCTGTCCATTTGTCTATGGATGAAAGGCTGTACTGAACTCAAGCCTAGTACCCAATGTTTCGTGCAACTGCTTCCAAAACTTCGACGTAAACTACATTCCTCTATCTGATACGATGGTCCTCGGAACTCCATGCATACATACAATCCTGGTCATGTATATCTTGGCCAACTTAGCCCTCATGTAAGTGGTCTCTACGGGGATGAAATGGGCTACCTTAGTCAAGCGACCAACTATAACCCAGATAGAATCGTACCCTGATCGTGTCCTGGGTAATCCTGTGACAAAATCCATTCAGAGCTTGTCCCACTTCCAATCTGGTGTCGGTAACGGCTGTAGTAACCCGGCTGGTTTTTGATGTTATGCCTTAACTCTCTGACAGACGTTACATACCGCTACATACTTGGCAATGTCCTTCTTCATACCAGTCCACCAGAAATTCTGCTTCAAATACAAATACATCTTGGTGTTGCCTGGGTGTATCGAGTAGGGTGAATCATTAGCCTACTGAAGATTCAACTTCCTGATCTCCGGGTCATTGGGCACGTATATATGCTCTTCGAACCACAGTGGTCCGTATTCATCCTTACGGAATCCTTCTGCCTTTCCTTGGCTCGTTCTGCCGTTTATTTCTGCAATACCTTTGCCCGTCTTCTGGGCTTCTCGAGTCTTTCCCAACAAAGTGGACTGAATTCCCAATCTGGCAACATAGCCTCTCGGGACTATCTCCAACTGTAAGTCTTGGAAATCCTCTACTAACTCCTGGGGTAAACCTCCGGCTATGAGTGTATTAACATAACTCTTTCGGCTCAAAGAATCTGCCACAACATTGGCTTTCCCTAGGTGATAATGCAATCTCATGTCATAATCCTTTATGAGCTCCAGCCATCTCCTTTTCCTGAGATTTAACTCCTTCTGCATGAAGATGTACTTCAAACTCTTACGATCCGTGTAAACATCACAATGGTTTCGAATAAGAAAGTGTCTCCATGTCTTGAGTGCGTGCACTACGGCAGCTAACTCCAAATCATGCGTGGCATAGTTTAACTCATGTTGTCGAAACTAACGTGAGTCATATGAAACAACTCTTCGTTCTTGCATGAGAACGCCTCCTAGTCCCTGACGAGAAGCGTCGCAATATACTTGAAAATCCTTGCGTATATTTAGGAGAATCATCACTGGGGCTGTAACCAAACATTTCTTCAACTCCTGAAAACTGGCTTCACATTCCTCGGTCCAAAGATACTTACTTTCCTTCTTCAATTACTCTGTCATGGGCTTCGCAATCTTGGAGAAATTCTCGATGAACCTTCGATAATATCCTACGAGTCTGAGAAAACTGTGAATCTCTCCCACTGAGGTGGGTGCTTTCCACTCGGTGACGGCCTCTACCTTGGAGGGGTCTACTGCTGTACCATCTACTAATATAACATGTCCGAGGAATCCAACTTCATTCAACCAAAACTCACATTTGCTGAACTTGGCGTAAAACTGATGTTCCCTGAGCTTCTCGAGAACTAAGCGCAAATGTTGCTTGTGTTCTTCTTCATTCTTCGAGTAAATCAATATATCATCAATGAATACCACCACAAACTTATCCAAGAACTCCATGGACACCTTGTTCATCATGCTCATAAAGTAGGCATGGGTGTTAGTCAAACCAAAAGATATAACCATATACTCATAAAGCCCATACCTAATGGTAAAAGTTGTCTTAGGTATGTCCTATTCTCGGATCTTCAATTGATGATATCCAGACCGTAAATCAATCTTAGAGAAGACTTTGGCTCCTTGCAACTAGTCAAACAAATAATTGATCATTGGCGGAGGGTACTTGTTCTCGATGGTCACCTCATTCTGTGCACGATAATCCACAACCATACTTGATGAACCATCCTTCTTATCAATAGAAGCACTAGGGCTCCCCAAGGTGAAGAACTCGGTCGAATATAAACTTTCTCCATTAATTCTTTGATCTGCTTCTTAATCTCTTCCAAATCATTAGCGGGCATCCGGTACGGTCTCTTGGATATTGGTCCAGTGCCTGGTAACAACTCAATCAAGAACTCGATGTCTCGGTCCGGTGGCATGCCTGGCAATTCTTCTGGGAACACATCGGGGTAATCATTAACAATTGGTACTTCCTCCTGAACAACTCCCGAGAGGGCATTTACTTGCGTCCTCCTTGGCGTGTGTCTCGACACATAGTTTATCCTTTTTCCTTCAGGGTGGTGAGGAGAATAGATTTACTGGCACAATCAATGTTTCCCTCGAATTAGGATAGCCATTCCATACCTATGATTACGTCCAAACCCTCGGATTCCAAGACAATTAGGTCTATAGGAAAAACATGTCTCCCAATAGTCAATGGCAATTGATAACATCCTCGACTAGCCATGTACTCTGCTCCAAGAGAACTCACTAACATAGGTGACTTAAGGACTACAGTAGGCAAATTATACTTTTCCACAAAACCCCTTGATATGTATGAATGCGGTGCACCAGTGTCAAAAAGAACAAGGGTTGTAAATGCATTAACCAAAAACTTACCAACCACTACGTGGTTCATCTGTCCTCCAGTGAATGGATTGGGATTCATCTGTCCTCTAGTGAATGGATTGGGATTCTTTCCTGAGCTTCCATTGAATGGCTCGCCAATTTCCTCCAATTGATGTGGTTCATCTGTCCTCTAGTGAATGGATTGGGATTCTTTCCTGAGCTTCCATTACCATTTCCATTATTTGTCTCAGGACACTCGGCGGCGTAATGTCCAGTATTCCCGCACTTGAAACAAGTAATGTGACTCCGATCTTTCTTAGCGGGGGTTGATGGTGTGGAATGCTTCTTATTGTTGTTTCCTCCATTCCCATTGCCAATCGTAGGGCCACTATGGTTCTGTGAATTTCCTCCATTGTGAGAATGGCCTCCATGGTTATGTCCTCCATGGGTGGGATGAGTATGTCCTCCTGAGTATATTGAATAGTGGGGCTTCTGCTAGTGTAATGCCCAGGATGGGATTATACCTCCTACGTGTCGATGCATGACTTAAAGATATAAGCCCATTCTAGAATGATCTCAAGTTTGGTATCTTTGCACGACTCATGTAAAAATAGGGATGAAATTGCAAAAAGGATAGTTGGCTTACACTTGCCACATCACACAATACATTACATAAGCAAATCATCATCCAAAACATCACAACCCGACTACGGGCGAAGATCCAAAAGAAAGATACCAAATACATAAAGCCACAGGTCCGAATTGCCCCTAGTAGAAACCACTACTGATCGTCGAAAACGTCACACACATACGGCTACGCTCTTCATCGAACTCCCACTGAAGTTCTGATCCATCTCCTGCATCGTGCTCAGCTGTACCTGCATCTGGTGTTGTAGTATCTGTGAGCCACAAGGACTCAGCAATCCCATAACCATGGGTATCGAGACTATCAAAGCTTTATGGGTAGGAAGAGGTAAAGTGGTGAGGTTGCAGCAGCGGCTAAGCATAATATGGTGGCTAGTTTACGAGTACAAGAGTAAGATGAGCATCTACGCAAGCGGTCGCAAACTAGTAATGATCGCTAAAGATCCTGAACTACCTACGAGTCAAGCATAACCCCACCGTGTTCTCTTCTCAAAGTGAAAAGAGACAGTCACGGTGACTCACACAGTTGTGTGTTTTACTTTAGATCCTCTGTCAAGTTTTCTACAACCGGACATTAACAAATTCGAATCTGCCACATAACCGCAGGCACGGCTTTCGAAAGATCATAACCCTGCAGGGGTGTCCCAACTTCGCCCATCACAAGCTCTCACGATCAGCTGAAGTGATAAATATAATATTATCACCCCTTATCTTAGGGAAATCCGATCAGGCTCAGTATCCCGGTGCACAAGACATTTAGACAATGGTAAAACAAGTCCAGCAAGACCTCACGGCGTGCCGACACCCTGATAGTAGCCACGCGTATCTCGTCTCAGGCCACGACCGGATGGGCGATCCTACAGGTAAAACCAATCCTCGAGTTTCCCCATGGTGGCCCCGCATAACCCCCGTTTGGGACCAACACCATCAGCACTGGCCCCCTGTTATGTAGAATTAAGAACCCGGGGACATGACCCCCTATGCAATTAACTAAATAATTAAGTTGTTATTATGAGCAAATTAAAACCAATGTTGGGCCTTGCTGGAGGAGTTTTATTCAAAGACGAAGTGTCAAGGGGTCCCCATATATACCCAACCGTGTAAGGAACGCAAAATCAAGGAACATAATGCCGGTTTATCGGCGCCTAAGGTGGCATGAGTGGAACAAAACACCGAGCAAAAGGCCAAGCCTTCCACCCATGCCCAGTATATAGGTGTGTTAATAATAATAATAGATATTGTGATATTCCAACAACAAGTTCCCACCTGGAACGATCTCCATCTTCACCTACAACTAACAACGCTATAAGAGGGGCTGAGCAAGCGGGTAACATAGCCAAACAATGGTTTTTGCTAGGAAGGTGTCAAAGGTTAGAGGTTTCATGGCAACAAGGAGAGGGGCTGACAATAATGATGGGTAGCGCGACATATAACGATAGCATCGAGACACTAAGCATGGCAATGATAGTAAAGGTATCCAAGGGTATGGTCATCTTGCCTGAGATCCCGCAAGGAAGAAGAACAAGTCCATGAAGTAGACGAAGAAGAAGCCTTGAAGAAGAACCACGGGTAGACGAACGAATCCTCACGAACGCAACAGAACAAGCACTAACGAGAAGAAGCAAGCAACACGGTAAACACACCACACGAGACATGACAATATGCTCAACCAAGTATGATGCAAGACAATTCTATATAGGATGCACTACAAGTCTATACAGGAAGCAAAACATGGCAAGGTAGGAAGCACAAACAAAACTACAAGTTAAGTGGAGCTCAATATGCAACGAGTTGCATATTGACAAAACACCACATTCAAATATTTAGTTCACTCTTGTTCATATACACAACAATATTAAATGTTGATTAACATGGCAAGGGGTGAAGCATAAGTAACTAACTATTTAGGCAAGTTTAAATGAGGCCGGAAACACAAATAACAACTCCGGAAAATCCCCGTATGCATATTACGAATTTGGTACTGTTCTGCCTAGAACCACATTTTATTATTGTTAAACAAGAAAATAAAGTGCACCATGTTAATCTACACAACTTTTCACCTCATTTACATATAAAGTTTATTAAAAACCGAGCTACGGTTATTTAGTTATGAAATAAACCATTTTAGCAAGTTATTTACACAAATTAATGAAAACAGCAAGTTAAACATTTTTAACAGGGGTGAAAGTAGCATATTATGAATCTACACAAAATTCTAAGAATTTTTATATATAAAGTTTTTACATGTGATGCACAGATGTGAAGTTATTATATGCATGAAGTTTAGGGTCCAAACTGTAAGCTGCAGTAACTGGATTAATAGCTAAATTCGCAGATCAGAAAAAAAAACAGGGCCGAATCTGGAGAGGCTGGGGGTTCTCACCATGGGCCATGGCCCAGATCGGTGGAGAGGGGAGCTGAGGGCTGGCGCACTGGGCCTTGGCGCTGGAATAGGCCCAGGGCAGGGCGGATCTGGCGGCCCACGCGAAGGAAGCAGAGGAGGCCCGCGCGCGGGCGATGCGGGCGAGCGGAGCATAACGGGCGCAGGCGGATCGGGCGCTCGACGGCTCGAAGCAGAGGCACCATCCTCCTCTGCTCGATGCAGAGGTAGGAGCCGGGCGTCGCAGCGGATGGAGCAGAGCTCCGATGAAGGGGTGCGAAGGGCGGCGGGATGTTGGGCGCCGACGCGGGAGCTTGGTGGCGTCCGGATCCAAGCGCAGGAGAACTTGTTCCCGACGGCGACGGGGCTTGAGGAGGCCGTCGGCCATGGCGGTTCCCTGCGAGACATGCAGAGACATGAGAGAGAGGGGAAAATGAATGGGGAGGAGGAGGCGTGAGGGAAAGTAGGGTCAAGGCGGCACTCCGACAGGATTCAGTTGCCGGAGAAGGGCAGCGGCGAAGTGGCGAGGTCGAGCAGGAGGAGGCGCTCGGGATGGAGGTGGCGAGGAGGACCTTGCTGGAGGATCGGGATGGCTGGGATGGATTGGTCTGGTGGGGAAAACAAGGTGGAGCTCGGGCTGTGGTGGTTGGTGGGATGGGGATCCCGATGAAGGAGGGAATCAGCAGTGATGGGACAAGCACCCGAGGAATAAGGGAGAGTGTGTGGCGGCGGCGGGGAGATTAGATGGATGGATGGGACAGGGCTAGGGTTTCAATTGTATATATATATATATATATATATATATATATATATATATATATATATATATATATATATATATATATATATAGCAGGTGGGTTAGATTAGGGGCTATTGGGTCCGTCCGATTGTAAACGGGCGGTCGAGAAAAATAGGCTAGGGAGTCCAAATGAGAAACTGATGATATTTTAGGGATGTTTGGGGTTGATCCGGACACATCGGTAACGAAAACCCGGGTCGGGTTCTGGGCAGTCTCGGACGTGCAGTCGAGGGGTAAAAGTGAGCTGTGTAGAATGTGAGTAGACTGAGAAGAGAGGGAAGAGATGGCAGCACGACAACAGGTCTCAGAGGACTGAAACGTCCGACGTTTAACCGACTATAGTGCCGCTATAAGTTTATCGGTTGGGCTATCAAACGAACTCCGAATGCGACGAAATTTGACAGGCGGTCTACCTACGCTATAATAAGACCACACGTCAAGTTTCAACCCATTCCAAGAGCATTTTCCGGCCACTTATAAAATAAATATTCGGATGTGCCACGGGCGCGTGCTAGTGTGTCTGGGCTCAGAACGGGCAACGGAGAGAACTGGGGAACCCGAAAGAATGCAAGTTTTTAAAACATGCTGATGAAATGCACATGATGACAAGGCAAAGTGAAACACGCAAGCAAATGACATGGCAACGATGACGAATAACTGGCTGACACCTGGCGCATCAGTCTCGGGGCATCACAACTCTCCCACACTAACATAGGATCTCGACCCGAGATCCTTAGGATGGCACGGGATAAAATGGAAAAGGAAGAGATAAAACAAAGTTGCTTCTACGACAAACGAGTGAAACCACGAACCTTGAGAGGTTGAACAATCTTGAAAGAAAGAATACAATGGAGATGAACGAAGTTAAAAGCACTCTGGTAAAATGAGGAACATGGAACATTAGGAGAACCTTGTAGGTTGAAAGACATTAAACAAGAGCTCACGGATGACGAAAGAATTTCAAAACCTCTCCGGTTAACCAAGATTGAGAAGGAATAAGAACGAAATAATTTGGACAGTAATCCGACTGAAAATGGAAGGAATTGAACATGAACTTGAGGAGATGGGAAGATACTTGATGAAAGCAACAACACACTGCCTCCGGAACAATTGAAAGGATGGCACAAGAGGTAAGAAAGATTTCAGACATCACTCTAGTTGAAAAGAGAGGAAAATCTTTGATAAGATGAGAGAACTCGAATGTTGGGCACACCACTCCAGTTGAATAGATAAACAAGGAAAAGAACATGATCTTGACAAAACAAGATTATGGGACAAAGAGAGCAATATCACAATGCCTCCGGAATGAAAGAATATATGCTAGATCGTTGGAAAGAAAAGAACGGAGAAGAAAAAGACAACTTCTTCGACAAATGAATATGAAATCATCCTTACGAAGAAGGGTTGAACGGAGTTGTTGAAAATAATCAGCAACAAAAAGAATAAGCTTGATGTGGGCTTATGGAAAACATTTCAAAAATTATGAGGTGACAACCGGCCACTAACGGAACCCAATTGTTGCTAGAGATCAACGAAGAGATGAAAACTTCTTTCACCGAGAGGATAAATGAAGAACTTGGGACATTTGTAAGCACCATAATTAGCAACAATCCTTAGGGAAAGCTTTTAGGTGAGATGCAACCCAAGATAACTCCAACAAACGAAATGGGAGGTTGAGGGGATCTCCTGAGAAATAAGGATGATGGGTTTAAATATCTCATTCCTGACAACTTGTGAATCATGAAACATGAAGGAAAATTGTCAAAAAAAAGGCATACCACCATCTCAAAGATAAGGTAGAAAGACTTGCAATTGGAAAGCATGATGAAGAATGCTTGAGCTCCAACAAGAATCTTGAAGAACACTTCGAGCATGAATTAATTCATGATGAACCACCAAGATGGACTCCGGTAACAAAAGGATGAAATGAATAAGATTGAAGCCTTGCAATGCTTTAGATGAAGCTTCGTGACAAGATAATTGAGAGAGCTTAGAACACCGGGGAACAAGACGAACAACTTGAAACCTAGAATTTACTCCTCATGAATAAACTCTAAGCAAAGGGATTAATCCACTTGGGTGAAATAAGAATAAGAATTATGCTATGCATATCCTTCATCAATTTAAATTGACGACAAGCAATGGATTTGGCATACTACTTATTCTCGTTGCAAAGAATTAAAGAGAGATCTAGCACAACCTTGGATAAATATTCAACGAAGCACCGGTAGGATTATGAAAAGAACAAATGAATTAATACGATAACAAGGAAGAGAAATCTTGAATGAACCATCGTAAGAATTGAGACCAGGTGATGAAAGAGAATAATCCACCGGGAAGAATAAGCACTAGAGTAAATTTAGATACAAGAGAACAAAGAGATCGCGAACCGATTAAAGAATACTTGAAAAAAGCACCAGTAGAATATGGAGATGAACGAAGAGGCATCAATGAAGAATATTTGGATGACGAAGTCGAAAACTGAGAACGAGGAAATCTTCTGAAATGATGACCTTCGGAGGATCACTATGGAAAGAAATCATGAAAGCTTCGGATGGGTATAAAAAGAATTCCTCACAATCGGAACAATAATGAGGAAGGCATAAAGCTAGAACCACGAATCTTCAAGAGAACGAGCCAGGATTTAAGAGAAACTCTTCTCCGGTCTTCAAATGTTGAGAGTGAAGACGAGAAATGCCATGAAGAATTCGAGATACTCCGGACGAATGACAAGAGGAAGGTGGAGCTAAATATGGAAATAATTGAAAACAAGCTTGGAGAAGGCATGTGACTGATGGAAATCATTCTTACGTCACACTTTGAAAAGAATTTGAGTATAACTCCGAAAGAATTGGAAGAGTCAGGTAAGATCCTGGGAAAACATGTGGGTTAGGGCCCACTCAAAAGAAATCACCGTTGGAATTGATTACTTAAGAGATATTGCACCGGTTGAATTAACGGCTTGAATGAGATAACAACCTGAAAACAGCTTGAACAGAATAAGAATGGAAACATGAATCTTCCGAGATATCTTGAACACTCCGGATAAGAATAAAGAGATGTGAAGAAATAAGAGAGTCATGGATAAGAAATTCCAACACGGTAAACATACGAAACAAGAGGAACAGATATGATCAACACCGAAGCTTGAATTAAATCCACCGGAGAAGAAACGAGAACGGAGAATGAAAAACTGAAGCTTCCTTAGCATCTTTATGAGAATCACCGGATAAGGACATCGAAGGAAAAGAATGAAGAAAATATCACATGGATATAAGGATACTTGATTAAGGATTCCAGCTCCATAAAGAAAAGGGGTGGGAGGGTGGGGAAAAACAAACACAACTTGGGACGAACGAAACAGACACCGATGAGAAAAACCAAGAATTGGTCTTGAACATATAAAAATGATAGGGTTAACTTGAAGAGAAGCACACCGGTTGAAAAGGATTTAACATAGCAATCTCGATGATCAAGAAGGATTAGCACTCCCATAGAAAATATGAGAACACCGATTAGGAAAGGTATGGAATCAACATTTGACATCGAAGCAACTCGAATACCAGAATCAAAACAAAACAACGGATAGATATGTTGCAACAAAATCTTCGCAATATCATTCGAACGGAGAATTGAACGACTGAATTCCGTAGGTACATCAACTTGTCGAGAAGCCACTTGGGAGAACAAAAGGAAAATAAAAGCAACAAGGAGCAGATAGAACAAATACGAGATAGAAGCTTCATTCGACATATTCGTGTTGCAAGCTTATGGAACGTGTTACAAAAGGGTTTTGTAATCCCCGGATCAGCATAGCCAAGGACCCTTTAAGATGCAACTCCCGATCGGAACAACGCCCATAAAACCACTTCACTCAATGTAGAACCCCGAACTCCATATCATGCATTCGTTGGAAGAATGCCTAAGAGCTACTAGATGAACCTACCTATTAATTTCCGAAAGTTTCCAGTTATGCAATCAGGTGTTGGGGATACAGGGGAAGCATCGCGCACTCAACTCTAATCCTACATCCAGCTGTATCCATCCTTCAACACGTAACAAGTTGTTTCCGGAAACCGTTTACCTCGGACCTTCGAAACGCATCTACTATACAAGCTATGGCAATACTCCCGAACTACCTCCCCAGTATTGGGTGATGTCGGGGTTATCTTGCCACTAACCGCATAGGAGAGTTTTCGATGTCGGCCGTCTTAAGTATTCCAGAACTGCTGCGATATATTTGTGACGACAACACCTCGGAGCTCAACTCCCCGGGACACTGCCACAACCCCTAAATGACAGGAGGCATCGAGAACAATGTTCTCGTCACAAAGACATCGGAATAATCCAAACAATACTCACGTGATCCTAATTTTTTTTTTGTGAATTTCTGAGAGTAGAAGAGACAAGTAATTGTCAGGAGTCCTCACCAGAATGAAAACGGATGAGGAGTAAAAATAAATCCTACTCTCCGATATATATATATATATATATATATATATATATATATATATATATATATATATATATATATATATATAGGACTCAAAACATCTTCAAGTGTGTGCCTAGACTCAACCGTCAACGATTCGATCAATCAGTGGGGGCTCCTAGGCCGGAGAAGGCTCTGAATACAACTTGTAATGTCCAGGATGGGATTATACCTCCTACGTGTCGAGGCACGACTTAAAGGTATAAGCCCATTCTAGAATGATCTCAAGTTTGGTATCTTTGCACGACTCATGTAAAAATAGGGATGAAATTGCAAAAAGGATAGTTGGCTTACACTCGCCACGTCACACAATACATTACATAAGCAAATCATCATCCAAAACATCACAACCCGACTACGGGCGAAGATCCAAAAGAAAGATACCAAATACATAAAGCCACAGGTCCGAATCGCCCCTATTAGAAACCACTACTGATCGTCAAAAACGTCACACACATACGGCTACGCTCTTCATCGAACTCCCACCGAAGTTCTGATCCATCTCCTGCATCGTGCTCAGCTGTACCTGCATCTTGTGTTGTAGTATCTGTGAGCCACAAGGACTCAGCAGCAATCCCATAACCATGGGTATCGAGACTATCAAAGCTTTATGGGTAGGAAGAGGTAAAGTGGTGAGGTTGCAGCAGCGGCTAAGCATAATGGTGGCTAGTTTACGAGTACAAGAGTAAGATGAGCATCTACACAAGTGGTCGCAAACTAGTAATGATTGCTAAAGATCCTGAACTACCTACGAGTCAAGCATAACCCCACCGTGTTCTCTTCTCAAAGTGAAAAGAGACAGTCACGGTTACTCACACAGTTGTGTGTTTTACTTCGGATCCTCTGTCAAGTTTTCTACAACCGGACATTAACAAATTCCAATCTACCACATAACCGCGGGCACGGCTTTCGAAAGATCATAACCCTGCAGGGGTGTCCCAACTTAGCCCATCACAAGCTCTCACGATCAGCTGAAGTGATAAATATAATATTATCACCCCTTATCTTAGGGAAATCCGATCAGGCTCGGTATCCCGGTGCACAAGACATTTCGACAATGGTAAAACAAGTACAGCAAGACCTCCCGGCATGCCGACACCCTGATAGTAGCCGCGCGTATCTCGTCTCAGGCCACGACCGGATGGGCGATCCTGCAGGTAAAACCAATCCTCGAGTTTCCCCGTGGTGGCCCCGCATAACCCCCGTTTGGGACCAACACCATCAACACTGGCCCCCCTGTTATGTAGAATTAAGAACCCGGGGACATGACCCCCTATGCAATTAATTAATTAATTTAGTTGTTATTATGAGCAAATTAAAACCAATGTTGGGCCTTGCTGGAGGAGTTTTATTCAAATACGAAGTGTCAAGGGGTCCCCATATACCCAACCATGTAAGGAACGCAAAATCAAGGAGCATAATGCCGGTTTATCGGCGCCTAAGGTGGCATGAGTGGAACAAAACACCGAGCAAAAGGCCAAGCCTTCCACCCATGCCCAGTATATAGGTGTGTTAATAATAATAATAATAGATATTGTGATATTCCAACAACAAGTTCCCACCTGGAACGATCTTCATCTTCACCTGCAACTAACAACGCTATAAGAGGGGCTGAGCAAGCGGGTAACATAGCCAAACAATGGTTTTTGCTAGGAAGGTGTCAAAGGTTAGAGGTTTCATGGCAACAAGGAGAGGGGCTGACAATAATGATGGGTAGCGCGACATATAACGATAGCATCGAGACACTAAGCATGGCAATGATAGTAAAGGTATCCAAGGGTATGGTCATCTTGCCTGAGATCCCGCAAGGAAGAACACAAATTCCATGAAGTAGATGAAGAAGAAGCCTTGAAGAAGAACCACGGGTAGACGAACGAATCCTCACGAACGCAACGGAACAAGCACTAACTAGAAGAAGCAAGCAACACGATAAACACACCACACGAGACATGACAATATGCTCAACCAAGTATGATGCAAGACAGTTCTATATAGGATGCACTACAAGTCTATACAGGAAGCAAAACATGGCAAGGTAGGAAGCACAAACAAAACTACAAGTTAAGTGGAGCTCAATATGCAACGAGTTGCATATTGACGAAACACCACATTCAAATATTTAGTTCACTCTTGTTCATATACACAACAATATTAAATGTTGATTAACATGGCAAGGGGTGAAGCATAAGTAACTAACTATTTAGGCAAGTTTAAATGAGGCCGGAAACACAAATAACAACTCTAGAAAATCCCCATATGCATATTACGAATTTGGTATTGTTCTGCCTAGAACCACATTTTATTATTGTTAAACAGGAAAATAAAGTGCACCATGTTAATCTACACAATTTTTCACCCCATTTTCATATAAAGTTTATTAAAAACCGAGCTACGGTTATTTAGTTATGAAATAAACCATTTTAGCAAGTTATTTACACAAATTAATGAAAACAACAAGTTAAACATTTTTAACAGGGGTGAAAGTGGCATATTATGAATCTACACAAAATTCTAAGCATTTTTCATATATAAAGTTTTTACATGTGATGCACAGATGTGAAGTTATTATATGCATGAAGTTTAGGGTCCAAACTATAAAACTGCAGCAACTGGATTAATAGCTAAATTCGCAGATCAGGGAAAAAAACAGGGCCGAATCTGGAGATGTTGGGGGTTCTCACCAAGGGCCATGGCCCAGATCGGTGGAGAGGGGAGCTGAGGGCTGGCGCGCTGGGCCTTGGCGCTGGAAGTGGCCCAGGGCGGGGCGGATCTGGCAGCCCATGCGAAGGAAGCAGAGGAGGCCCGCACGCGGGCGATGCGGGCGAGCGGAGCATAACGGGCGCAAGCGGATCGGGCGCTCGACGGCTCGAAGCAGAGGCGCCATCCTCCTCTGCTCGATGCAGAGGTAGGAGCCGGGCGTCGCAGCGGATGGAGCAGAGCTCCGATGAAGGGGCACGAAGGGCGGCGGGATCTTGGGCGCCGACGCGGGAGCTCGGTGGCGTCCGGATCCAAGCGCAGGAGAACTCGTTCCCGGCGGCGACGGGGCTTGAGGAGGCCGTCGGCCATGGCGGTTCCCTGCGAGACAGGCAGAGACATGAGAGAGAGGGGAAAAGGAACGGGGAGGAGGAGGCGTGAGGGAAAGCAGGGTCAGGGCGGCACTCCGACGGGATTCAGTCTCCGGAGAAGGGCAGCGGCGAAGTGGCGAGGTCGAGCAGGAGGAGGCGCTCGGGATGGAGGTGGCAAGGAGGATCTTGCTGGAGGATCGGGATGGCTGGGATGGATTGGTCTGGTGGGGAAAACAAGGTGGAGCTCGGGCTGTGGTGGTTGGTGGGATGGGTAACCCGATGAAGGAGGGAATCAGCGGTGATGGGACAAGCACCCGAGGAATAAGGGAGAGTGTTTGGCGGCGGTGGGGAGGATTAGATGGATGGATGGGACAGGGCTAGGGTTTCAATTATATATATATAGCAGGTGGGTTAGATTAGGGGCTATTGGGTCCGTCCGATTGTAAACGGGCGGTCGAGAAAAATAGGCTAGGGAGTCCAAATGAGAAACTGATGATATTTTAGGGATGTTTGGGGTTGATCCGGACGGAAATCCGGGTCGGGTTCTGGGCAGTCTCGGACGTGCAGTCGATCGGTAAATGTGGGCTGTGTAGAATGTGAGTAGACTGAGAAGAGAGGGAGAGAGATGGCAGCCCGGCAACAGGTCTCAGAGCACGGAAACGCCCGACGTTTAACCGGCTATAGTGTCGCTATAAGTTTATCAGTTGGGCTATCAAACGAACTCCGAATGCGACGAAATTTGACAGGCGGTCTACCTACGCTATAATAAGACCACACGTCAAGTTTCAACCCATTCCGAGAGCATTTTCCGACCACTTATAAAATAAATATTCGGATGTGCCGCGGGCGCGTGCGAGTGTGTCTGGGCTCAGAACGGGCAACGGAGAGAACTGGGGAACCCGAAAGAATGCAAGTTTTTAAAACATGCTGATGAAATGCACATGATGACAAGGCAAAGTGCAACACGCAAGCAAATGATATGGCAACGGTGACGAATAACTGGCTGACACCTGGCGCATCGGTCTCGGGGCATCACACCTGGGTTCCAGGGTTATACTTCCCTTGTCCATACTTCCTCTTGTGGCTCTCTATCGGTTGCTACTTTCCCTCAATCATGATGGCCATGTCTACCAACTCCTGGTACTTGTTCAAGGTTGCTACCATCAGGTGCACACTCAGCTCATCATTGAGTCCCTCAAGAAACTTCTCCTGCTACGCGACATCTGCGGCCATGTCATCTGGGGCATAGCGAGCTAACTGCCTGAAGTCATCCACGTACTGCCCCACAGTACGGTTTCCCTGACGTAAGTTGAGGAACTCCCGCTTCTTTAGGCTCATAGCTCCAACTGAAGCATGTGCAATGCAGAAAGCTTGCTGAAACTGGTCCCAAGTAACTATAGCAAGGGGATAAGTGGCAGTGTAGTTCTCCCACCAAGCGGCTATTGGTCCCTCAAGCTGATGTGCAAAAAAGCGCACTCTCTCTGCATATGTGCATCCAGCAGTTGCTAGCTCTCTTCCCATATTGCGGAGCCAGTCATCTACAACAATCGGCTCGGTGCTACTAGAGAACACCGGTGGATTCAACCTTAGGAAACGGGTCAGGTTGTCAGCTGGAGGAGGGTTGTTGTTGTTATTGTTGTTGTTGCTATTGTTGTTTCCTTAGTTCTGAACAAGTAGTTGCATCAAAGTGTCTTGCTGATGGATCAACTGAGTGAGCTCTGGTGGGAACACGAATCCAGGCTCACGTCTCGGAGGCATCTGATGGGTTAGAGGGGTGAGAAATAGAATAGAATGAGGTCTAATGAGATATTCCACTACCCATATGCACGTGAGACAAACATATTCATACCACATCACTCAATTTCAAAAAAGATACACACAATTGATCCGAAGCCGCTACTACAAAAACTCGCAAACGATTCTAACTACTTGGGAGAATACTAATAGTAACAAGGTGATCATCTAAAAGCTTTGATCGGTAGAGGACTCCGTAATATCGGCTCCAGATTCGTCTTCATATTCATCACTGTCTTCATCACTGTCGGTGTCATCTAATATGATGTAGTCTTCCGAACGAATGCCCATCTCTGGTTTTGGCGTCACCACGGGTACTCCTAGCTTCTTCTCCAGTTCTTCATTCTTCTCCAGTAGCACAGCAATTTCCTCTTCATATCCATCGCGTGTTGTCTTGAGTTCTTCCTATAGCCGATATTCCGTGCCATCACCGTCTTGGTCTTCAGCATGAGAGTGCACATATGATTCTCGTAGCGATGAATGTGCTGGTCCATCTCCTGTATGAATGCTGCAATGGATTTGTCATTCCTGGTGCGAATCATCTCCCATTGCTCATCTCGTCGTCCACAAATCTGTTAGGTGGTGTCTTCAAGATCCTTTTGTAGACTTCACAAATACGTCCAAAGGTGATGTGCGATGCCATACTCTTTCCTAAGCTCGAAGTCGGTGCATCAAAGACAAGTTCGAGGGGTTCCGTGATTGGTGGAATAGTCCTCCCAAGAACACAAACTTTGATCCTCTAGCACTCCTCTTCTGGTAACGTTGCAGTGAAGGTTCCAGTGAAAACTTGGTATTCCGATGTGCAGGTACCTCGTGACTTCCTTCAAGTGTCTTCCGAAAGGATTGTCGTCATCGGGATGAGTTGTTCCTAGGGTATGACATCTATAGAGTAGAAATAGAGTAGGATTACAAATGAGTAGAGAAGAGTATCATGTGGCTTTTCCTAGTGGTAGCATCCTACAGTCAGCATGTGCTCTGATACCATCTTGTAGCGACCATGATCCCAATGGATTGAAGTTTCTGTGCTTAAGTGTCATCCCTGGATCGATATGCTGACACACACAGTACTCGAGGAATTATAACAGAGTTTCAATCACACACTTATTACATCGAGATCTTCATAAAGAGTATTATTACAAAATATATGGATGAAGGCCAACTAAATAAGATACCGCAGAAGCTTCAAAGATAAAAGAGTACATCAACTCCACGGCAAACACTGAGTGCATGACAACGACCTATCGCACCTTAATCCTCGTCTGAAAACTCTAGAACATGAGACGTTGCAGCCGTGTAGGTCAGCAGATGGAATATGCTGGCAAAGTCACATTGTAGCAATAATGATAAACAAATATCTACCACTACATGCATATTTGGCTGGTGGAGGTTGTAAGGTTTATTTTTTTGCATAAAGCTATTTTTTTCCTACAACAAAGGAATACATTTTATTTTACTACCAAGTTGAATTAATAAATATTGAGAGGGTTCCTCCATATCAACCACAAAATTCACCAATGTCATTAGTAACCCAACAATTTAATTATATAGAGTGATGAGATCAACCAATATTTCAAATACCAGGATACTCAAGATGTCCATAACCAGAGACACGGCTAATCATGATCAGATTGTACACTCTGCAGAGGTTTGCGCATTTTTTCCCACAACACTCGACCGCATCCATGTTCAGAAGATCGAGACATAGCCTTTCGGTAGCATTAACTCTTTACTCTGGGTAGACCGGTACACCTACTTTCCCCTACATCTCTTAGTCCACCACTGAAAGAGACCACACAACTTACTCAACTATGCTAGAGCCCATAATGGCTTGTGGCTGCACACGGAAGTTTCTAGGCATGAAATATCATATGATCCCTTTGAGCCTAGGTGGCATTCCATAGGATGATCACACGGTTCCTCCGGGATCTCTTAGGACAACACTGGATTCTCCAGGTGCCCTGCAACCAATCCACTCAGATGTGTATTAATGTTGCCACCTTAAACTTTCCCTTAGTTGTTGTTACTCTTGCAACTTTCGTGCATCTCACATACGAATCCACTGCTACGAGCATGACTAAGCAATAAGTAACAAAGCGTATATTCTCGGGGTGATCACAAGTCAAAGGTTCCTGCCTCATGAACTACAAAGCATAACCATATGTACCCAAGTCCTACTCATGCAAATCTTTGAGAGTATAACTAATGCAAGTAAAAATTGGGTATTGAAAAGTATGATCAAAGTGTAACTTGCCTTGCTTATGATTGTTAAACCCTACAGACTCGTAGTAGCAAACTTCGCACTCCAGAAATTCTATCGCAAGCAAACAATAGCATACATAAGCAATCATGCACAAGATTGAAAGAAAAGATCTCGGAAAACTCGAAAACGAACAAATAACTCTTGCAACAGAAAAAATCAACTATAGCAAAATCATGTGAATTTTATCTTAACAGAAAGTTCAGGACAAGAGCTTCGATTTGCAAAAATAATCAACTCAAAAGGAGTTACGAAACTCAAGATACGATCAAAGGAAATTTAAATTCAAATATGTTTGAATTCAAAATTTAAAACTTTCAAAAATAAAGTTGAATTAGTTCTGTGGATTGATGAGATCATACTGAAAATTTTAGCATTGGTTTCATCTAATTCGGACAAACGAGTAAAAAGTAGTGAGCGTTTGAAAACTAGGGACTAATCTGTAAAACTTTTAATCGCAAATAGGTCCTTGATAGAAAATAATAGAAAATGAAAAATCTATCGAACGAGCGTTCGTAAACAGATCTAAACAGTGGATGTTCGCTAAATAAATAAAATAAAAAACAAACGGTTTTAAAATGAAAACCGAACCTAAAAAACGGATCGAATCGGGCGGTCTTTTTACCGGTTCGGGTGGCGGGTCGGGCGGCCATTCGGGCGGGTCCGGCTATGACGGGTCGAAGGCGGTTCAGGGCGGCGAGGCGGCGGACAAGCGAGGCAGCGGGCGAGTGTGGCGGCGGACAGCGGCGGCAGCGCTTGGGCGGGTCAGCGGCAGCGGCGCGCTGTGAGGAGGAGAGGGGCGGCGGCGGGCGGTATTTAAGGAGGGGGTGCGGTGGCTTGGGCGAGAGGGCACGATGCTGAGGAGTCTGCGTCAGGGACGGCGGCTGGCGCCGGGTGGTGGCTAGACTCCTCACGGAGTCGGTCGGGCCGTAGCGCAAACTTGGGCCCGCTCGGCTGGGCGCGGCCCAATTCGGTCGGCCCGAAAAATTATTTTTTAAAATATTTTTTCCGAAAATACAGAAAAATAGAAAACATAATAAATATATTTTAAAAAATCGCATAAAAATTCACACATAACTAGGGCCTTACTATTGACCTGGTGAACATTTTCTGGGCCTAAATGCCTAAAGTTAAAACAAACTTTTTAGTACTAATAAAATAAATAAAATAAGTACTTTTGCAAGTAAAATTCCAATAAATATATTTTTATTCAAAATTCAATTTCCAACATTTTTATTCTGTTTTTTAAGAAGTCATACTATCTTTTCTCATTATTTAAAAATATTGAAAATGAAAATTGGCAAAAATTTATTTGATCCAACCCTACTTGGAAATAAATTAAATTGTGGGTCCTTTTTGGGAAAACTTTCAACTCTCTCACTTGGGTTCTTGAATTGCTTAAAGTCTCTTGGATCAATATCCAACAAAATAAAAATTTAAAAATGCTCAAATGATGAATGCATATGAATGATCTAAATAATAACATCCAAATTGAAATTGGGATGTTACACACCTCCCCGGCAACGGCGCCAGAAAAGAGCTTGATGTCTACTATGTGACCTTCTTCTTGTAGACTCGTGTTGACAATATGATGACATGTGAGGTTTGTTTATGCGCTACTTCGTAAGGGACTAATTTGGATCCATATATTTAATGCTATGGTTAGATTTTATCTTAATACTTTTCTCGTAGTTGTGGATGCTTGCGAGGAAGTTAATCATAAGTGGGAGGTTTGTTTAAGTAAGAACATCACCCAAGCATCGGTCCACCCACATATCAAATTGTCAAAGTAGCGAACACAAATCAAACCAACATGATGAAAGTGACTAGATGGAATTCCCGTATACAATCAAGAACGCTTTGCTTATTATAAGAGACTGTCTTGGCATGTCCTTTGCCACAAAAGGATTGGGCTACCTTGCTGCACTTTATTTACCGTTACCATTACTTGCTCGTTACAAATTATCTTGCTATCAAACTACCTGTTACTGACAATTTTAGTGCTTGCAAACATTACCTTGCTAAAAACCGATTGTCATTTCCTTTTGCTCCTCGTTGGGTTCGAGACTCTTACTTATCGACAGGACTACGATTGACCCCCTATACTTGTGGGTCATCAAGATTCTTTTCTGACGCCGTTGCCGGTGAGTGAAGCGCTCTTGGTAAGTGGAAATCAGTAAGGAAAAATTTATACTACGTGCTAAAAGTTATTGTCACTTGTTACTATGGAGAACCATCCTTTGAGGGGTTTGTTTGGGGTGTATCTTCACCTCGACCGGAAGCACAATTAATTGCCCCTCAACCTACTTCACCTACTGAAAATATTAGTTATGAAATTCCTTCGGGTATGATAGAACAACTGCTAGCTAATCCTTATGCAGGAGATGGAACTGAACATCCTGATACACACTTGATATATGTGGATGAATTTTGTAGATTATTTAACCTTGCTGGTTTACCCAGAGATGAAGCTAGGAAGAAGGTTTTACCTTTATCTTTGAAGGGAAAATCATTGACATGGAATAGGCTAGGCGATGATATTGGATCTTGGAACTAGAATTGATTGAAATAATTGGTCTTGCATCTATTTCCATGCCTCCTACTGATCCACTAGAAAAATATTTGCTCGACCATGAAAATGATATGCACTTTCTTGAAAGAAATGAGATAGATAAATTATTCTTTGAACAACAACCTCTCCTTAAACACAATTTTCCTATTGAAACTCTTAGAGGTCCTCCTCCACCTAACGGTGATCCTGTGTTCGAATTAAAGCAATCACCTGACACTTTGAAATGTGCCTATCTCGATGAAAAAGATACATCATGTTATTATTAATGCTAGCCTTTCAGAACATGAAGAAAAAAGATTATTAAAAATTCCGAGGAAGCATCGTGTTGCTATTGAATATACTCTTGATGATCTTAAAGGCATTAGTCCTACTCTCTGTCAGTACAAGATTAATACGAAACCTGATGCTAAACCCGTTGTTGATCACCAATTACTATTGAATCCTAAGATGAAAGAAGTGGTAAGAACTAAAATACTAAAACTTCTAGAAGCATGTATAATCTATCCCATAGCTGATAGTAGATGGGTAAGTCCTATTCATTGTGTCCCTAAGAAGGGAGGTATTACTGTTGTTCCTAAGGATAAAAATGAACTTATTCCACAAAGAATTGTTACTGGCTATAGGATGGTGATTGATTCCATAAAATTGAACAAAGCAACTAAAAAATATCATTACCCTCTACCTTTTATGGATCAAATGCTAGAAAGACTATCTAAACACACACACATTTGTTTTCTTGATGGATATTCTAGTTTCTCTCAAATACCTATATCACAACCTAATCAAGAGAAAACCACCTTTACTTCTCTTTTTGGAATATATGCTTATAGATGTATGCCTTTTGGTTTATGCAATGCACCGCTACCTTTCAAAGATATATGACTGATATATTCTCTGATTTTTGTGAAAAGGTTGTTGGGGTTTTCATGGATGATTTTTCCATTTACAGAACTTCTTTTGATGATTGCGTAAGCAACCTTGATCGACTTTTGCAGAGATGTGAACAAACTAATCTTGTCTTGAATTGGGAGAAGTGCCACTTTATGGTTAATGAAGGTATTGTCTTGGCGCATAACATTTCTGAACGAGGTATTGAGGTGGATAAAGCTAAAGTTAATGCAAGTGAGAAAATGCCATGTCCTAAAGATATTAAAGGTATTCGTAGTTTCCTGGGTCATGTTGGATTCTATAGGATGTTTATTAAAGACTTCTCTAAAATTTCTAGGCCTCTTACTAATATTTTACAAAAGGATGTTCCTTTTGTTTTTGATGATGATTGCATAGAAGCCTTTGAAACACATAAGAAAGTCTTAACTTCTGCACCTATTATTCAACCAGCTGATTGGAACTTGCCTTTTGAAATTTTATGTGATGCTAGTGATTATGTTGTTGGTGCTGTTCTAGGACAAAGAGTTGATTAGGAATTAAATGTTATCCATTATGCCAACAAAACTCTAGATAGTGCTCAAATAAATTATGCTACCACTGAAAAAGAATTTTTAGCTGTCGTGTTTGCTTGTGATAAATTCAGATCTTACATCGTTGATTCCAAGGTAATTGTTCACACTGATCACGCTGCTATAAAATATCTTATGGAATACAAAGATGCTAAACCTAGGCTCATTAGGTGGATTCTCTTGCTACGAGAATTTGATTTACATATCACTGATAGGAAAGGAGCTGAGAACCCCGTAGCTGATAACTTGTCTACGTTAGAAAATATTCTTGATGACCCACTACCTATTGATTAGTTTTCCTGATGAACAGCTTGCTGCAATAAATGTTTCTCGTAATGCTCCTTGGTATGCCGACTATGCTAATTACATTGTTACTAAATGCACACCACTTAGTTTCACATACCAACAAAAGAAAATAAATTTCTTCTATGATTGACATGGCATACGAGATTTGGGGTGCTGCTGCCCTCTAGTCTTGAGCGCCATGAAGGTTGTCCTGCCTCCTCGGCCCCTCGTGATTGATGAGGCTAGGCTCCTGGGTGTTTGATGCCGCTTGAACTACGTTAGTATTTTACAAAAGAGGAAGGGATGATGCAGCACAACTACGGTAGGTATTTACCTCAGTGATGAGACCAAGGTTATCAAATCAGTAGGAGGACCAAGCAACACTATGTAAACGGTACCTGCACACAAATAAAAAATACTTGCAACCCGATGTGTAAGAGGGGTTGTCAATCGCTCCCGGGTAATTGATAGGTAAAAGGATAGATGAGTAGTTGCAAATGGAACAGCGACAAATAAAATGCAGCGAGGTATTTTTTGGGTTTTTGATAATATAGATATGAAAATAAAAGTTGCAAATAAAAGGAAAAAGCAAATGGCAATATAGATTTGAAAGTATATGATAGGAAAATAGACCAGGGGGCCATAGATTTCACTAGTGGCTTCTCTAGAGAAATAGAAAACGGTGGGTAGACAAATTACTGTTGGGCAATTGATAGAAAAGGAAATAATTATGAAAATATCCAAGACAATGATATATATATATAGGCATCACGTCCAAGATTAGTAAACCGACTCCTGCCTGCATCTACAACTATTACTCCACACATTGATCGCTATCCAGCATGCATCTATTGTATTAAGTTCATGGGAAAAAGGAGTAATGCAATAAGAAGGATGACATGATGTAGACAAGAACTATTCATGTCGGAATAGAACCCATCATTTTATCCTTAATAGCAATGATACATGCGTGCCTTGCAGCCCCTTCTATCACTGGGACAGGACGCCGCAAGATCGAACCCATCACAAAGCACCTCTTTCCATTGCAAGATAAAAAGTTCAAGTTGGCCAAACAAAATCCAAATATCAAAGAAGAAATACGAGGCTATAATAGTCAAGTATGGATATTAAAACAAGGCAAATCTGATCATAAATTCACAATTCATCGGATCCCAACAAACACACTGAACAAAGTCATTACATCAAATATATTTCGAAGAGAACTTTGTATTGAGAAATAGAGAGAGAATAAGCCATCTACCTACTGCCTACAGACTCGTAGGTCTGAGGTGAACTACTCACGCATCATCAAAAAGGTGCCAATGAGGATGATGAACCCCTCCGTGATCGTGTTCCCCTCTAGCGGAGTGCCGGAAAAGGTCTCTAGATTGGACCTCGTGGTTCTAGAACTCCCAGTGTCTGGAACAAAATTTCACCGACTCCCCTAGGGTTTCTGGAATATTAGGGTATTTATAGAGTGAAGAGGCGGTGCAGGAGGCCACCAATGTGGGCACAACCCACCAGGGCACCCCTCGGGGCACCTCGCAGGTGCTTCTTTGGCCCATTGTGTGTCTTCCAGCCTAGAAAAATTCTCCAAAAAGTTTCGCTGCGTTTGAACTCCGTTTGATATTGATTTTCTGTGATGTAAAAAACAAGCAAAAAACAACAACTGACATTGGGCACCATGTTAATAGGCTAGTCCCAAAAAATGATATAAAATTGCTATAAAATGATCGTAAATCATCCAAGAATGATAATATAACAGCATGGAACAATAAAAAATTATAGATACATCGGAGACGTATCAGCATCCCCAAGCTTAATTCTTGCTCGTCCTCGAGTAGGTAAATGATAAAAACAGAATTTTTGATGTGGAATGTTGCCTAACATGTTCATCACATATTATTTTCTTTTTTAGCATGGACATTTGGACTTTTATATGGTTCAAATCAATAGTATAGTTTTGACATGAAGACTTCAATACTCAGGCATATCAACAAGCAACCATGTCTTTCAAAATATTAATACTAAAACAAGTTATCCCAAGCCCGTCTCAATCATTGATCAATTCATGAAACACACTCGCATATTAGCTACATCCAATGCTCAAGTACGATCATAGTGACCCTTAGGTGGTGCTTTATAAAAGAAGATGGAGACTCAAATAAAAAAAATATTGCATAAAGTAAATAGAAAGGCCCTTCGCAGAGGGAAGTAGGGATTTGTAGAGGTGCCAGAGCTCAAAGCTTAAATTGAGAGATAATTTTTTTTGAGAGGCATACTTTTCCCGTCAACGAAAACGGCTAAGAGTTCCCAATACTTTCCATGCTAGATACATCATAGGCGGTTCCCAAACAAAAAATACAGTTTATTCCTTTTTCCATCATTCTTTCACAATCCATGGCCAACCGTATCCACGGGTGCCCTCCGTACCAACACTTTCCAAGGAATTTATTATTTGACAACATAAAGTAAATTCATTTTTCATTTCGGGACTGGGCATCCCTATTACCGCCACACCCTTGTGTAATGACAAGTGAATAAACACTCATCTTGAGAATAACACATCTAGCATGGAAAAATGTCGGTCACCCCTCACCGCCTCATGAGCGGTACGAGCACGCAACAGAGAAGTTTATTTTGAAATTTAGAGATGGCACATACAAATTTGCTTAGAACGGCATGGAAATATCGCATATGGGTAGGTACGGTGGACTCATATGGCAAAACTGGTTTTAATGATTTTGGATGCACAAGTTGTATTTCTACTTAGTACAAGTGGAGGCTAGCAAATAGATTGAGAAGCAACCAACCAAGAAACGAAAAATCACATAAGCGAGCATTGAGCATAACTAACACCGAATAATACACCACAAGTAGGATGTAATTTCATTGCATAACTATTGACTTCCGTGCTTGCATAGGGAATCACAAACCTTAACATCAATATTTTTACTAAAACATAATTACACATTAACATGACTCACATATCACTATCGTCATATCTCAAAACTATTACAAAGAATCAAGTTTTTTTGTCCAATGATCTTCATGAAAGTTTTTATTATATCCCTCTTGAATATCTATCACTTTGGGACTAGTTTCATGTGTTGCTTTTGATAAGCTCAAACAAATATAAGTGAAGAACATGAGCATAAAATTTCTTTCTCTCAAAATAATCTAAGTGAAGCATGAGAGAATTTCTTTTAAAAATTTACCGACTTTCAAATAAATCTAAGTGAAGTGATACATCTCCAACGTATCTACTCTTCCAAACACTTTTGCCCTTATTTTGGACTCTAACTTGCATGATTTGAATGGAACTAACCCACACTGATGCTGTTTTCAGCAGAACTGCCATGGTGTTATTTTGTGCAGAAATAAAAGTTCTCAGAATGACCTGAAATTCAACGGAGATTTATTTTGGAATATATAAAAAATATCCGCGGAAAGAACCATACCAGGGGCCCACACCCTGTCCACTAGGGTGGGGGCGCGCTCCCTACCTCGTGGGCCCCCTGTTGCTCCACCGACATCTCCCTTGACTCCATATATTCACTTTCGGGGAGAAAAAAATCAGAGAGAAGGAATTATTGCATTTAATAATATGAGCCGCCTCCAAGCCCTAATCTCTCTTGGGAGGGCTGATCTGCAGTCCGTTCGGGGCTCCGGAGAAGGGAGATCGTCGACATCGTCATCATCAACCTTCCTCCATCACCAATTCTATGATGCTCACCGCCGTGCGTGAGTAATCCCATCGTAGGCTTGCTGGATGGTGATGGGTTGGATGAGATTTACCATGTAATCGAGTTAGTTTTGTTAGGGTTTGATCCCTAATATCCACTATGTTCTAAGTTTGATGTTGCTATGACTCTTCTATGCTTAATGCTTGTCACTAGGGCCCGAGTGCCATGGTTTCAGATCCGAACCTATTATGTTTACATGAATATATGTGTGTTCTTGATCCTATCTTGCAAGTCAATAGTCACCTACTATGTGTTATGATCCGGCAACCCCGAAGTGACAATAGTCGGGACCATTCCCGATGAGGACCGTAGTTTGAGGAGTTCATGTATTCATTATGTGTTAATGCTTTGGTCCGGTACTCTATTAAAAGGAGGCCTTAATATCCCTTAGTTTCCAATAGGACCCCGCTGCCACGGGAGGGTAGGACAAAAGATGTCATGCAAGTTCTTTCCCATAAGCACGTATGACTATATTCGGAATACATGCCTACATTACATTGATGAACTGGAGCTAGTTCTGTGTCACCCAATGTTATAACTATTACATGAGGAATCGCATCCGACATAATAATCCATCATTGATCCAATGCCTACGAGCTTTTCACATATTGCTTGTTGCTTATTTACTTTTCTGCTGCTACTGTTACAATCACTACAAAACTACTATCGCTACTTTTGCTACCGTTACCGTTACTTCCATATTACCTTGCTAAAAAATTACCTTGCTGGAGATACTAAGTTTTCCAGGTGCGGATGAATTGACAACTCAGATGCTAATACTTGAGAGTATTGTTTGGCTCCCCTTCTGTCGAATCAATAAATTTGGGTTGAATACTTTACCCTCGAAAACTGTTGCGACCCCCTACACTTATGGGTTATCAAGACTATTTTCTGGCGCCATTGCCGGGGAGCATATCTATATTCTTTAAGTCACTTGTGATTTATATTTGTTGATCACTATGAAGAACTTGAAAGACTCAAAAACCAAGATTTATCCCTCAACTACGAGGGGAGGTAAGGAACTGCCAGCTAGCTCTGCACTTGATTCACCCTTTGTTATGAGTAAACTTGCGACACCTACTCCTACTTTTGAATCTGATATGTCGCATGTTCTTGATGATGCCACTTATGCTATGTATGATGAAACTACTTCTATGCTTGATAATACTGTGCCACTAGGTGAATTTCTTGATGAACAAATTGCTAAGGTTAGGGAGAATGCAAATATTGAAACTGATAATATTGATGAAAGTGATGATGAAGATTCTCCCCCTAGATATGAATTTCCTGTTATTCCTGGGGGTTATGTTATGGATGAAGAAACTGCTAGAGACTTTCTTGCTTGCAATGATAGATATGATCTTAAGAAATTATTAGTTAAGCTGAAGGAAAAGTCTTTGAATGCTAGAATGAAATATGACCCTGCTTTTGCTACTTCACATATGTTTGTTACTGATAAGAATTATGATTTCTCTGTCGATCCCGAGTTAATTACTTTGGTTGAATCTGATCCGTTCCATGGCTATGAATCTGAAACTGTTGTGGCACATCTTACTAAGTTGAATGATATAGCCACCCTGTTCACCAATGAGGGAAAAAATCGTTATTACTATATCCTTAAGTTATTTCCGTTCTCGTTAAAGGGTTATGCTAAGACATGTTTTAATTCTCTTGATCCTGGTTGTGTGCGTAGTCCCCAAGATATGATTTATTACTTCTCTGCTAAATATTTTTCCGCTCATAAGAAACAAGCTGCCATACGGGAAATATATAATTTTGTGCAAACTGAAGAAGAGAGTCTCCCACAAGCTTGGGGGAGGCTTCTCCGGCTACTTAATGCATTGCCTGATCATCCTCTTCAGAAGAATGAAATACTTGATGTCTTTTATAATGGACTAACCGGTGCTTCCAGAGACCACCTGGATAGTTGTGCATGTTGTGTTTTCAGGGAAAGAACAGTTGATCAAGCTGAATTACTATTGAATAATATGTTGACCAACGAAAACAATTGGACACTTCCTGAACCAGCCCCTAAGCCAACTCCGAAGAAAAGGGGTGTTCTATTTCTCAGTCCTAAAGATATGCAAGAGGCAAAGAAATCTATGAAAGAGAAATGTATAAAAGCGGAAGATGTTAAGAATTTACCACCTATTGAAGAAATACATGGTCTTGATAACCCGACACAGGTAGTAAAGGTAAATTCTCTTTATAGATTAGATGCAGGTGATATTCCTTATAATAAGTCTGCTAGCCAATGCTTAGATGAGTTAGATAATTTTATTGTAAAACAAGAAAACTTCAATGCAGACATATAATCTGCTAGCCAACTTAAAGGTGAACTGAAACTCAAGTAGAATAGGTACTTAAAGCACAAAATGATTTGCTCAATGAATTAAATAGTAAGAAAAATTATAATGCTATTAGTGTTGTGACTAGAGGTGGTAAAATGACTCAGGAACCTTTGTATCCTGAAGGCCACCCTAAGAGAATTGAGCAAGATTCCCGGAGAGCTAATATAGATGCACCTAGTTCTTCTAAGAAGAAGAAAAAGGAAAATAATAGGACTTTGCATGCTTCTAGTGAACCTTTAGCTGTCATACCTGAGAATCCCAATGATATCTCTATTACTGATGCTGAGACACAATCTGGTAATGAACATGAACCTAGTGATAATGTTAATAATGATGTTTATGATGATGCTCAACCTAGCAACGACAATGATGTAGAGATTGAACCTGCTGTTGATCTTGATAACCCACAATCAAAGAATCGGCGTTATGATAAGAGAGACTTTATTGCTAGGAAGCACGGTAAGGAAAGAGAACCATGGGTTCAGAAACCCATGCCTTTTCCTCCTAAACCATCCAGGAAAAAGGATGATGAGGATTTTGAGCGCTTTGCTGAAATGATTAGACCTATTTTTTGCGTATGCGTTTGACTGATATGCTTAAAACAAATCCTTATGCTAAGTATAATGTGATAGCCTGGTTTATTAGGGATGATAGACTACTCATATCATTAAGGAATTCCTTCTTTTCCGGAAGCCCATTCGGACAGAACTCCAAAGTTAAGCATGCTCAGCTTGGAGTAATTTCAGGATGGGTGACCGACCAGGAAGTTGCTCCCGGGTGCGCACGAGTGAGGACAAAGTGAGCGGAAAAGACTAGTATTGATATGTGGGGCCAGTCTAGATACCGCCAGGAGTAACGACCACCGGCGGGTGTGTCCGGGGCGTTACAAGTTGGTATCCGAGCCGACCCTCGTGGTTACATAGATGTTTGCGGACAGGTGCGCAGGCATGTTGTTCATGATGTTTGTGACCCGTCGTGGCACATGGCACGACACATGTATCGGACTGGATGTACATATGTTTGTGCCAAGAGGGAACGTTCCTGTGCCCCGACGAGGACGTCGGTTCCTTTGAGTGGGGGTGTATGTGATATACTGGCTTATTAGGGATGATAGATTACTCATATCAATAAGGAATAAGGATGGGAATTTTACCCACGGGTACGGCTACCCGCGGATACCGTACCCGCATGGACAGGGTATGGGCACACTGTTATAGCCATGGGTAGTACCCATACCCTACTCATTAAGTCATGGGTAGGGTAGGGTATAGCCTTGTACCCGCGGGTATACCCATACCCTGCCCGCTTGTGAACCAGTGTTAAGTTGTCACCAATTAATCATTAACTTCTCATGTGACTTGTCTACTCCTATTGACTTATGAGTATGTTTTACTCATGTACTTGTTATTGAGCTGAGATAATTGTTTTTTTGTCAAATATGCTATCAATGAGTGTAAAAATGTGAAAAACTCGTGCACTATTTGTTCTACCCGCCGGGTACCCAATGGCTGTGGGTACCTGTCGGGTATGGGTATGGGTAAAGTTTCATACCCATGGGTACGGGTATGGGTAGAATTTTGTACCCACTGACTATACGGGTATGGGTATGGTATTGCTCTACCCTACCCATACCCTACCCATTGTTGTAAGTGCATCTAGTGCCCCTTAGTGATTTTGGTGTATTGAAGACTTATAGGTTAAGGGACTAATGTGTTTATGAGTGTACACATGTCTATAAGTCTATGAGGAGTTTGATATTTACAGAGAAAGTCGACCCCTAAAAATGAAGTTCTTCGACTGAAGACTTTGTACTTCTGAAGACTTTGAAAGTAAAGAAATTGGTGTGACCTTGAAGACTTGGTATTCATTTGAGGAACATGAAGCGTGAAGACTTTTGTTTTCGTAGTTTCATTTTCTCTTTCTTGAGTCATAGGAAACACCGTGCTGTTAAAGGGGGTCGAGGAAATGCTAAGGAAAAATTTCCATGTGATGCTCAACTAAAAATCCTACACCTACCAATCCCTTCGAGTGAAGCCATTGGAAATCTCATACAGTTCAGTCATATTCTTCAGTGACAGAGACGAAGCTCTTCTGGTCTCTGAGGAATTTGTTCTGACTGAGGAGTTAGGAATTCGCCAGTGCGGATTGCCTACACAGTGAGGAACATGATAGCCCTGAGGAATTTGACACTCAAATTTCCGACCATTGTTGTGCTATGCGCCAGCTGTCCCAAAATATCTACCTACCTAACGGTCATATTATTAAAGGGCATTTATGTCTTATCATGTCGGGCTGCTCCCTAGCCTATAAATAGCCGCCCCTACAACCACTAGCTGGTTGGCTGCTCTGAGAGAAACGAACACTTGTCATAAGAGCAACCCATCTTCCGAGGACTTTGAGCGAGAATCATCAAGTGAGGAAAAACCCAAAGACCAAACCCAAACACCTACAAACCCAAAAGTGATTGAGCATCACTGAAGAGATTGATCCTTAGTGGATCCGATGCTTGTTACCTTTGAAGACTGTGCTTCTTCCAGACGGTTAGGCGTCATGGTCTAGAGCATCCAAGAGGGATTGTGGATCACCGAGTGACCGAGTCTGTGAAGGTTTGGAAGTCACCTGTGAAGACTTACCACGAGTGATTGGGCAAGGTCTGTGTGACCTTAGCTCAAGAGGAATACGGTGAGGACTTGGTGTCTTGGACTGTGTGTCCAGGACAGGTTGTCTGGAACCGTGTGTCCTCAGGTTTAAATACCTAGCCGCCCTAACCAGATGTACAATTGAGACAATAGTTGGAAATTGTCTAACTAATCATTGTATTCACCAAGCTTACTGGTTCTATTTCCTCAACTCTTCCATTTCCTCATATCTATGTTGTGTGCTTGTTCATATCTGTTTGAAGACTTTGACTGAATACTTTTCTTAATTTCTTCAGTTCAATTTATTCAGTCTGTTTGTCTTCATCATGTGTTTATCCCGTGATTATGCTTTCTGTACTATGTGCTTGTCTTCATTTCATCATGATGACCATGCTTGTATTATGTTATGTTTACTTCTGAGTACTAATTCCGCTGCAAGTAGTTCTTCGCTAAAGAATTTCCTCAACAGCAAATTCCTCAGTGAAGAATTCATATGAATCGCCTATTCACCCCCCTCTAGTCGATATAACGCACTTTCAATTGGTATTAGAGCAAGGTACTCCCTTGTTCTGTGTGATTTTGGTTTAACCGCTTGGAGTTTTAGTTATGTCGACCGCAGGTATGATCAAGGTCACAGCTGGGTGTCCTACCTTTGATGGGACGGACTACCCCTACTGGAAGAACAAGATGCGAATGCATCTTGAGGCAATTGATAACGATCTTTGGTATGTTGTGGAAAATGGTGTTTCCTCGGTATCACCTTCTCTGAATGCTACTGATGTGAAGAGATTCAAGCAACTCGATTCTCAAGCGAAGAATATCATTTGTGGTCACTTGAGCAAAGGATAGTATGGAAGAGTGAGTGCTTTGGAAACTGCTAAGCTTATCTGGGATAGGGTGTCCAAAGTCAATGAAGGAGTCTCAACACAGCGTGACTCTCGAGTTGATGTTCTTCGCAATCTCTTCAACCGTTTCAAAAGACTTGACAATGAAAATGTTCAACAAACCTTCGATCGCCTCACTGACATCTCAAATGAACTTCAAGCACTTGGTGCCACTAACATCACCGACCATGAGGTGGTGAAGGAATTGCTGAGATCGCTTGATTCCTCATTTGATACTCCGGCATTGATGATTCAAGAGCGTGGTGATTACAAGTCACTTGATGCCGCTGATATCCTTGAAAGACTAAACACTCATGAGTTACAGCTTGCTGAAAAGAGAGATCTCTATGGACCAAGCTACGGCAAATCACTTGCCCTGAAGGCCAAGGTCATCTCTAAATCTGAAGGTGAAGATTCTGATAGTAGTCTTGGTGATCCTGAAGAACTGAGCTAGGAGCTAGCACTGCTCGCGAAGAAATTCCAAAGGTTCTCATGACGTGGTCGCTTTGGAAAGTTCTCAAAGAGAAATGATTCCTCATCTGGTGACTACAATAAGAGGCTATGGCACAAATGCAAGAAACCTGGTCACAACATTCAAGATTTTCCTCAGTGGGAAAAGGAATCTAAGAAGAAGAAATACAAGGATTATAGTTCTGATGATGCAAAGAAGAAGGAGAAATCATCAAAATCTTCATCATCAAAATCCTCAAAGTCTTCATCTCACAAGAAGAACAGCTCCAAGAAAGCTCGGGCATTCATTGACAAGGAAATGGACTCTGAAGCTGAATCTGAGTATCATGAGGAAGAGGAGGAATCTGAGGAGTCCGAGTCAGGTGTGGCAAGTCTAGCTCTCGCTACTGCATTCGTCAGCAAGTCTATCTTCAACACTGAAGAAAATGGTTTCACCAACAAGGCTAATGAAGGCAATGATGACTATGCTCCCACCTATTGCTTCATGGCAAAGGGTGCCAAGGTACTCAAATATACCTCCTCTGAATCTAGTGAAAATGAATCTAATGAAAACCTTAAGCCCAGCTATTGTAAACTTGCTAAGACTGTTGTGCAACAACAAAAGGCTCTTGATAAGGTTCAAACCATGCTAGATAAAAGTGATGATATGTTGGGTGAAGAAATGGATCGATCTAAAATCTTGACTGAAAATCTTCAAAGACTTCAGTCCAAGTATGATAACCTTCAAGGTCATCATAACACTCTCTTGTCCGATCATGAGAAGCTTTCTTATGAATTTCTTCAAAGAAAGCAAGATCTTGAAAAGCTAAGAGTGAGTTATGAAGATCTTCAGAAGGAGCGTGATTCATTACTTGCTCTACAAATCAGCGCTTCTCAGGAAGAATTCATTCCTCCGTGCTTGAAATGCATTGAACACGAAACTGCTAATTCTTCACCTGAATGTTCAAATGCTTCTAATGCTACAAATTCTTCAAGTGTCTCTGCTATCACTAATTCCTCATCTGAGGACATTGCTAGTATCATTGACAATGCAGGGCTGAAGGAATTGTACATGACAGGCCTGTACAAAAGCCTCAAAGGGCATCAGACTCTTTGTGATGTGCTTAAAAAGCAGATCCTCAATAGGAATCCTAGGAAAGAGGGTATTGCCTTGGAGAGGAAACTTAATGCTGATGGTTCATATTGGAAGCCTGAGCAATACCCCAAAACCTCATGGGTTGCTGCAAAGGGACCTCCAGTTGATCCATCCAATCTATCTGGATTTACATGTGAATCTCCTCATTCTTCTGATGAGTCATTTGACTCCAACTATAAACTGTTCAAAAATCAGAATGGTGAAGTATTTGCTAGATATGTTGGGACTAACTGCAGGAATGTTCCCCCTATGAAGAAAATCTGGGTCCCTAAGAGGCACCTTGAAAATCTTCAAGTGAATGTCCTCATGACACCTCGTGCGAGGAATAGGAACCCCAGATCCAATTCTTCATATAGATCAAAATCTTCAGATGGATTCAATTCCTCATACGGACCAAATTCCTCACGTGGATCAAATTCCTCAAAAGGATCAAAGTCCTCATATGAATATCATCGTGCTAACAACTCTGTTTCGCAGGGAAGAGCTAAGGGCTATGAATATGAGCATTATTCTTCTAACTATTATGTTCATAAGTCCTCGAAGAATTACTCTGCTTACTCATATGCTTATCCTAACTCCTCTTATGTAAAACGAAATGGGCTGGCTTCTATGCCACCTTTCTCGTATGGAGCTCGCAGAATGATGAACTCTTTGCCACCCCTTGAGATGTAGGTGGTGAAGAAAAAAGAACTAATCTCTTCTACAGGGTCAGGTCTCCGGACATGCTCAAACGTCTGAAGAATTTGCTGGAGACCTGAAATATGCCTGAAAGGACGCAGGCTAATCATGAAGAAATGGACTCTCATTTCTCACGTCCTCATACTGCTTTATCTGTTGCATTGCTTGATGAAATTGAGTTGATGATTTGATGTCATATTCTTCACTTATGAAGTATATGAGTTTGTAAGCTGCACTAATTCATCTGCAGGATGATCAACCCAAAGCCTCTGAGTGGGTCCTCGATAGTGGATGTACAAATCACATGACTGGTGACAAGAATCTTTTGATGGATGCTCCCTTATCACCATCTCATCTGAAGCATATCATCTTCGCTGACAAAGGCAAAAGTCAGGTATTGGGTCTAGGTAAGGTTGCGATCTCAAAGGATCGAGACATGGACAAAGTCATGCTTGTCGACTCCTTAGGATACAACCTCATGTCTGTCTCAATGCTTTGCGATCTTGATATGGTTGTAGTCTTCGGCAAATATCGTTGTGTTGTGGTCATGGAATCTGACAATTCCAAATTCTTCGAAGGCTTTAGGAGAGGAGACTTGTATATTGTCGATTTATCTACAGGACCTCAACCAGCTGTGCGTCTACTTGCAAAAGCTTCAGAAGGCTGGCTATGGCATCGACGACTTGGTCATGCAGGCATGAGGAATTTGCACACGCCTGCAAAGTAGAAGCATGTCATTGGCATTGAGAATGTCAAATTCCTCAAGGATCACATATGCGGTGCCTGTGAAGCTGGAAAGACGACCAAGGCCAAGCATCCAGCTAAGACTATCATGACTACTACTCGACCATTTGAATTGCTTCACGTGGATCTCTTCGGTCCTAACCATTATTCTGCAGTTTCAAATGATGCTTCTGAATATGGCTTTGTTATTGTTGATGATTACTCTCGATACACATGGGTACACATTGTTACTTACAAAAATGAAGTGCAGGAAGTCTTCAAACGATTTTCCTCGAGGGCTTCAACCAACTTTGGTGTGAAGATTAAGCACATCAGAAGTGACAATGGAACTGAGTTCAAGAACTCTAGTCTCGATGACTATCTTGATGACCTTGGTATTACTCATGAGTTATCTGCTCCTTATACTCCTCAGCAGAATGGCGTCGTGGAGCGCAAGAACAGGACTCTTGCGGAGATGGCTCGCACTATGCTTGATGAATACAAAACGCCTCATCGTTTCTGGATTGATGCAATTGATACCCCGTGCCACATCATCAACAGAGTATATCTTCACAAATTCTTCAAGAAGACTGCCTATGAACTCCTCACTAACAAGAAACCCAATGTGAGTTATTTCAAATTATTCGGTGCTAAATGTTGGATTAGAGATCCTCATCACAACTCAAAATTTGCATCGAAAGAACATGGAGGGATTATGCTTGGTTACGGAAAGGACTCGCACACCTACAGAGTCTTCAACAACGTTCTTCACAAGGTTGTTGAAACTGTAGATGTGCGGTTCGATGAAACTAACGGCTCGCAAAGAGAGCACCTACCTACTGTGATAGATGAACCAACACCTGAGGAAACTATCAAATTCAAGGCTACTGAGGATGTCATTCCTACCGAAGAATCTGCTGAAGAATTCATTCCAGAACCTGAAGAACGTCGAGCTAATGCACCTGAAGAAAATGCTGATCAAATTCCTCGACGACAACCAGCTCATCCTCTCATGGCAAAAGAAGTGCAGATAGAGAATATCATCGATGACATTGAAGCACCAGGTCCTCTCACACGCTCAAGAGCTTCACATTTATCTAACTTTTGTGGACACTTTGCTTTTGTCTCTATCACGGAGCCCACTAAGGTAGATGAAGCATTTCTGGAGCCTGAGTGGATTCAACCTATGCAAGAAGAATTACATCAGTTCGAGCTCAACAACATCTAGGAACTGGTCAAACGTCCAGATCCTCGCAAGCATAATATCATTGGCACAAAGTGGATCTACCGCAACAAGCAAGATGAAAATGGCCTTGTGGTAAGGAATAAGCACGGCTTATAGCTCAAGGCTACACACAGGTTGAAGGAATTGACTTCGATGAAACTTTTGCACTTGTTGCTAGACTTGAGGCTATTCGCATATTACTTGCTTATGATAACCATCATGATATCATTCTATATCAAATGGATGTGAAAAGTGCATTCCTCAATGGTAAGCTTGAGGAAGAAGTATATGTTGCTCAACCCCCAGGTTTTGAAGATCCAAAGAATCCTGACAAAGTCTTCAAACTCAATAAGGCCCTCTATGGCCTCAAGCAGGCCCCTCGGGCGTGGTATGATACTATGAAGGAATTCCTCATGAAGAAAGGCTTCAAACCCGGTTCACTTGATCCCACTCTTTTCACTAAATCTTATGATGGTGAATTATTTGTGTACCAAATATATGTTGATGATATTATCTTTGGTTGTACTGATCAACGTTATAGTGATGAATTTGCCTATATTATGAGTGCAGAATATCAAATGTCTATGATGGGAGAGTTGAAATTCTTCTTAGGTCTTCAAATTCGTCAACAACGCAATGGCATATTCATATCTCAGGAGAAATACCTCAAGGATGTACTGAGGAAATTCGGCATGCACGATTGCAAAGGCGTCAAAATTCCTATGCCCACAAATGGCCATCTGTGCACTGATGAAAATGGTATTGACTTCGATCATAAGGTATACCGCTCCATGATTGGCTCTTTATTGTACTTATGTGCATCTAGGCCAGATATAATGCTTAGTGTTTGCATGTGTGCCCTATTTCAAGCTACACCGAAGGAATCACACCATAAGGCTGTGAAATATATTCTTCTATATCTAGTTCACACACCAACACTTGGATTATGGTACCCCAAGGGCTCGGCTTTTGATCTCATTGGATATTCAGACTCGGACTATGCTGGTGATCGTGTGGACCGCAAGTCAACATCTGGTACATGTCATTTCCTCGGAAAATCATTGGTCTGTTGGTCCTCGAAGAAACAGAATTGCGTATCACTGTCTACTGCTGAAGCTGAGTATATTGCTGCTGGCTCTTGCTGTGCTCAATTGTTATGGATGAAGCAAACTCTCAAGGACTTTGGCGTCAACATGAAAAATGTGCCTCTCTTCTGTCACAATGAGAGTGCCATCAATATTGCTCACAACCAAGTTCAGCAATCGAAGACAAAGCACATTCAGATTCGTCATCATTTTCTTCGTGATCATGTGTTGAAGGGCAACATCTCTATTGAGCATGTGAAGACAGAAGAACAACTAGCCGATATCTTCACAAATCCCTTGGATGAGAAGAGATTTAGCAAGTCGCGGTGTGAGCTAAATATCTTAGAATCTTCGAATGTTCTTTGAATTGGACACTCATCCTAACACTTATGCAAAATTGATGACTTAGATGTGCAACACATGAAGAATTGTTTTTCTTCAATCAATGAAGAATAACGCTCTAAGTGTGAAAAAATTAATGAAGAATTTGATTCTCAGAACCCTACGACAATTGTATGCGGTGTCTGAAATCCTAATTCTTATACGGTGGGTCACGCCACCACAAAAGTTGAAAATCTTCAATTTGAGTTTTTCTGAAATTCCTCAGTTATTCATATTCTTCAACTTTGCATTGTCTTCACCGTTTCCGGCTCTTTTCTTCATTGGCTATATATATATATATATATATATATATATATATATATATATATATATATATATATATATATATATATATATATATATATATGAGTTTATGTCCTTTACAACATTCACTTGTTGCTATTTCTTCAAGTTGCTTTTTCTGCTAAGTTAATGTGATCGGACCCTTCCCCCTGTATGCTAAACTCAACCCATTCCATTCACAAATTCTTCATATGCGTTCTATTTGAGACATATTCAAAATCTTTACTGTGTCCTTGTTAGCTGAAGAAATTGCGAACGCAACATTAAAACTTATCCTTTCCAAATTTTTTGGTTTTGCCGCTCAAATCGCTCCGCATCCCACGATAATACTTATCTACTCACCCATGATCTCCACTACACAGTATGTGGGTGACACATGTCGTGCGAATGAGAAGGGTCAAGGGCACGTTCGTCCAAATTCTTCGGGCGAACGGTTATTCATCTCTGCTATAAATACGCATCCCCTTCCCTCACTTCACTTGTTACCCCGCTCGTTCTCACTCTCCTGCTCGAGCTTCTCTGTAATGCCCAGGATGGAGTTATACCTCCTACGTGTCGAGGCACGACTTAAAGGCATAAATCCATCCTAGAATGATCTCAAGTTCGGTAATCTTTGCACATCTCATGTAAAAGAGGGGATTGTAAACAGAAAATAGTTGGCTTACACTCGCCACGTCACAGAATTACAATTCAAGTCTCAATCATCATACATTAAGAATATCACAACCCTCTAAGGGCAAAATCCAAATGTCAAAGTACCAAACTTAGATAAATAAACCACAGGCGGATCGAATCCTAGTAAGAGTCTCCACTACTGATCATCCGGGTATCGCACATAGTACCGACTACGCTCCTCGTCGTACTCCCAATCCAGCTCGGTGCCATCACCTGGATAGCTCACAGCTGGACCTGCATCTGGTGTGTGAAGTAACTGTGAGCCACAGAGGACTCAGCAATCCCGTCTCCGGGTAACAAGACTATTTAAGCCTTTGGGTGAGGAAAAGGCTGAAGAAAAGAATAAGTGTCTGCAGCAGCAACTAGCAACTAGCTTACGTGAGTGAGAGCGAGAAGAGAAAGCCTCGGCGAGAAGTGATCACGAAGTGATCCTAGCTACAAGCTCAACAAGCATAACCCCTCCGTGTTCAACTCCCGAATCCCTATTCGGAAATTGACAGTCACGGAACACACGCTGGTAGTGTATTAGAAACATTGTGTCAAGTTATCTACAACCGGAATTAACAAGCTCCCATCTGCCACATAACCGCGGGCACGGCTTTCGAAAGTTCAAACCCTGCAGGGGTGTTCCAACTTGACCCATTACAAGCCCACGATCCGCGGAGTCGCAACTCCAAAGTGGGAAGACCCGAGTATCCTCGGAATCCCGTGCTCAAGATATACCGAACTAAGGTAAGGCTAATCCAGCAAATCCTCCCGGCGTGTCGACACCCTGATAGTATCCGCGCGTATCTAAGTCTCAGGACATGACCGGATGGGCGAAGCTACGGGTTTATATCAATCCTCGAGTTTCCTCGTGGTGACCCCGCAGGCTCCCCGTTTCGGACCAACACTCATGTGGAGCACTGGCCCGGGGTTGTTGATTAAGAACTCGGGTTAATTACTCCCTATGCAAGTTATTTAGTTATTAGGCAAATAGTACCAATGTTGGGATTTGCTGGAAAAGACTTAGCACTTAGCGGTTTATCGAGGGGGTCCCATACACCCCAACCGTGTTAGGAACGCATAATCAAGGAACATAACACCGGTTTATATGGTTCCTAACGGCATGAGTGGAACAAATCACCAAGCAAAAGGCTTAGCCTTCCACCCTTGCCAATATATAGATGATTTCATTTAAAGCATTTATATAGTGTGATATAACCCAACCAAACTTCAACATGAAGCAAGCATCTTCGATCTTCACCTACAACTAGCAATGCTATAAGAAGGGCTGAGCGAAGCGTACTTAGCCAAGCAACGGTTTGCATAGGTAGGTTGGTTAAACATGGCAATTGGTTACAAGTAGGAGGCTGACAAGAAGATCATGGGCATCGAGGCAAAACTATAGATCGAGACTACTAGCAATACGCAAAGATAGTAATGTTATCGGGGTTCGGTCATCTTGCCTGAAGAGAAGTCGTTCGGATCGTAAGAAGGGTCCTCGTGCTCAACCTCGTTGGTAACCTCGTGCTCAACCTCGTACTCGGTCTCAACTTCCGGCTCTAAACAACAATCACACCAAGCACAAATCAACAAGATGCAATGCGCACTCGAAAATGATGGATGCATGAAGGATGCACTAAGGATGCACATGGAGCACGTAAAATATCACTCAAGCAAATCACCTCAAAACATGATAACAACCTGATATTATGAATCTACACGGAAAATCAATCAAGTTTGATATAAGATTCGCTGAAATCGGAGTTACGGGCTAAAAGTTATGCCCGAAACAAGAAATGAGCGAAAGCTGAAAATTACAGCAACATAGCATCTTCGGAGCACAAAATAATTAAGCTACAGCACTCAAATGACATGGCAAAGGACATGAACACAAACTAGACATATACTACAGCAACTAAGTCCAAAGGTGCACCCCCAACGGAGTCACGGATCAATAGCAATGATCTTGGACATATTGAACTTGACAATAAAATTCTGGCAGCAGAATTTTATTGAAACTTTGGAGCAAAAGATAAACATGCTACAGCCACTTAAATGGACATGTGAGGACATGAATGGAAAGACAACAATATATACTACAAGGAACAATCAAAACCCACTCCAAAACTATCATGCTTTGTCCTAGAACATCACACGAACATGGCATCGGAACGTTACAGATTTCAGACTTAGTGAAAATTCACTAAGTCCTAAAACAGCAATATCATCATGGCATATAAAATAGCATGTTTAAGTCACCTCGAAACTAAACATGGCAAAAGGTAAGCACCTCATCAAAGTACACATGAAGGTGATCCCGAAACACACAAGCATGCATCATAGAGGTGAACACAACGATTGCAACGAGCTCAACAAGATGGCATTTCATAACAAGTGAAAACACATTACAGCCACATGGCACTTTGCAACGATGATAACAAGGAAAATAATAAATCTATCATGCAACCTATCACAAGCAACACGTAGAGCATGGCAAGACGAACACGTGGACATGTCATTTGCATCATTCGGACAAACGAGCTAAAAGATATCACATGGCAAAGGTGGCATAAAAATATCACATAACAGCAGTTTATATCATGATGCACTCTTGCAACAGCAAAACGAGCACCTAAATGATCTCTAACATGCATGACAACAGTAGGTAAAACGTAGAGCAAGTCTCCACGATCGTCTGGACATATTATACGCGCGAATCGGAGCAACAGACAAAAAGTTAGAGCAGGTCACACATTACATCCCAGATTAACAAAACAGGGACTTAGGAGTGGGGAGTCAACCTCATCAGATCTGATCTGAGAAAAAAAATCAGCAACGGGCCCGGAGGATCTGGCGGAACCGGGCGTGCGGGGCCCGGCGGCGGCCCACTCGGCTGGAGGAAGAGGCCCGGGCGGTCGGGCGGCTGCGGGCCGGCCCGGTCGCGGCTGGAGGCGGCGGCTTCGCGGCTGGAGGGCCCGGCGGGAGGAGGAGCTGGGCCGCTGGGCGCCTCGGCCCAGGCGAGCGCTCCTGGCGACCGCGGCCTCGGTCGACGACGGGAGAAGCCCAGGCGCGGAGCGGGATGAGTGGCCCGGGAGCGAGGCGAGGAAGGGAATGGGCCGGCGGACCTGTCGATGCGGGACGAGTGGAAGGCTGCGACGAAGTGGTCCTTGCGACCGCTCGCTTGGCACTGAGGAAGGATTCGGGCGAAGTGGGCCTAGCGATGGCGTTGACTGGCGCGCCGCTCGGGGTTGGATCGGGGTTCGACCCCGATCGACCTGGTCGAGGCACTCGCCCCCAGGAGCGACGGCGGGAGGTTCGATGGATCCAGCCAAGTGGCTGTGAGGGTAGGTGGATCTGGGAAAATAAGAGAGGGGAGGAGGAGGAAGAAGAAGGGGATGCCCAAAATTAGGCTAGGGTCTAATATATAGCAGTTAGCTAGGGTTTGGAGATTTGGGGGTGCTAGGAGCCCTCCGATCGCGATCCGACGGATCCGATCGCGGGGATAGTTAAAAAGGGCATAGGAGAAGATAACAGACTACAGTAGGGGTGTTTCCGGGACACGAAGTGAAGGCACTTTGGACCCACACGAACAACGGATGGAATAGCCAACAGAGTCCAAACGAGACGAGATTTGAGAGGCGGGTTGCACACAACAAAACAACAACACACACAACAACCTCGCGGCACACCGGTAACGTTACACGCCCAAACAACAAAGTAGGCCTACGGGACGTCACGGACACGTGAGGGAGCTCCGGAACGCGAAACGGACAACGGGAAGAAACACGCGGAACCGGATGCAACCGTCAACACAAATGCAATGCGATGCACATGTCTACATGATAGAATGAATGCCACACACTCACACAACAAAACGACGAAAACCCGAAAGACAAGAACCCGGAATGGAAATAGATGAAGCCGGAGATATATTATATATACAAAAGGGAAAGTATTACATCCGGGGCATTACAAACTCTCCTCTACTACAAAAAGATCTCGTCCCGAGATCTAGGACTGGAAAAAGGAAGGGTACTCGGAACGAAGATGATCTTCTCGTTCCCAGGTAGCTTCTCGGTCGGTGTGATGTGACCACTTGACTTTCAGAAATTTGATGGACTTGTTGCGGGTCTTGCGTTCGGTTTCTTCGAGAATTGCAACAGGATGCTCTCGGTAGGACAGGTCTTGTTGAAGATCAATCTCTTCAAACGGAATCATGCGCTCAGGTGCCTTGAAGCATTTGCGAAGTTGAGACACATGGAAGAGATCATGAACATTTTCAAAGTTGGGAGGGAGCTCCAGTTGATAGGCTAGATCGCCTCTTTTGCCAAGAATCTTGAAAGGCCCGACGTATCTAGGAGCAAGCTTTCCTTTGATACCGAATCTTTGGGTTCCTTTCATCGGAGAAACTCGGAGATAGACATGATCATCAATGTTGAATGCCAAATCACGATGTTTGCCGTCATAGTAGCTCTTCTGACGCGACTGAGCGGCCTTGAGATTCTCACGTATGACTTTGCACATTTCTTCGGCTTCAGATATCAAGTCATTGCCAAGAAGTTGGCGTTCGCCTGTTTCAGACCAGTTGAGAGGGGTACGGCACTTTCTGCCATAGAGAATTTCAAATGGTGCTTTGCCTGCACTTGCTTGAAAGCTGTTGTTGTAAGAGAACTCGGCAAATGGTAGGCAGTCTTCCCATTTCATGCCAAAGGAGATGACACAGGCTCTGAGCATATCTTCTAGAATCTGATTCACACGCTCGACTTGACCACTAGTCTGAGGGTGAAATGCAGTGCTGAATCTGATCTTAGTGCCCATGGCGGACTGAAAGGAGTCCCAGAACCTTGATGTGAACAAGCTTCCACGGTCTGAGGATATAACTTGAGGAATGCCATGTAGGGACACAATTCTGGAAGTGTACAGCTCTGCAAGTTGAGCTGCATTGATAGATTCCTTGACTGGCAGGAAGTGAGCGACTTTGGTAAGCTTGTCAATCACCACGAAGATAGCATCATTCCCTCGCTTGGATTTAGGAAAACCAGTGACGAAGTCCATTTCAATGTGGTCAAACTTCCACTCGGGAATAGGAAGAGGTTGGAGAAGACCGGCTGGACGTTGATGTTCTGCTTTCACTCTTCTGCATACATCACATTCGTTCACGAATTGGGCAATCTCCCTTTTCATGCGTGTCCACCAGTAAGACTGCTTGAGATCTTGATACATCTTAGAACTGCCAGGATGAATGGAAAGGAGAGAATCATGAGCTTCTTCCATTATGAGCTTCCTGAGATCACCTTTGGGAACAACGAGTCTGTCCTCGAAGAACAAGGTATCTCTCTCATCAACACGGAAGCACTTGTATTTTGGAGTGCCCTTTGCAATCCCATGTTTCACCTTCTTCACCATGGTATCACTGAGCTGGGCCTCACGGACTTGATCTTCCAAGGTAGGAGCAATTTGAAGATTTGCAAGAAAACCCTGCGGAACAACTTGGAGGTTGAGTTTCCTGAATGCTTCACAAAGCTCAGGCTGGTACGGCTTGATAAGAAGGCTGTTGCAATATGCCTTTCTGCTCAAAGCATCTGCAATCACATTCGCCTTGCCAGGAGTGTATTCAATGCTGGGATTGTACTCTTGGATCATTTCAACCCAACGAGTCTAACGGAGGTTCAGATGCGGCTGTGTGAAGATGTACTTCAAACTCTTGTGATCAGTGAAGATGTCGACCTTTCTGCCCAACAACAGATGTCTCCACGTAATCAGAGCAAGTACCACAGCTGCTAGCTCGAGATCATGTGTGGGATAGTTCTTCTCACTTGGCTTTAGCTGACGAGAAGTGTATGCCACAATTCTCTTATCTTGCAGAAGCACACCACCAAGACCTTGAAGAGAAGCATCACAGAAAACTTCATAGGGCTTGGTTTCATCCGAAGGAGTCAGAACTGGAGCAGAGACAAGCTTCAATTTGAGGGTTTTGAATGCCACTTCACACTCTGGAGACCAAAAGTATTTGACATTCTTCTGAAGCAGGTTGGAAAGAGGTTTGGCAATCTTGGAGAAGTTCTCAACAAACCTTCTGCAATAGCTGGCAAGACCCAGAAAACTGCGGAGCTGCTTGATGTTCTGAGGAGCCTCCCAGTTGACAATTGCTTCAACTTTCTCGGGATTAACCGCAATACTGTCAACTGAGATGATGTGGCCCAGGTACAAAACCTTATCGAGCCAAAACTCGCACTTGGAGAACTTGGCATAGAATTTATGCTCTCGGAGTCGATCAAGAACCAGACGTAAGTGCTTTTCGTGATCTTCTTCATTCTTGGAAAACACCAGAATATCATCCAGATACACAAGCACAAACTCGCCAGTATAGGGGTTGAAGATGTAATGCATCATCCTTGAAAAGGTAGGAGGAGCATTGGCGAGGCCGAAGGACATGACGGTATACTCGTATGAACCGTAGCTCGTTCTGAAGGCCGTCTTGGGAATGTCTTCCTCGCGAATGCGAATTTGATGATAGCCCATTCGGAGGTCAAGCTTAGAGAACACTTTAGCTCCTTTGAGTTGCTCAAAGAGTTCGTTGATGTTGGGGAGTGGATACTTGTTCTTAATCGTCTTCTTGTTCAATGGCCGATAGTCAACACAGAGACGCTCCGTGCCATCTTTCTTCTTGACAAACAAGACACCACAGCCCCACGGAGACGTACTAGGCCTGATGAGACCCATACTCTCCTGCTTATCAAGCTGCTTCTTCAATTCCTTCAATTCATCTGGAGAGAGCTTGTACGGACGCCGGCATGCTGGCTCAGTACCCGGCTCGAGTTCAATGACAAACTCCACCTGACGGTGTGGAGGCATGCCTGGAAGTTCTTTAGGAAAGACGTCTTGATATTCGTTACCACTGGAATTTGAGATATGGCATTAATTTCGCCCTTATCATTGAGAGAGAAAAGCCGGATAGTATTATCCCTGGAGGCGAAGATAATCACATCTTCATCAGAATGAGTCAACTTGACTTCCTTTTGAGCACAATCAATGTGAGCATCATGCTGAGAAAGCCAATCCATTCCGAGAATGAGATCGATGTCAGAATTACCAAGAACCACCGGTTTAGCCAGAAATCGATAATCTCCCATGCGAATGGAAACATCCGGAGCATAGACAGTAGAAGACATACGTCTCCCCGGAGAAATAACTTGCAACCTCTGAGGCAAATTTGAAGTGGCAATATTGTGCTTGGATGCAAAAGGTTGAGACATGAAAGAGCATGAAGCACCCGAATCAAATAACACTTTAGCTGGAAAAGAGTTCACTGGAAGGTTACCCAAAATGACATCAGAAGAATTCTTCGCTTGTGCTGCATTCATCAGATTGACCCTTGCTGCCTTTGGATCATGCTTGACCATAGCGGTACCGACAGGAGGAAGAGGCGGAAGGCGCCTTGGGTTGTTGCACTTGTTGGAATAATGACCCTTCTGGCCACACTTGTAGCAAGTCACCTCAGAGAGCGGACGGGTAGGAGGAGCACTTAGTCTTGGAGCTTGGAACTGTTGCTTGGACTGCTTGTTGGAGTTGGGTGGGTGGGAGAAACCACTACCACTAGAGTTCTTGTTGTTGGAGTTGTTGGAGTTGTTGTATGGAGCTCGAATCACTGGAGGAGGAGGAAGCCAGAATTTCTGATGCTTCGAGACCATCTGAGACGATGAGGAAGAGTGAACAGCATCTCGAATTCTCTTCTTAGAAGCCTCCATCTTAATCTGAGCTGCTTCTTGTTTCAAAGCCATGTTATAGAACTTGTCGAATTCATCGGGCTCGAACAAGGTGAGAGCAAGCTGAAGTTCATCTTTGAGACCTCCACGGAACTGATAGATTTTACTCTTGGCATCAGGAATGTCTTGCTTAGCATAGCGAGCGAGGTTTTGGAACTTGACATTATACTGATAGACTGTCATGGAGCCCTGCTTCAGGTTGCGGAATTGCTCACGCATGCCCTCGATGACACTTGTAGGAATGTGGTGCGAACGGAAATCCTTGCAGAAATTCTCCCAAGAGATCACTTGACCCGGCCTGGAGTCTTTGTACTGCTGCCACCAGTCAGCTGCTTGATCTTTCAGTTGGAAGGCTGCAAACTTCACATAATCATCTTCCTTCACGTTACTGCACTCAAAATGCTTCTTTATGTCGGTCAACCAATCCTCAGCATCAAGAGGGTCGACACAATAACTGAAAGCTTTAGGATTGTTGGCCAAGAACTGGTTGAGAGTAGCATGGTGCTACTGGAAGAAGTTGCCTTGATTCCCTGGAACACCCTGATTAGCTTGCATGGCTTGCATCTGCTGCATCATCTGCATCATCAACTGAGTGTTCTGAGCAGTAGTCTGCATAATTGCTCTCCAAGCCTCAGGCGGAGGAGGAGGTGAAGGAGGATGTTCTTGGACCTCTTCCACCTCTGGGTTGGCGTTGGGAACCCTTTTTGGAGCCATCCTGTAAGAGATGACCACGAATCAGCAATTGATTGACAAAAGGTATAAGCTGAATCAATGGAATGAATTGCAACAAGTCTTCACAATAATCCTTCGAACAATAGAACGAATGAAATCATCCGAACAAGAGGAACGAATGATATTCTCAGTTAAATGATAACATCAATCTTCACGAGAGGCCACATAGGGGACAAAAATGAAAATAAGAAAAACAGCAAGGTACGGACGGGAACAAACACAAGAGAGGAGTTTCGTTCTAACATCTTTGTGCTGAAAGCATATGAACGCGTTACGAAAAGGTTTTGCAATCCCTGGATCAGCATAGCCAAGGATCCTTTAAGATGCAACTCCTGATAGTAACATCGGTCATATAACCCCTTCACTCAATGTAGAACCCCGAACTCACTAACCTGCAATCGTTGGAAGAATGCCTACGATCTACTGGATAAAACCCACCTATAGATTTCCGAAAGATTCCAGTTATGCAATCAGGTGTTGGGGATACACGAGAAGCACCGCACAATCAACTCTAAACCTACATCCAGGTGTATCCATCCTTCAACACATAACCAGTCTTTCTCGGAAACTGTGTACCTCAGACCTTCGAAAAGCATCCACTATAACAAGCTATGGCAATACTCCCGGACTACCTCCCCAGTACTGGGTGATGTCGGGGTTATCTTGCCACTGGCCGTATAGGGGAGATTTTCGATGTCGGCCGTCTTAAGTATTTAGTACTACCGCGATATGCTTGTTACAATGATACCCCGAAGCTCAACTCCTCGAGAACAGGAGGCATCGAGAACAATATCCTTGTCACAAGAACATCGAAACAATCCCAGAATACTCGCGGGATTCCTAAAAAAAATTTTGTGCAATTTTTGAAGATAGGAGAGACAAGAGTAGTCGTCAGGAGTCCTCACCAGAGAGAAAGGGGATGAGAAGCAAAGAAATCCTACTCTCCGATATAATATAGGACTCAAAAAGTTTTCAGTGTGTGCCTAGACTCGAGCGTCAACGATTCGATCAAACAGTGGGGGCTCCTAGGTCGGAGAAGGCTCTGAATACCAACTTGTAATGCCCAGGATGGAGTTATACCTCCTACGTGTCGAGGCACGACTTAAAGGCATAAATCCATCCTAGAATGATCTCAAGTTCGGTAATCTTTGCACATCTCATGTAAAAGAGGGGATTGTAAACAGAAAATAGTTGGCTTACACTCGCCACGTCACAGAATTACAATTCAAGTCTCAATCATCATACATTAAGAATATCACAACCCTCTAAGGGCAAAATCCAAATGTCAAAGTACCAAACTTAGATAAATAAACCACAGGCGGATCGAATCCTAGTAAGAGTCTCCACTACTGATCATCCGGGTATCGCACATAGTACCGACTACGCTCCTCGTCGTACTCCCAATCCAGCTCGGTGCCATCACCTGGATAGCTCACAGCTGGACCTGCATCTGGTGTGTGAAGTAACTGTGAGCCACAGAGGACTCAGCAATCCCGTCTCCGGGTAACAAGACTATTTAAGCCTTTGGGTGAGGAAAAGGCTGAAGAAAAGAATAAGTGTCTGCAGCAGCAAATAGCAACTAGCTTACGTGAGTGAGAGCGAGAAGAGAAAGCCTCGACGAGAAGTGATCACGAAATGATCCTAGCTACAAGCTCAACAAGCATAACCCCTCCGTGTTCAACTCCCGAATCCCTATTCGGAAATTGACAGTCACGGAACACACGCTGGTAGTGTATTAGAAACATTGTGTCAAGTTATCTACAACCGGAATTAACAAGCTCCCATCTGCCACATAACCGCGGGCACGGCTTTCGAAAGTTCAAACCCTGCAGGGGTGTTCCAACTTGACCCATTACAAGCCCACGATCCGCGGAGTCGCAACTCCAAAGTGGGAAGACCCGAGTATCCTCGGAATCCCGTGCTCAAGATATACCGAACTAAGGTAAGGCTAATCCAGCAAATCCTCCCGACGTGTCGACACCCTGATAGTAGCCGCGCGTATCTAAGTCTCAGGACACGACCGGATGGGCGAAGCTACGGGTTTATATCAATCCTCGAGTTTCCTCGTGGTGACCCCGCAGGCTCCCCGTTTCGGACCAACACTCATGTGGAGCACTGGCCCGGGGTTGTTGATTAAGAACTCGGGTTAATTACTCCCTATGCAAGTTATTTAGTTATTAGGCAAATAGTACCAATGTTGGGATTTGCTGGAAAAGACTTAGCACTTAGCGGTTTATCGAGGGGGTCCCATACACCCCAACCGTGTTAGGAACGCATAATCAAGGAACATAACACCGGTTTATACGGTTCCTAACGGCATGAGTGGAACAAATCACCAAGCAAAAGGCTTAGCCTTCCACCCTTGCCAATATATAGATGATTTCATTTAAAGCATTTATATAGTGTGATATAACCCAACCAAACTTCAACATGAAGCAAGCATCTTCGATCTTCACCTGCAACTAGCAATGCTATAAGAAGGGCTGAGCGAAGCGTACTTAGCCAAGCAACGGTTTGCATAGGTAGGTTGGTTAAACATGGAAATTGGTTAAAAGTAGGAGGCTGACAAGAAGATCATGGGCATCGAGGCAAAACTATAGATCGAGACTACTAGCAATACGCAAAGATAGTAATGTTATCGGGGTTCGGTCATCTTGCCTGAAGAGAAGTCGTTCGGATCGTAAGAAGGGTCCTCGTGCTCAACCTCGTTGGTAACCTCGTGCTCAACCTCGTACTCAGTCTCAACATCCGGCTCTAAACAACAATCTCACCAAGCACAAATCAACAAGATGCAATGCGCACTCGAAAATGATGGATGCATGAAGGATGCACTAAGGATGCACATGGAGCACGTAAAATATCACTCAAGCAAATCACCTCAAAACATGATAATAACCTGATATTATGAATCTACACGGAAAATCAATCAAGTTTGATATAAGATTCGCTGAAATCGGAGTTACGAGCTAAAAGTTATGCCCGAAACAAGAAATGAGCGAAAGCTGAAAATTACAGCAACATAGCATCTTTGGAGCACAAAATAATTAAGCTACAGCACTCAAATGACATGGCAAAGGACATGAACACAAACTAGACATATACTACAGCAACTAAGTCCAAAGGTGCACCCCCAACGGAGTCACGGATCAATAGCAATGATCTTGGACATATTGAACTTGACAATAAAATTCTGGCAGCAGAATTTTATAGAAACTTTGGAGCAAAAGATAAACATGCTACAGCCACTTAAATGGACATGTGAGGACATTAATGGAAAGACAACAATATATACTACAAGGAACAATCAAAACCCACTCCAAAACTATCATGCTTTGTCCTAGAACATCACATGAACATGGCATCGGAACGTTACAGATTTCAGACTTAGTGAAAATTCACTAAGTCCTAAAACAGCAATATCATCATGGCATATAAAATAGCATGTTTAAGTCACCTCGAAACTAAACATGGCAAAAGGTAAGCACCTCATCAAAGTACACATGAAGGTGATCCCGAAACACACAAGCATGCATCATAGAGGTGAACACAACGATTGCAACGAGCTCAACAAGATGGCATTTCATAACAAGTGAAAACACATTACAGCCACATGGCACTTTGCAACGATGATAACAAGGAAAATAATAAATCTATCATGCAACCTATCACAAGCAACACGTAGAGCATGGCAAGACGAACACGTGGACATGTCATTTGCATCATTCGGACAAACGAGCTAAAAGATATCACATGGCAAAGGTGGCATAAAAATATCACATAACAACAGTTTATATCATGATGCACTCTTGCAACAGAAAAACGAGCACCTAAATGATCTCTAACATGCATGACAACAACAGGTAAAACGTAGAGCAAGTCTCCACGATCGTCTGGACATATTATACGCGCGAATCGGAGCAACAGACAAAAAGTAAGAGCAGGTCAAACATTGCATCTCAGATTAACAAAACAGGGACTTAGGAGTGGGGAGTCAACCTCATCAGATCTGATCTGAGAAAAAAAATCAGCAACGGGCCCGGAGGATCTGGCGGATCCGGGCGCGCGGGGCCCGGCGGCGGCCCACTCGGCTGGAGGAAGAGGCCCGGCGGTCGGGCGGCTGCGGGCCGGCCCGGTCGCGGCTGGAGGCGACGGCTTCGCGGCGGGAGGAGGAGCTGGGCCGCTGGGCGCCTCGGCCCAGGCGAGCGCTCCTGGCGACCGCGGCCTCGGTCGACGACGGGAGAAGCCCAGGCGCGGAGCGGGATGAGTGGCCCGGGAGCGAGGCGAGGAAGGGAATGGGCCGGCGGACCTGTCGATGCGGGACGAGTGGAAGGCTGCGACGAAGTGGTCCTCGCGACCGCTCGCTTGGCGCTGAGGAAGGATTCGGGCGAAGTGGGCCTAGCGATGGCGTTGACTGGCGCGCCGCTCGGGGTTGGATCGGGGTTCGACCCCGATCGACCTGGTCGAGGCACTCGCCCCCAGGAGCGACGGCGGGAGGTTCGATGGATCCAGTCAAGTGGCTGTGAGGGTAGGTGGATCTGGGAAAATAAGAGAGGGGAGGAGGAGGAAGAAGAAGGGGATGCCCAAAATTAGGCTAGGGTCTAATATATAGTAGTTAGCTAGGGTTTGGAGATTTGGGGGTGCTAGGAGCCCTCCGATCGCGATCCGACGGATCCGATCGCGGGGATAGTTAAAAAGGGCCTAGGAGAAGATAACAAACTACAGTAGGGGTGTTTCCGGGACACGAAGTGAAGGCACTTTGGACCCACACGAACAACGGATGGAATAGCCAACGGAGTCCAAACGAGACGAGATTTGAGAGGCGGGTTGCACACAACAAAACAAGAACACACACAACAACCTCGCGGCACACCGGTAACGTTACACGCCCAAGCAACAAAGTAGGCCTACGGGACGTCACGGACACGTGAGGGAGCTCCGGAACGCGAAACGGACAACGGGAAGAAACACGCGGAACCGGATGCAACCGTCAACACAAATGCAATGCGATGCACATGTCTACATGATAGAATGAATGCCACACACTCACACAACAAAACGACGAAAACCCGAAAGACAAGAACCCGGAATGGAAATAGATGAAGCCGGAGATATATTATATATCCAAAAGGGAAAGTATTACATCCGGGGCATTACATTCTCCAACCCTAGTGATGCCACTACTTCATCGTCGCCGGTGAGGAAGAGCTTCACTGCCTCGACCTCGTCGCCTTCGTACTCGCGCCGGTCGTGGATTTCTTCACTCCACCGCCGCCGTAGCTGTCTTCCTCTGCCAAGTTAGGGCATGGAAGATCTGCACAGACGAACTTGACTTCTCCATCTCTCACTTAGTCGTGTTCTTCATCCAGGGTAATTAAAAGTTACTTTTACTGCCCTCTTTGATTCGAATGTTTTTCTTCAAAATTCTCAGAGGTGTTTTCTTCTTCAAATCTTCACACACTAAACACCTCACATGTCATCTGTTCTTGATTTGATTTCTCTAAGCTATATTTTCTTCAAGATTCCTCAATTGTGTGGATTTTCAATCTATACAACTCTGGAACATAAGCCAAAGAACGCTTAGTCAAATTCTTCAAGACTCATCTGGTCAAATTCCTCAAACTTGTTCTTTTTACAAAAACCTTCTGAGAACGCATATGACCTCTCCAAAGTCCTCGCAACTATACTCTGTTCACATGTACTCATGTCCGCTGCGGAATCACTAGGTTCTCATCAACTTAACTCATTTGCAGCGTTCCTCGAAGAAAAGTTGCATACTTCTTTAGAGAATTCAATTGTTCAAATTCCTCGTCTAAAGAAAATGGCTGATGGAAAGAAGCCACGGAAGGGAGGAAAGAGGCCTGAGGTCAATACTGCTTTCGAGATACTTGAGGACATATATGCTGACTATTGCACTCCTGATGAGGCAAAGTTCGGAAAAGAGGACAAGAATCAGCGCAAGGTGCGCATACAAAGAACAGAGAGGAGATAGGCAAGAGAGTGGAGGGAGTATAGATATGTGACTCCCAAATACATGAAGAAATTCACACTCAATCCTCCCTACCCAAGACCTCCATTGGCATATGGCCAAGTTGTTGAGCCCACTAGCCTCAAGCGCGGTGAGGATTATCCTGAAGAATTGGCTAAGCGCCAGGCCAAGTTGGCCAAACAAGCAAAAGAAGCAGTGAGGAAATTCAATGAAGACTCTGCTGCTGCTGTTGCCTCTGCTGAGGCCTCTGCTTCCAAGCTTAAGACGGCCATGGCTAAGAAGCCTGCTCACAAGCCAAGTGCTTCTTCCTCAATGCCCTCACGGCCAGATTCTTCTAAGCCCTCGTGGAAAATTCCTCAGACTGCTCCTGCTCCTCCAAAGTCATCAGCTCCTCCGCCAAAGTCTTCAGATGCTACAGCAAAATAATCTGCTCTAGTGCATCTTGCCACATGTCAACGGACTGCGGGCATATCCATTGCTTCAGGAGCCTCTGCAAGTTCCTCAGCTGCTCCTAGTTCCTCAGTGATACCAAGTTCCTCAGCTGGTCCTTGCTGGTGAAGAAAAAGACCACTACTGGACGAGGCTCTCGCCCAAGTCCTCACAAGAAACAAGTTGCTTTCCAAGTGCCGTCTGATGACGAAGCTGATGATGAAGAACTTGTTCAAATCATCAGAGACAGGCAAGAAAGGGCCGCTAGATCCAAAGGAAGCGAAGTGCCACTGCTTTTGGATCCAAAGGTGATCCTTGATTTCATTGATCTCTGGCTTCAGGACCCCAACACACCTATGCCTGACTTCAACTTGACACCTGGCCAAAGTCATATGCTGACCGCCTTCATAGGCGAAGAGAAATGAAAATTTGAAAGGGCCAGGCAGACAAAGAAAGCACACTACAAGAAAGAGCGCTTCCTGAAGAAGAACGTTGTCAACATGACAACTGAAGAACTTGTCAAGCTACAGGGTGAAATCAAAACCCTCAGTGATGAATTTGATGCATATCGCGCAGACTGGATGGGCGCCAAAGTCAGATTTGTGAATTTGACTAAAGGTTTCTCTTCAAGTGCTGCTCGTCAAACGCACATTGAAATTCCTCAGGCTGAAGCATCTGCTCAGTCTGCTAAAGGACATGACAGCACCGCTTAAGAACATCAGGCTACTGAAGAAAATACCAGGGCTGATGACTGCATTCCAGCTGCTGAAGAAATTGCCAGGGCAACCTCTAGTGTTGCGCTTGAAGAAAATGTTAGGCCAACTGAAGCTCCAAAGGTTGTGCCTGAAGAACATGAAGAAGTCAGGGCAACTGCATCAGTTGTGCCTGAAGAAAAACAACAAGATTCCTCTGCTCCTCCTGCGCCTACTCCAACTCCAATCCTTCCATCTGCATTAGATGTGAAGAAGACAAAGGTTGTAGAGCATGCAGCTGTGAAGAAAAGGAAGGCATCAGCTTCATCAGAATCTTCAGCCCCGAAGAAGATGAAGCCTTTGACAAGCTCAGCTGAAAATCCAATTGATGTCGTTCCAATTTCCTCCAGGCCATCGAAGGAACTTATTCCATTTGATGAAGAATATGTAATTCCTAATGAATCGGATGAAGATATTCCCTCTGCTGCTTCCTCAGAGCAGACGGACGAAGAAATTTAAGTGGATGCAATCACTTCAACCCCAATCATCTCCTCGCATATGCCTCAGTTTACTGCTGAAGAGGCCGGCGTTGAGCAATTGGAAGAATAAGACCCGTACGTGGACATTGGGAATGCCATTCCTTTGATGAATGATGAATTTGGGATAGTCAGCATCCCAACTCTCCTCTGTTCGCGCTGCTGCAACAAATTCCTAATTCACAAGCACAAACTGTTCCATTGGGCTCTGAAGAAACTCATCCCACTAAATCTGTTCATGAAGACATTCTGGCCACTAGTGCTGAAGAAACTGCTGCTGCTGTTGAATATGTGAAGACTGCCACTAAAGAGGAACCATAAATTCCTCAAACTGAAGAACCTGAGATTGCGAATCCAGAGGTTGTGATGCAATTGGCTGACACTCCTCAATCCAAACCAAAGGATCCTTTCTCAAGAAAGCAAACTTTCAAGAAGGTGATTTCTTCGGCAAGCATGTGTTCTTCACTAACTTCAATCCTTATGACTCTACTCGCATAAGGAAGAGGCGTTTCTGGACTGCCAGTCAGGCAAATTTCTATTCCTCTGTGTTGTACAATAAAGACAAAGTCTTCGATCATCAGCATATTCCTCACGTGGATATGGAATCTCTGACGTGCTTTGTGCCAGTCCTCACTGTTCTTCACGATGCTGGACTGTTGGGTTTCTGCACTGACATATGCAATTGGAATGAAGAACTGATTCTTCAATTCTATGCAACACTGCACATCACTGGCAATTCTGAAGATGTGAATTCATGGGTGCTGGACTGGATGACAGAAAACACTCACTACAAGGCACCAGCCTCTGAATGACTTCAAGCTCTGCCTCTCAGTCCTCCCACTAAAGCGGCACGTTGCATGTATGAAGAAACTGAACTCACTGATCACTACATGCAAGTGTTTATGAAGCCTTTGAAGCCTGGTCAAGCCCCACGGACCAAATTCCTCATGAAGGAATTGTTGTTTCTGCCTCGGACTGTCGATCACATTCTGACGAAGACGTTGAGTCCAATCAAGGGCCACGACTCAAATGATGAAGAAGTCGTTGGCATCATGAAGAATCTGATGTTCAACATCATCCATGGTGTTCCCGTCAACTTCCATGATTTCTTCATGAGGACTATGGCAAACATTGCTCTGTCCCCTTTCAACCTGAAGCCTTATGCTCCATGGATTATGAGATTCATCAGGACAAGGTCTTCAGTGAATTTCAAAGCTGACACATTGAATCATTGCAACTACTTGCCCCCAATTGAAGTCCTCAAACGGACATTTTCCCCAACTGATGACAAGGGTAAAGCCACTGTTGTTTTTGATGAAGGAATTTCGTCCATTGGATGGTCAATTTTGCAAAGCTGCATCTTACTCCACCAATGATGACTCTGCCACTCATGACTCTGCCGCCAACGCTCCCAAGCCAAATCCTCAAGGCACAGCTCCGAGGGTGATGACTGATCGTGAGCTTCTCCTCAGTCTTCATCAGAAGGTTGATCGCAACCACAAATGTGTCAAGCGTCAGTTTGGTTCAATTCTTCACAACATGACTTCTAGACACAATGTAGTGAAGAAAAACCATTACTACCTCCATGAAACCCTCAACTGCACCTGGGCTATTCAGTCTCATCTCTATGGCGAAGAAGATCTGAAGAAAATGGGTCTCAAGGATGACTTTGACTGGTCTGCTCCTCCACCGAAGAAATACAAGAAGGTCAAGGTTCCTCCCTTGGTGGCCATCTCCTATTCTTCATCGCGCGAAACCAACGAGTATGAAGACTTGAACGACACTGCGGCAGGCCCTACATCAACCATCGACTCCAACAACGCTGTCACTCCTTCATCATCTTGAGATTCTTCGGGGGTGTTAGTCCTCAGTTTCGATCCTTTTGGTCATTCGATGACAAAGGGGGAGAAATTTGAGTTAGTCTTCAAGCGGGTCTATATATATGGGCGTTTTTTTGCTAAGTTATAACTCTCGTTCTTCTGATGACTTTGTGGATCGAGTTGTAAACTTAAACTCTATGGTGACCCGGTACTTTTGATGTGTTGTTTCTGCATGCTTATTCCTCATTAATGTTATGCACACACGCTGCATTACATCAGTCACCATATTTCATCATGCATTTCAAATTCTTCAGATTTTATGTCAAATGCGTGTATGAATTACAAGATATAGGGGGAGATCTCCATGATTCTACTCTTCAAGTGTGCATTGCTTCAAAAGCAAATTCCTCACTATGCACATCTTCAGGGGGAGTTCTTCTATATCTTGCAATCAAATTCCTCAATATCTGTATTTACACTCCATATGTTTATCCCCGTTGAAAACTTAACCTATATTGTCATCAATCACCAAAAGGGGGAGATTGTAAGTGCATCTAGTGCCCCTTAGTGATTTTTTGGTGTATTGAAGACTTATAGGTTAAGGGACTAATGTGTTTATGAGTGTACACAAGTCTATACGTTTATGAGGAGTTTGATATTTACAGAGAAAGTCGACCTCCTAAAAATGAAGTTCTTCGACTGAAGACTTTGTACTTCTGAAGACTTTCTGAAGACTTTGAAAGTGAAGAAATTGGTGTGACCTTGAAGACTTGGTATTCATTTGAGGAACATGAAGCGTGAAGACTTTTGTTTTAGTAGTTTCATTTTCTCTTTCTTGAGTCATAGGAAACCCCGTACTATTAAAGGGGGTCGAGGAAATACTAAGGAAAATTTTCCATGTGATGCTCAACTCAAAATCCTACACCTACCAATCCCTTCGAGTGAAGCCATCGGAAATCTCATACAGTTCAGTCATATTCTTCACTGACAGAGACGAAGCTCTTCTGGTCTCTGAGGAATTTGTTCTGACTGAGGAGTTAGGAGTTTGCCAGTGTGGATTGCCTACACAGTGAGGAACATGATATCCCTGAGGAATTTGATACTCAAATTTCCGACCGTTGTTGTGCTATGCGCCAGCTGTCCCAAAATATCTACCTACCTAACGGTCATATTATTAAAGGGCATTTATGTCTTATCATGTCGGGCTGCTCCCTAGGCTATAAATAGCTGCCCCCTACAACCACTAGCTGGTTGGCTGCTCCGAGAGAAACTGACACTTGTCATAAGAGCAACCCATCCTCCGAGGACTTTGAGCGAAAATCATCAAGTGAGGAAAACCCCAAAGACCAAACCCAAACACCTACAAACCCAAAAGTGATTGAGCATCACTTAAGAGATTGATCCTGAGTGGATCCAATGCTTGTTACCTTTGAAGACTGTGCTTCTTCCAGACGGTTAGGCGTCATGGTCTAGAGCATCCAAGAGGAATTGTGGATCGCCGAGTGATCGAGTATGTGAAGGTTTGGAAGTCACCTGTGAAGACTTACCACAAATGATTGGGCGAGGTCTGTGTGACCTTAGCTCAAGGGGAATACAGTGAGGAATTGGTGTCTTGGACTGTGTGTCTAGGACTGGGTGTTCGGGACTGTGTGTCCTCAGGTTTAAATACCTAGCCGCACTAACCAGATGTACAACTGAAACAGCAGTTGGAACTGGTCTAACAAATCATTGTCTTCACCAAACTTACTGGTTCTATTTACTCAACTCTTCCATTTCCTCATATCTGTGTTGTGTGCTTGTTCATATCTGTTTGAAGACTTTGACTGAACACTTTTCTCAATTTCCTCAGTTCAATTTCTTCAGTCTGTTTATCTTCATCATGTGTTTATCCTGTGATTACGCTTTCTGTACTCTGTGCTTGTCTTCATTTCATCATGATGACCATGCTTGTATTATGTTATGTTTACTTCTGAGTACTTATTCCGCTGCAAATAGTTCTTCGCTAAGGAATTTCCTCTACAGCAAATTCCTCAGTGAAGAATTCATATAAATCGCCTATTCACACCCCCTCGAGTCGATAGAACGCACTTTCAATTGTCATCCTTAATAAGGAATTCCTTCTTTTCCGGAAGCCCATTCCGACAGAACTCCAAAGTTAAGCGTGCTTAGCTTGGAGTAATTTCTGGATGGGTGACCGACCGGGAAGTTGCTCCCGGGTGGGCACGAGTGAGGACAAACTGCGCGGAAAAGACTAGTATTGATATGTGGGGCCAGTCTAGATCCCGCCAGGAGTAACGACCACCGGCGGATTGTCCGGGGCGTTACATATATGAAAGATATTATTACAAATAAAAGAAAGATACCTGAAGTTGAAATTTTCACCATGCTTGCCAATTACACTTTTAAAGGTGGAATACCAAAGAAACTAGGAGATCCAGGAGTACCCACTATACCTTGCTCCATTAAAACAAACTATGTTAAAACTGCTTTATGTGATCTTGGAGCCGGTGTTAGTGTTATGCCTCTCTCTTTATGTCATAGAATTGATTTGAATAAGTTGACACCTACTGAAATATTTTTGCAAATGGCCGATAAATCAACTGCTATACCTCTCGGTATTTGTGAGGATGTGCCTGTTGTGGTTGCAAATGCTACTATTTTAACGGTCTTTGTTATCCTTGGTATTCCTGAGGACGATAGTATGTCTATTATCCTTGGTAGACCTTTTCTGAATACTGCAGGGGCTGTTATTGATTGCAACAAAGGCAATGTCACTTTTCATGTTAATGGTAATGAGCATACGGTACATTTTTCGAGGAAACAACCTCAAGTCCACAGTATCAATTCTATTGGAAAAATTTCAACAATTACAATTGTAGGTTTTGAATTTCCTCTTCCTACTGTCAAGAAGAATTATGATATTCTTATTATTGGGGAAATACATATCCCCATTGAGGTAACCTAGTGTTATTCGAAAATTCTCTAGTTTCATGTTATTCGGAAAGAGTTTGTTAACAAGACTTGATCAACCTTGTTAATAGATTCCTTTTGATGAGCATGAGATGGCTGAATCTAGATAGCACAACCTTCTCTACCCTTCTTTTACTTTCTGTTAATTAAATTAAATAAAGCAAAAATAGTATTTTCTATCTGTTTTCTGAGTTATTCGTGCAATAAAAAAATACCCCGAAAATAAAAGTTCTCCAAATGCCCCAAAAATGAAATGTGATTTTTTCTAGAATATTAGAGAATGTTCGGCACTAAGAACACAACAAGGGGATCCAGCACCTGGCCACTAGGGTATAGGGCGCGCCCCGTGCCTCATGGGCCCTATGTGGCCCCCTCCACTTACTCCAGCACCCACACACTCCTTCTTCCTCCCAAAAAATCACTATCCAGCTCATCTTGCTACCATTTTCGATCTCCTTGCTCAAAGCTCCATTCACAAAACTGTTTGGGGAGATTGTTCTTCGGTATGTGACTCCTCCAATGGTCCAATTAGTTTTTCTTCTAGTGCTTTATTTACTGCAAATTTTTGCTGCTTTGGTGACCCTGTTCTTGAGCTTGCATGCCAAATTTATGTGGTTACAAGTAGTTCTAATGCATGATATAGTCTCTAGGCACTTGTAGGAGTAGTTGCTATCAATCTTGTTGAGTTTGGTTCACTTTTATTTTGAGTCACTAAAATTTCAGAAATTTTCAGAGGAAGGAAATGATGAGGAGATTGTTGAGAGGCTCTTCTTGTCAAAGCTCAAAAGATAGACCGAAGGAAGAGAATAAGAAGCCCAAATACAATCTTCCTCGCACTGCAGAAGTTCGGCCATCTTGCAATGAGTCTTTGGAAGCCACGGGGATTTATAAAGACTTTTATTATTTAGCGGAGAATGCAAGCCTCACCGACTTCCTCCATGACCAGCGTGAACAGTATCTCTTGCTCACTAATATTATCACACAAAATTTTCATTTTCATGCTAAGAAATCACCACCTTCAGTGGAGTTTCATTTATATGATGAGGTCAAGGAGATGCCGTTCTATGAATTTTGTCAAGTATGTAAGATACCCTTTGCTGGTAGTCTTGAGGAACCACATCGTAAAGATGTTGCGGGGTTTATCGATATGATAGCTGTAGGGGAAACGAGGCAAGTTTCAGGGGCAAGAATTACCATTATACATTTTCCTGTTCTACACTACTTCACGATGTTTGCTAGTAGATGCTTAATTGGTCGCGGGAACAGTGGAAAACTTAGTGCCCCTGATATTGTTATTTTGCACCATGCTTAGTTTCAAGACACAACTTTTAGCTTGCGTGCTGTTGTTGCTAAACGATTAAGTCTGAACCATACAAAGGGTTCCATCTTTGGATGCATCTTTTCTTCACGCCTTGCTGAACACTTTAGAATACCTATTAGGCATCATGAAAAGGAAGAAAAGTTGCTGGCCCCGGCTTTTCTAGATTATAAGAGTATGATAGCACATGATTTTATTGTTAAAGACAAGAAGAAGTTGCTTAAGTATAAACTGAGGTTTGATGAAAAATATTGTGAGATTATTACCTTGCCTGCACCATCTCTGTTTGACTATTTTCAGGAACATACCTCGTTTTGCCGGATGCCGTCTATGCGTATCGAAGCCAGGCACAAGTTTCAGAGCCAGAGCAGGAACCACCACTTGACCCTTACCGGCAGTCGGTTTATCGGTGGGATCCAGATGAGATTGCCAACCAGTGGCACCCAGAGGACGCTTCTCCGTACACCGGAGAGAGTAGCTTTGATCCGTGGCCATAGACCAACTTAGGCCAAAGGCCTAATCTTGGGGGAGTACATATTTCTCACCGACATTACATTCATGTTCACACACTAATTCCTGTAATCGGTGCTCACACTCTTTCATTGTACTATCCATGCTAGTTTCATTTCTTTTCTTAGTTTTTTTCTTGTGTGTTACAAAAACCTTAAGAAAAACAAAAAATTAGTTGTAGCTTTTTAGCTAGTTTACTTTCCATGCCTTTAGTGGTAGTAATTAAAAGAAAACCCAAAAAAGATTTCTCGCTCTCCTTTTGCTTGTTGGGAGCTTTCCCGTGTAAATAGTTTCTTTTCCTTTCTTTGGGGGTCAAGAGGAGAAGACCATGATGAAAATGTTTAATGGCTCTTATATGCATTACTGTTGATTTAATCTTGAGCCATATTACTTTGTCTTCTCCCTTGTATGAAATGGTTGCATATTCCAGCTTAGTCCAATGCACCTGCACTATTATTATTATCCACACCATTCGGTCGTGCGAGTGAAAGGCAATAATGACGATATATGATGAATTGATTGAGATGAGAAAAGCAGGTATGAACTCGACCTCTCTTGTTTTTGTAAATATGATAGTTCATCATTCCCGATTCATCTTGTTATGAATGAAACATGCTTGCAATGATAATTAGAGATCACAGCTGCTCATGCCATGCTTAATTAGCTAAGAGTTTATAATGGTCTATCTTGCGTGCCAACATGATATTAAAATGGTTGTTATGTGGTGTGATAGGGTGGTATCCTCCTCTGAACGATTCAAGTGGTTTGACTTGGCACATGTTCACGCATGTAGTTGAAACAAAATCAACATAGCCTCCACGATATTTATGTTCATGGTGATTTATATCCTACTCATGGTTGCACTCATTGTTGATTAATTTTAATGCATGTTCATGACTGTTGTCACTCTCTAGCTGGTTGCTTCCCAGTCTCTTTCTAGCCTTCACCTGTACTAAGCGGGAATACTGCTTGTGCATCCACTTCCATAAACCCTGAAGTTATTCCATATGAGTCCACAATACCTTCCTATATGCGGTATCTAAACCTAAATGTTCCAAGTAAATTTTGTATGTGCCAAACTCTAAACCTTCAAATGAAATTCTGTTTTGTCTGCTCGAACAGCTCATGTATCAACTAGGGTTGTCTATATCTTCCATGCTAGGTGGGTTATTCTCACGATGAGTGGACTCCGCTCATCATTTATGAGAAAATGGCTGGTAACCGGGATGCTCCTATGCTCAAATCATAATAATTAAACAAAACTCCCCACGGCTGTTGCTGGTTTGGACGGTACCCGTTGTTTCGGGCTAGCCGTGGAGTGTGCTTGTTGGTGGTTGGGGGAGTATAAACTCTACCATTCTATTTGGGAACCGCCTATAATGTGTGTAGCATGGAAGATATCAAGATTCTTAGTTGTTATGTTGACAATGAAAGTATACCACTCAAAATATTATTCATCTCTATTTCAAAATCGAGCTCTGGCACCTCTACAAATCCATGCTTCCCTCCACAAAGGGACTATCTATTTACTTTTATGTTGAGTCATCATCCTCTTAATTAAAAGCACTAGTTGGAGAGCACCGCTGTCATTTGCATGTATTGCTATTAATTTGCATTGAGTATGATTGTGACTGGATCTCTTTTACCATGAATTACAATGTCTAGTGAGTCCTTGATCTTCAAAGGTGCTCTGCATTTATGTTTTGCTATCTCAGAAAGGGCTAGCGAGATACCATCTTGTTATACCATATTATGATAGTTTTGAGAAAGTGTTGTCATCGGAGGTTTATTATTATGGCTCACTAGTTGATTATGCCATTGATATGAGTAGACATGAGACCTGAAAGGTATTGTGAATGTGGTTAGTTCATGATCTTTGCTAAAAACTTGAATGTTGGCTTTGCATATTTACAACAACAAGAGCAAACAGAGTTTGTCAAATTTTTTCCTTATCACTTTTAGTTTATCAACTGAATTGCTTGAGGACAAGCAAAGGTTTAAGCTTGGGGGAGTTGATACGTCTCCAACGTATCTACTTTTCCAGACACTTTTGCCCTTGTTTTGGACTCTAACTTGCATGATTTGAACGGAACTAACCCGGACTGACGATGTTTTCAGCAGAACTGTCATGGTGTTAATTTTCGTGCAGAAATAAAAGTTCTCGGAATGACCTGAGATTCAATGGAGATTTATTTTGGAATAAATAAAAAATATCTGCGAAAAAAACTAGACCAGGGGGCCCACACCCTGTCCACGAGGGTGGGGGACGTGCCCCCTGCCTCGTGGGCCCCGTGTTGCTCCACCGACATCTCCCCCGACTCCATATATTCACTTTCAGGGAGGACAACTCGGAGAGAAGGAATTATCGCGTTTTACGATACGGAGCCGCCGCCAAGCCCTAATCTCTCTCGGGAGGGCTGATCTGGAGTCTGTTCGGGGCTCTGGAGAGGGGAGATCGTCGCCATCGTCATCATCAACCTTCCTCCATCACCAATTCCATGATGCTCACCGCCGTGCGTGAGTAATCCCATCGTAGGCTTGCTGGACGCTGATGGGTTGGATGAGATTTACCATGTAATCGAGTTAGTTTTGTTAGGGTTTGATCCCTAGTATCCACTATGTTCTAAGATTGATGTTGCTATGAATTTACTATGCTTAATGCTTGACACTAGGGCCTCAGTGCCATGATTTCAGATCTGAACCTATTATGTTTTGATGAATATATGTGTGTTCTTGATCCTATCTTTCAAGTCAATAGTCACCTACTATGTGTTATGATCCGGCAACCCCGAAGTGACAATAGTCAGGACCACTCCCGGTGATGACCGTAGTTTGAGGAGTTCATGTATTCACTATGTGTTAATGCTTTTGTCCGGTACTCTATTAAAAGGAGGCCTTAATATCCCTTAGTTTCCAATAGGACCCCGCTGCCACAGGAGGGTAGGACAAAAGATGTCATACAAGTTCTTTCCCATAAGCACGTATGACTATATTCGGAATACAAGCCTACATTACATTGATGAACTGGAGCTAGTTCTGTGTCACCGTATGTTATAACCATTACATGAGGAATCGCATCTGCATAATTTTCCATAACTGATCCAATGCCTACGAGCTTTTCACATATTGCTTGTTGCTTATTTACTTTTCCGCTGCTACTGTTACAATCACTACAAAACTACTATGCTACTTTTGCTACCGTTATCATTACTTCCATATTACCTTGCTACTAAATTACCTTGCTGCAGATACTAAGTTTTCCAGGTGCGGTTGAATTGACAACTCAACTGCTAATACTTGAGAGTATTCTTTGGCTCCCCTTGTGTCGAATCAATAAATTTGGGTTGAATACTTTACCCTCGAAAACTGTTGCGTTCCCCTACACTTGTGGGTTATCATGAAGCATGAGGGCATTTCTTCAAAAACATTAAAGCACATCGTGCTCAAAAGATATAAGTGAAGCACTAGAGCAATTCCATAGCTCTCAAAAAATTATAGTGAAGCATAAAGAGCAAACATAGCATTAATTGGTTGTCTCAAATAAGTGTGTTCAGCAAGGATAGATGACACAAACTAAAATTCAAAACAAGCAAAGACTCGAATCATACAAGACGCTGCAAGCAAAACTCATAATATGTGACGAATAAAAATATAGCTCCAAGTAAAATATCGATGGTCGTTAGAAAACAGAGGGGATGCCACTCGGGGGCATCCCCAAGGTTAGTTGCTTGATACTTCTTGAATATCATGTTGGGGTGCCTCGGGCATCCCAAAGCTTAGCCTTTTGCTACTCCTTATTCCTTCATCCATCGTGATCTCACCCAAAACTTGAAAACTTCAATCACACAAAACTCAACAAAACTTCGTGAGATCCGTTAGTATAACAAAACCAGTCCTTACTTTAAGTACTATAGCAAACTAATTCATATTTTTTATTGAATTATATCTACTATATTATAACTTTTCCATGGCTTAAACTCATTAAAAGAAACCATAGATTCGTTAAAACAAGCACATAACACAACGAAAACAGAATATGTGAAAAACAGAACAGTTTGTAAAGAAGCAATTTTTAGTCATACTTCTGTAACTCTAAAAATTCTGAAACATTAGGACAAGGTGGGAATTTGGATGTTGATAACGTGTAAAAATTTCAAGAATTGATAACGTTCCAGTAGCCGTCAATAATTCTCGCACTGACACAAAAAGATTCTGATTTTCAACGCAATCAAATCAAGTATCAACCAAATCATCCCAAAGGATTTGCTTGGCACAAACACTAATTTAAAACACATCTAACTAGATGCATAATTGTGTATTTCTTGGAAAACAGGAAGAAAACGAAAAAGCAAAAAGATACAAGTTGGGTTGCCTCCCTAAAAGATCGGGGATGTCGCCTAGAGGGGGGTGAATAGGCGCTTTTAAAATAATAACGATTTAGGCTTGAACAAATGCGTAATAAACCTAGATTAATTTGACAACCACAAAACCTACAACAACTAGGATCACCTATGTGCACCAACAACTTATGCTAAGCAAGATAAACTACTTGGTGATAGCAAGAAACAATATGGCTATCACAAAGTAAAGTGCATAAGTAAAGGGCTCGGGTAAGTGATAACCGAGGCACGCGGAGACGATGATGTATCCCGAAGTTCACACCCTTGCGGATGCTAATCTCCATTTGGAGCGGTGTGGAGGCACAATGCTCCCCAAGAAGTCACTAGGGCCATCGTAATCTCCTCACGCCCACGCACAATGCAAGATGTCGTGATTCCACTAAGGGACACTTGAGGGCGGTCACCAAACCCGTACAAATGGCAACCCTTGGGGCGGTCACCGAAACCTTACAAATTGCTCGGGGCGATCTCCACAACCTAATTGGGGACCCCAACGCTTGCCCGAGTTCTACACCACAATGATTTATCTCCGAACACCACCAACCGTCTAGGGCACCAAGGCACCCAAGATGAACAAGCTCAAGGGTACCAAGCACCCAAGAGTAATAAGCTTCTCAAGTTGTAACTTCCACGTATCACCGTGGAGAACTCAAATCGATGCAGCAAATGCAATGGCAAGGGCACACAGAGTGCCCATGTCCCTCTGTCCCAAATCCCACCAAAGCAACTAATGCTAGGGAGGAAAATGAGAGGAAGAACGAGAAGGAGAACACCAAGAACTCCAAGATCTAGATCTAAGGGGTTCCCCTCACATAGAGAAGAAAGTGATTGGTGGAAATGTGGATCTAGATCTCCTCTCTCCTTTCCCCCCAAAACTAGCAAGAATCCATGGAGGGATTGAGAGATAGCAAGCTCAAAGAAGGTCAACAATGGGGGAAGAACACGAGCTCAAAGGATAAGGTTCATTGGGGAAGAAAACCCCCTTTTATAGGTGGGAAAATTCCAACCGTTATGATCACAACCCGCACAGAGCGGTACTGCCGCTCTTGGGAGTGGTACTACTGCTAGGGCGGTGGAAGCCCTTTGAAAAACAACAATGAGGAGGCAAAAGGCCAGTAGAACTGCCGGAGCAGTACTACCGCTCATCCTCACGGTAATACCGCTAGGGGTAGTGGTACTACAGCTTGCGAGCGGTACTAAAAAAATACATCCGTGCCTCCCATCGCTGGACTTAATATGAGATTTTGGTCCGGAGCGGAAGTAGCCACGGTAGTACCGCTCTGGAGCGGTAACAAAAAATTACATCCACTCCAAGCGGTAGTACCGCTGCAGCCTTTTAAGGACACCAAAACTGCCACAACTTCTGCAAACGGACACCGAATTCAACGAAACCAAGTTTTTTGGAAAGCTAACGACATGGGCTAACACAATCTTGATATAAATAACAATAAGAAGCAAATTAGAAAAGGCCCATAAGAAAATGGTGAGAACCCTTCCTCGAAAGAGACCGGTAAAACCTCCAACACCGAAAACGCAATAGAAGAAGCATGTGAAATCCGTTTTCAATGTACTAGAGCTTGTCACGAAGATAACCACAAGCTCCAAAACCTAAAAAAGTAGAAAATATAAATAAGAATCAAGAAAGATGGCGCAAGTATGCAATGGTTTGAGCTCTCGATGAATGATACGATCATGCTACTCACTTGAGAGCCCCCCTTGATAGTACGGCTATCGATCCTATAACCCGGTCTCCAAACTATCACCATGAGACCGGTGTAATAGAAAACCTATCAAGGGCAAACCTTTGCCTTGCACAAAGTCCACTTGAGCTAGATGATGACAATCTTGAATCCCTCAAGTGGGACCACCTTCGTGATTGTGTTGGCTCGATGAAGGCTAGTTGATTGCTCCCCCATACTCCACTATGGGTGAGTCACTCTTCGGCACACCTTCACAAGTCCATTGTAACCACAATGGACAGAAAGCTACAAGCATGGTTTCTTCATGATGCTCCACTTGAACTTGCACAACACAACCTCGATTTGATGTCATCCTCCATGGGTTGTATTTGATCTTCCTCTTGACGCAAGCCCATGGAAGCAAACCTAACCCCACATAAAACTCTCACAAAGACCATGGGTTAGTACACAAAGTGCAATGGACAACGCTTACCAAACCGTGAGATCACTTGATCCCACTCGGTGTATCTTCTACGCTTTGTGTGAAATATTCTCTCTTCATAAAGATGATGTCTTGAATATACACATGAATGTTCACACAATCTTCTTCATCAAGACATGCTAGCAATTAACTCAACACTGACTAGGCCAGTCTTTGGATATATCCTTGGATACCACCTTGGTCAATACATAAACTCCTTGAAACCAAGAAATGGACTTCAAGAAAAGCCTATGGAAAAATCCTACAAATATAACTCAACGCAACCATTAGTCCATAGAGATTGTCATCAATTACCAAAACCAAACATGGGGCACCGCATGTTCTTTCAATCTCCCCATTTTGGTAATTTATGAAAATCACTTACAAGAGAGTTTATATAATGACTTAAGCATCACCACGCAAAGCAACAACTAATACTGCATGAGATGAGATGCAAAAGCTTAGAAACAAAACCAAAGCAAGAAGATATAGCTCTAAACTTCTCCACACAACACTCTAAACTTCTCCCCCATTAGCATCGATTGCCAAAATGGGCGAAAAGCTTAGAAGGCCAATATAACATGTGTTCCTCCATAAATTGTGTATTTCTCTAAATATGAGTGGAATACAATACATATATCCAATGATGAATAATTGGAGGAAGACAAACTATATTGAGGATCCAAAGATTGCAAAGGGATGAAATGGCACAAAGGCATACCAAGAATGAAATTAGCAATCAAAAGATACCAACTGGAAAATTCCGACAATGGATCCTACAAGCCACATGGATACAAGATATTATGATATGAGCAAAGGAGTGTTCTAAAGAACATAGAGAAGCTCCCCATGATTTGTGCAATATTTAGTTTTGTATTTTGGTACAACATGCACAAAGTAGGATCATCACTCCCCCAAAATCAATAGAAACACACAACAAGTGCAAGTGAGCATATAGGAAACTAAGCCTAGCACTTTCAACAAACACATTGTTGAGCAATATGTAAAAGAGGCAACTTAGGAATAGGCTCGAGCAAAACTGATGTGTGTGAGTCAAGGCAGTGCACTTGAGAAGACTAATGTACGGATGAGAATTGAGCATCAATATAGTCTTGAATGAATGAGATACACGGTGCAAGGCATGTCATTCCCATACACAACAAGCAAATGGGTTCACAGACTCGATAATAAGCATATAAAGAACCTATGCTTATGACAACCCGTGGTGAAGATATAAAAGGAAGCTTCGTTAAGAGGAGGGATACCAATTGAATTGTCAAAAGTCTCATCATGAAAAGCAAGAGGAAAACAATCTTCGCCACAAAAGAGTGCAACAAGATGCAAAGATATAAGATCCACACTTAAGACAAAGCCTTTCACGGAGCCAGCTAGGAAATACAAAGGAAAGAAAGGTGGACGTGAAAGAATAAGGATATCCACTAAGATGTAACTTCTCTCAAGTGTATAAGATTCTAGGTAGATGAAAATCATGATGATATCAATCCACACAGAAGGATGCACACAAGAAATGGTTACTCAAGGAAAGAATAGGATACCCAAATGGAATACATAAACTATACTGATAAGATCTTTGCTTGAAAAGCATATAGCGCATGGCTTATTATTATCTTATAGTATATAAATGAGCTTCAGCCAAACGAACATCAAAGACATCACAACTATCAACAAGAGATCATTGTTAAGATGCTTTGAGAAGGGAAACAAGTATCACAAGAACTAATCAACAAATTCATGCCATGATGCAACCTACACAAGGTTGTATGTAAGAAATGTATGCATAAGTAGATACGTGTTACCGAGATAGCATTGGAAGGATGTAGTAGATACCAATTGAATGTAAATGATAGTTGTTCATTGTACGCCCTAGTTTGACTCAAATAAGCACATGGTGACAACACCTTCCTTTTGAATGAGCCGAGCATCCAATGCATCTCTAGTTGTTCCTAGACCAACACCACAAACAAATTGGTACCCAAACTCATCGGTACCAATGAGTTAGCAAACCAACAATACATATGACAAACTCCACATAAATATGTGCATGTAGATATGAAATAGAATTTCGTGCACATCTTAGCCAATTAGAGACTTGATGGAGTTTCCCTTATATATTGGGTCAAATAAAGAAAGCATGCCAAAGAATGTACATAAGGTAAATATGCATTCTCTAGACTTCAAGGACCAAATCAACACATGGTTGATAGGAACCCAAAAGAAAAGACACCAAGTGAAAATAAGATACTCAAAGAAGAACTTATCACTTGAAGGGTACCAAATACAAGATACATCAAGGAATGAGATATCCATTGATACACACTAAAAGGAAAATACCAAACTCCCAAAAGAGAGGGAGGTTCCTAACGAACCAAGACCTCTACAAAGTTTCATGATGGCACATAATACCAAAAACAAATGACTTTTCTTCCACCAACACAAACTTGATAAGGATCACAAGATGAGTGTTCTAAAGAAAATAGGATAGCTCCCCCAAGAGTTGTGCATTATAGAGAATTTGCGTTTGAATGCAAAATGCACAGGATGGGATCATCGCTTTCACTATATCCATAGACCCACTAGACGAGATCAAGAAATAAACATGATCCACAAGTGGCATGGAAGACAACGGGAGTTGAAACAATCCTAGGCAAGAGATAAGGCAAATAAAACCAAAGGCCAATGTAAAGATGATCAACAATTTCTACCACATAAATGATTACCAATTGTCAAGAGACAAGAAGTATTTGGAAATAATTCCTGATGGTAGATTTCAAAGATATACATCATCATCTTCACACCAAACACGAAAGAAAATTGAAACTTGTAGAGCTAACATGCCACCTAGGGACAAGACAATTTACAATATCAATTCCAGGTGACAATATCTCAAATGTAAACATTTTCTAGGCTTGTAATTTGCACATAGCACATTACTCCCCCATAATGTGATACGACAGAAAACTGCACAAGAGGCAATAAGAATCCAACAAGAGATAATTAATGGACTATTTAGAATTTAAATTTCTCATGAGAAGACATACCACATAGAGACTAGATAAACTTATAATATCAATACTAGATGGTATTCCTCATGTACACACATTTATCGAATTTTGAGGTGCACAAGGCACATCACCCCCCCCCCCTCCCACACACACACGCGCATGGGATATTCCATTAATCTCTCACAAGATCCAACTAAGATACAAGAAAGATGCACAAGGGCTAAATGTACGACACACATGTACATGATGTGCAAACCAACATACAGATACTTGATTACTCAAGATAAGTAACTTGGAGACACAACATATACAAACACATGCAAGGAACAAAACGCAAAGGGGCAAATAACTTTCAATGTAAACAATTTAAGTACAAGTTACCGCAAGGAGGCACATTGGATATAAGATAGAAACTTGATAACCCAATTGACTTGGCTTGAGACAATAAGAATGATGAAGTCTCCTTAATTCTTCATGATGTAGCCATGTCTCCAATGCCCTCCAATAACACATATTGATCAAGTTTGAGCTAGTTGATCCCCAACTAAGTTGGGTCCTAAGAGGTTAGTCACAATAGGTGTGGCAACCCAAATGGTTCTTTTCTTGACACCACTTTGAGTACCAACAAACTTGGCAAACACATTGCCAACCTTATCCTTCCCAAGAGAATAGACATCATCTATTACAATACTTGCAACCCACGTGTAAGAGGGATTGTCAATCCCTCCCGGGTAATTGATTGGTAAAAGGATAGATGAGTAGTAGCAAATGGAACAACGACAAATAAAATTCAGCGATGTATTTTTGGGTTCTGGATAATATAGATCTGAAAATAAAAGTTGAAAATGAAAGGAAAAGCAAATGGCAATATATATATGAAAGTATATGATAGGAAAATAGACCCGGGGGCCGTAGATTTCACTAGTGGCTTCTCTCGAGAAATAGCAAACGGTGGGTAGACAAATTACTGTTGGGCAATTGATAGAAGAGCAAATAATTATGACAATATCCAAGACAATGATCGTGTATATAGGCATCACATCCAAGATTAGTAGACCGACTCCTGCCTGCTTCTACTACTATTACTCTACACATCGACCGCTATCCAACATGCATCTAGTGTATTGAGTTCATGGAAAAACGGAGTAATGCAATAAGAACGATGACATGATGTAGACAAGATCTATACATGTAGGAATAGACCCCATCTTTTTATCCTAAATAGCAACAATACAAGTGTGCATTGCTGCCATTTCTGTCACTGGGAAAGGACACTTCAAGATAGAACTCATCACAAAGCACCTCTTCCCATTACAAGATAAATAGATCAAGTTAGCCAAACAAAACCCAAATATCGGAGAAGAAATATAGGATATAATAATCAAGTATGGATATTATAACAAGGCAAATCTGATCATAAACTCACAATTCATCGGATCCCAACAAACACACCGCACAAAATCATTACATCAAATAGATCTCCAAGAGAACTTTGTATTGAGAAACAAAGAGAGAAGAAGCCATCTAGCTACTGCCTACGGACCCATAGGTATGAGGTGAACTACTCACGCATCATCATATAGGCACCAATGAGGATGATGAACCCCTCCGTGATTGTGTTCCCCTCCAGCCGAGTGCCGGAAAAGGTCTCTAGATTGGATCTCGTGGTTCTGGAACTTACGGCATATGGAACAAAAATTCATCGACCCCCCTAGGGTTTCTAGAATATTGGGGTATTTATAGAGCGAAGAGGTGGTGTGGGAGGCCACTGAGGTGGGCACAACCCATCAGGGCGTGCCCCCCTTTTGAGAGTCTATTAGAACAGCATGGTAATGTGCTTTGGCAATAAAACTAGCCTTAACATGATAGGCATCCAAGATGAATGTAGTAAAAACTTTCACATAAAGTGCATTGAATATGACGAGAAGTTTGATACTTGATAATTGTTTTGAGATATGAGGATAGTGATATTAGAGTCATGCTAGTGGAGTTATTATGAAATTGAGAAATACTTGTGTTAAGGTTTGTGATTCTCGTAGCATGCACGTATGGTGACCCGCTATGTGATGAAGTTAGAGCATGAGGTATTTGTAGAGTGTCATCCTGTGTGTGGAGGTCGGGGGCACGCGATGGTTAACTCCTACCAACCTCCCCCCTAGGAGCATGCGTTGATTGCTTTGTTTTAATGACTCATAAATTTTTGCAATAAGTATATGAGTTCTTTATGACTAATGTTGAGTCCATGGATTATACGCACTCTCATCCTTCCACCATTGCTAGCCTCTCTTGTGCCGCGCAACTTTCGCCGATACCATACACCCACCTTATATCTTCCTCAAAACAGCCACCATACCTACCTCTCATGGCATTTCCATAGCCATTCCGAGATATATTGCCATGCAACTTTCCATCGTTCCATTCATATGACACGCTTCATATTGTCATATTGCCATGCATGATCATGTAGTTGACATCGTATTTGTAGCAAAGCCACCATGCATAATTTTTCATACATGTCACTCTTGATTCATTGCACATCCCGGTACACCGCCGGGGGCATTCATATAGAGTCATACTTCGTTCTAGTATCGAGTTGTAATATTGAGTTGTAAGTAAATAAAAGTGTGATGATCTTCATTATTAGAGCATTGTCCCGTGTGAGGAAACAAACAAAAAAAGAGATAAAGGCCAAATAAAAAAAGAGATGGCCCAAAAAAATAGAGAGGGGCTAAAACAGAGAAGAAAAAAGAGGAAATCCCCTCCAAAAAAATTAGAGAAAAGAGAGAAGGGACAATCCTACTTTCCTTTTCCACACTTGTGCTTCAAAGTAGCACCATGATCTTCATTGTAGAGAGTCTCATGCTTAGTCATTTTCATATACTAGTGGGAATTTTCGTTATAGAACTTGGCTTGTATATTCCAACGATGGGCTTCCTCAAATGCCCTAGGTCTTCATGAGCAAGCAAGTTGGATGCACACCCACTAGTTTCTTTTGTTGAGCTTTCATACATTTTTAGCTCTAGTGCATCCGTTGCATGGCAATCCCTACTCACTCACATTGATATCTATTGATTGGCATCTCCATAGCCCGTTGATACACCTAGTCGATATGAGACTATCTTCCTCCTTTTTGTCTTCTCCACAACCACCACTCTATTCCACCCATAGTGCTATATCCATGGCTCACACTCATGTATTGCGTGAAAGTTGAAAGGTTTGAAAAAAATTGAGCATGAGAACAAGTGCTTGGCCGAAACCGGGGTTGTGCATGATATGAATATTTTGTGTGATGGGAGCATAGCCAAACTATATGATTTTGTAGGGATAACTTTCTTTAGCCATGTTATTTTGAGAAGACATAATTGCTTTGTTAGTATGCTTGAAGTATTATTATTCTTGTGTCAATATAGACTTTTGTCCTGAATCTTTCGGATCTGAACATTCATGCCACAATAAAGAGAATTACACTGAAAATTATGTTGGTTAGCATTGCATATCAAAAATTCTGTTTTTATCATTTACCTACTCGAGGACGAGCAGGAATTAAGCTTGGGGATGCTTGATACGTCTCCAATGTATCTATAATTTTTGATTGTTCCATGCTATTATATTATCCTTCCAGGATGTTTTATGGGCTTTATTATACACTTTTATATGATTTTTGGGACTAACCTATTAACCCAGAGCCCAGTGCCAGTTTCTGTTTTTCTCCTATTTTAGGGTTTCAAATAAAAGGAATATCAAACGGAGCCCAATTGACCTGAAACTCGGCGGAGGACGTTTTTGGACCTAAAGAAGCCCAGGAAGTGCCGGAGGGGGAGGAGAAGATAC
>LR738714.1:592674154-592697860 GCA_902687465.1 Secale cereale
GGTGGGGGGCGCCCCCCCCCCCCCTACTGGGTGCGCCCCCTGCCTCGTGGACAGCCCAGAGACCCCCTTTCCTTGGCCCCCACTCCAACACCTCCTATATATACTGAAACCTCCGGAAAGTAACCTAGATTGGGAGTTCCGCCGCCGAAAGCCTCTGTTGCCACCGAAAACAAATCTAGACCCTGTTCCGGCACCCTGTCGGAGGGGGGAACCCTCATCGGTGGCCATCTTCATCATCCCGGCACTCTCCATGATGAGGAGGGAGTAGTCCAACCTCGGGGCTGAGGGTATGTATCAGTAGCTATGTGTTTAATCTCTCTCTCTCTCTCTCGTGTTCTTGAGATGGCACGATCTTGATGTATCATGAGCTTAGCTATTATAGTTGGATCTTATGATGTTTCCCCCCCTCTACTCTCTTGTAATGGATTGAGTTTTCCCTTTGAAGTTATCTTATCAGATTGAGTCTTTCAGGATTTTAGAACACTTGATGTATGGCTTGCACATGCTTATCTGTGGTGACAATGGGATATCACGTGATTCACTTGATGTATGTTTTGGTGATCAACCTGCGGGTTCCGTGACCTTGGTAATCTATGCATAGGGGTTGGCACACGTTTTTGTCTTGACTCTCCGGTAGAAACTTTGGGGCACTCTTTGAAGTTCTTTGTGTTGGTTGAATAGATGAATCTGAGATTGTGTGATGCATATCGTATAATCATGCCCACGGATACTTGAGGTGACAATGGAGTATCTAGGTGACATTAGGGTTTTGGTTGATTTGTGTCTTAAGGTGTTATTCTAGTACAAACTCTATGATAGATTGAATGGAAAGAATAGCTTCATGTTATTTTACTACGGACTCTTGAATAGATTGATCAGAAAGAATAACTTTGAGGTGGTTTTGTACCCTAGCATAATCTCTTCGTTTGTTCTCCGCTATTAGTGACTTTGGAGTGACTCAATGTTGCATGTCGAGGGATAGTTATATGATCCAGTTATGTTATTATTGTTGAGAGAACTTGCACTAGTGAAAGTATGAACCCTAGGCCTTGTTTCCTATCATTGCAACACCGTTTATGCTCACGTTTACCACTTGCTACCTTGCTGTTTTTATATTTTCTTTTTACAAAAACCAATATCTACCATCCATATTGCACTTGTATCACCATCTCTTCACCGAACTAGTGCACCAATACAATGTACCATTGTATTGGGTGTGTTGGGACACAAGAGACTCTTTGTTATTTGGTTGCAGAGTTGTTTGAGAGAGACCATCTTCATCCTACGCCTCCCACGGATTGATAAACCTTAGGTCATACACTTGAGGGAAATTTGCTACTGTCCTACAAACCTCTGCACTTGGAGGCCCAACAACGTCTACAAGAAGAAGGTTGTGTAGTAGACATTGATACGTCTCCAACGTATCTACTTTTCCAAACCCTTTTTCCCTTGTTTTTGTCGGCGTACTGGGAACTAGGGTACGCAGACTTGCCTGTCTACGGGCTGTGACGCGCTCCTTCAAGTGGCCTGGTACGGCCCAGCTGATCGGCCAGCTGCTCAAGACCCTCGCGAGGGGCCAGGCCTCGCGAGGAGAACGACGTCAAGACCTCCTCGGGAGCGGCCTCGGCAAGGCGTTCCGGAGGGGTGGAGAATCCAAGGCCAAGCCTGCCTCAGGAGGAGGCAGTGATGTCAGCAGTGACGCACTGCGCCAACGGGTGCCAGCGTCCACCAGCGGTGCAGTTACCGTTTCGGTGCAAGGAGGACAGCGCAGCCGCAAGTTCCCGAGGAGCGGGGCAAAGGTTTCCTCATTGGTGCAACAATACCGAAGACCGCAAGGACGATGCTACCTCTTGAGCTTGCGTTGTATTCCCTCGAAGAGGAAAGGAAGATACAGCACAGTAGCGTAAGTACTTCCCTCAGTTTTTGAGAACCAAGGTATCAATCCAGTAGGAGACCACGCGCCAGTCCCTCGCACCTGCACAAACAAATAAGAACTTCGCAACCAACGCGATAAGGGGTTGTCAATCCCTTTACGGTAACTTATGATAGTGAGATCTGATAGAGATGATAATTATATTTTTGGTATTTTTAGTATAGAAACAGAAGTAAAGAAAGCAAATAATCAACGGCAGGAGAAATTGACGGGAAAGTAATACAATAAAGATAGACCCGGGGGCCATAGTTTTCTCTAGTGTCTTCTCTCATGATAGCGATATTCTACGGCGGGTAAACAAATTACTGTCGAGCAATTGATAGAAAAGCGAATAATTATGAGACTATCTAGGCATGATCATTGTATATAGGCATCACGTCCGAGACAAGTAGACCGACTCCTACCCGCATCTACTACTATTACTGCACACATCGACCGCTATCCAGCATGCTGTTGACGCTCAAAAGTGGCACAATCATAAAAGTTGCTTTAATCTATGTCAAGATTACTTCAAACTTATGATTGGAAGTCACCATGAGATGGCTTTCTTTGAGAAGATCAAGATGGATATGAAAGTGGTCTAAAACGGAGTCCGGATGCAAAAGTTATGACAAGTTCAGAGATGCTCATGATGACACCAGATTAAAGAATGACTTGAAACCCAATTAATATGACTTCAAATGAAAAACGTTTCAACATGAAAGTTGTGCGTCTCGTCGAAACGGTCGATTTTGATATAAAAATTGTCCCAATCTGAGTTCGTATGCAAAAGTTACAGCCATCCGAACACAGCCCTGTCACAGAGCCCTAAGTAGCGCGCCCCACCAGCCACGTGTTTGATGGGTAGCGCGAATAACAGCCTATATCGCGTGACCGTTTTGGCCTAGAATATGGCTTCAAATCGAAAAACGTTCAACATGAAAGTTGTTCGTATCGTCGAAACGGTCAAGATTGCTTTTGGGCTCTTTTCCATCCGAGGTCGTTTACCATCTCAAGAATTACCCGCAAGGTACATCCAGTTTAAACCGAACAGTTTTGGAAAGTTCGGATAAAACCAATCCGAATTTGGCTGGGGTTTTGGACGTGAATCCAAGCCTTTTCCTTGCACGGCAAGTCCAGCCGCCTCTTATATACCTAAGGGGTGACGGCCGATTGAACAACACACAATCGATCAATTCATCTACCACTTTTACCTTTACTTTTACCTTCTCCCTTGTTCTTCTTCTTCCTCGTTCTTCGTTCGTTCTTCTTCATTGCAGGGCGGCGAACCTCGAGGCCCTAGGGGAGATCAGATCGACCTAGGGCAGCCCATAGCCGCCGCGAGCCCTGACGGGGTCTCTCCCGGGCAAGCGGGGCTTCGGGTCTACAAAAGCGCCCGTCGGATTGTCTTGCGTACCGCGCTTCCGGCGGGTCTCCTTCGACGTGAGCTGCGGTGCATCACCCCCGGCGTCGAGTGTACACGGTGACGTGTTCGTGTGCGAACACACTTTTTGGCGACTCCGCTGGGGACGAAGCTTTGAACGGTCTCCGGCCCGTTCTTGCTACGAAGAGATCGTCATCTATGGTTTGCGATCTACAAAGGTAATATGAATACCCAATTCACATATGTAGATGCAAATAATGCATATGTTGTTGCTAGATCATCTAATGAGCATAATTTATCGGCTAGCCCTAGCTTTATCAATCATGCATCTCATTATGTGCAAGGGCCGATGCAACAAAATCTCCATGATTCTACTTCATATAATTTTAGCAACATGCAACATATGTATTCCAACTCCCATGCATCGGCAACCCCACAAATCCATATGCTGATGAACAACATGATGAGTTCGGTTAATCAAGTTGAAACACCTCATGTAGGATCTTTCAATGGCATGCAACATAGTGTTTCATCTTTTTATTCATCGGCAACTAATTTGCAACATGTTAATCCAAACATGCTGGTGGATAGGGGAATTGGCCATGCTACTACTAGTTATTCGGCCAATTACCCTCAAACATCATATGCTACACCTCATGCTACTTGTTTTTTGGCACCATACGCAACTGTTGATGTCCATAATTCGGCTCCGTACCTTAATGGTCATGGCCGAATAAGTGAAACTTCTGCAGGAGCACAAATGCCTTCACCTACTACCGTGGCATATCATGTCCTCCCTACACAATTACAGAATTTCGGCAACATCTCATTGCCGAAAGATTATAAAAGCATTGGGGGGCAACCATATCCAGACTGGGTAATTGAGAACAAGCTTACATTCTCTTGGGATTTGTGCAACTCTATTTGCCACGAACTAATAGAAGGCGGGAAGCCTCATGATTTTGCTGCTGTAAAAGCTAGAGTTGTGCAAATGATGCAGTTGCCCAGTGTTGTACCATCCAGTGTACCACCTAAACAATCGCAAAGTTTCGGCACCTCATTGCCAAAAGAGTCTCAAAGTATTGGGGGGCAATCTCATGACGAGTGGATGGAAATTGAGATGAAAAAGTTTAAAGCTCGCCAAGTTGAGATGTGGGCTAAAATTAGACGAGAGCGAGAAGCCTTGCAAATTCAAAAAGATAAAGTTGTTGATTCAGGTAATAAAGAAAATTCAATTATTAGAAGAGCCGAATCAAGTAGTTTATATTCTGAGTCCATCAAATCCAAAGAGGCAAGCATTATTGAGAAAGGGCATGGAAAGCATAGCAAAACAGTCATACTTGATTTTTCCGAAGTCAATGGAACCTATTCCTGCCCTATGAGTTCCGTGCCATAGAAATTGACAAGCCTCAAGGACAAGAACAAGTAGCCGAACAAAGTTCGGCTGACATGGATCTTCAAAGCAATGATGCACGGAATCAAGAAAAAGATGATGAAAAGGTGTTGGGGAGCCATCCTAAGACGGAGCAAGATGTTCTTCAAGTGACACCACCATCATGTTCTCCCAACATATTTGAAGAGGTATGTATAGAGAGTAATTTACCTATTTTCAGATTTGGTCGTGACTTCATTATTGATGCATCTATAAGAAATATTCTCATAAGTAATTTTGAAAGACCAATGAAGAAGGGTAATTTACTTGTTAGCAATAAATTTTTTATGGAACATATCGGTCAACCCATTACGCCATTTATAAAGACCGATATTGACTTATTGTTACAGCCAAAGCTTTCCCCGTTGCTTTATGTAAAGTTCATATCTAGTTGGGTAGCTTTGCTTATTTCGTACTTGGCTTGCACTTGGTCTCAACTGAGACATATATGTTCTAAATATCTTTGATTTCAGAAATTTAAAGCCAAGGTTAAATTCTATTGAGAAAACTGATGCTAATATAATATCTTATACAAAGACATCGGAGATAGAGTGGAAAACACAATACATAGCCAAATGGGGAGATTACAAATCTGAACCATTCATTTGCTTATCTCCAAAGCCATTCAAACAGCAAGATCGGCTAGAAAACACGAAGTATACCTTCAGTTCAAGCATGTGTGATCAAATATTTGATTTGTTGCTGAAAAAGAATTACATTACAATTCTTGATCACCATGTTAAGCCATCAATCCAAGGACGAATGTATTGTAAGTTGCATGATTCATCCAAGCATAATTTTGAGGATTGCAACATGTTTCGTCAAATAGTTAAATCGGCCAATGAGAAAGGACGATTGAAGTTTGTTGAAACACCAAGAGATGACCAGTCTATTCCGATTGGTCCCGATGGCAAAAAGTTTTTGCATCGGCTGCTTCAAGCCGATCCATTTAAAGAGAATGTAAAAGCTGCAGGTGATGGGATTAAGATTTCAAGTAAAGAAGTTGTTGAAGAGCATAACGAGCATAATCTTGAGGGCGAGAGTTTCATCGAAGCTACAATGGAGACGCCAAGGACTGGGGGGCAGCAAGCAAATCCAATGATCGATGAAAGCAAACCAAAAGAAAACAAAGGCCGGAATAAGCGCAAGTGTAAGAGATCAAAAATCACCTTCGCTGAACTATTGGATAAATATCAAAAGAAGAGTGAAGAGAAGAATGCTTATCGGCCAAATCATGCAAGGAAACCAAGATCACCCCCAAGGCGCAAGTATGAGGATCGGCATTGGCAAAGTGATAATTTTTATGCAACATATTCATATCCTTATTTTGGGCCGCCAATGCCAATGCCGTGGATGCCTCCCTATGCTCAAGTAGATCCATATCCATCATGGGACAGGTATGATACAAGGGCGCATTCTCCATCTTATTTTAGACCATCTCACCAATATTATGAAGCTTCGAGGAGATCAACATTTGAACAATCACATGTTAAAGACCGTTTCAATTATAAGGAATCGGTGCGGAGCTCAAGGAAGAAGAAAGAGGTGGTCAAGCAAGTTTACCGTGTTAAAAGAGATGGTCGTAAGAGTGCAACTTCAGATTTGATCTCAAATGAAAAAGAGCCAATTAAAGTGTTGACATTGGCTACTAAAGGCAATGAGATGAAGCAACCAATTATTGACAGTCAAAGTGCCAAATCTGAAGAAAAGAAGTTGAGAGTGCACAAAGCCAAAAAAGGATTGCCATTGGCCAAGACAAAATCGCAGCCGGGGTGCCCACTCGACTTATCATATTGGCAAAAGAAGAAACTACAAAAACTTAGTGCACAAGAACTTGAAGAAAGAAACATGGCATGGGTTCCCAAAGGAAGTGATCAAAATAAGAATTATGTGCAAGATTCCATTACAAGAAGTGCGGCAAAGGTGAAGAAGGAAAAGAGTGAAAACTATAAAGGACGAAGCCGAAGGTTTCAGCATCTTCGGTCTACACATTATCCATAGTCTTCAACTATGCCATTAACGCCCATGTCATGGAATTCGTCATCAGGTATGATTGGTAAACCTCAATGGGCTTATTTTAATCCACGGATGCCATATAATTTCTTACATCATGAAAGGGTATTACCAAGTCACTATACATTTGATTAGTTACAACTTTTGTTGCTGATCCAAAGGGCCGAAATACTTAGTTTGTCATTTCATTTATTTGTTTCGGCTATATGTGCTTTGAATGAAGTTTGCATGGTAATGGCCGATATTTATCTATCGTCCTAAGAATATGTCAATGCATGACCGGTGTAGTATTCTAGCATCGTCCTTAGTTCGAATGGAGAGCGAGACAAGGTGATATACATCTTAAGGCTTTCGGTGATTCGTTATGAGTAGTGCAACAAATATCCAAGGGTTATCAATGTTTTGACGAATCACTTATAGTTTATCTTGAGATATGTCTAGATGCAAAATTTACCTTGGGTTGCTTTAAAATTGTTCTTATATTTAGACATGACAATTCAAAAGAGTTGGCACAGCAAGCATCCGGCTACTACGTTAATCATGGTGTATTGCATTTCTCTCAATAGCCGATGCTTCGTCTCGTCAACATAGGTAAGGCCGAACCGAAGTTCACAGCTTCGGCCACTAATGAATTTTGATGCAGGTGATACTAAGGATTGGAGAGAGTTTGTTGATTATCTACAAAATCCTAGCAAAAGGGGGAACAATATGGTCCAGAGGATGACCTTGAGATACATATCTATGGAACTTTATCATCGGATTGTTAACGAAGTTGAGAAGGTTTCGCCCAAGTTTGCATCAAGGGTTCAAGAACAATAATGGCCGATATATAATTATCGTCCTAAGCATATAAATGGCCGATAGGGTGTTGACATCGTCCTTAGAACCAACAAGGTACAAATTATTTTTCGGCACGCTTGCTTTGCCGAAAAACAGGGGGGCATGTGTTGACGTTCAAAAGTGGCACAATCGTAAAAGTTGCTTTAATCTATGTCAAGATTACTTCAAACTTATGATTGGAAGTCACCATGAGATGGCTTTCTTTGAGAAGATCAAGATGGATATGAAAGTGGTCTAAAATGGAGTCCGGATGCAAAAGTTATGACAAGTTCAGAGATGCTCATGATGACACCAGATTAAAGAATGACTTGAAACCCAATTAAGATGACATCAAATGGAAAAAGTTTCAACATGAAAGTTGTGCGTCTCGTCCAAACGGTCGATTTTGATATAAAAATAGTCCCAATCTGAGTTCGTATGCAAAAGTTACAGCCATCCGAACACAGCCCTGTCACAGAGCCATAAGTAGCGCGCCCCACCAGCCACGTGTCTGATGGGTAGCGCGAATAACAGCCTGTATTGCGTGACCGTTTTGGCCTAGAATATGGCTTCAAATCGAAAAACGTTCAACATGAAAGTTGTTTGTATCGTCGAAATGGTCAAGATTGCTTTTGGGCTCTTTTCCATCCGAGGTCGTTTACCACCTCAAGAATTACCCGCAAGGTACAGCCAGTTTAAACCGAACAGTTTGGGAAAGTTCGGATAAAACCAATCCGAATTTGGCTAGGGTTTTGGAGGTGAATCCAAGCCTTTTCCTTGCACGGCAAGTCCAGCCGCCTCTTATATACTTAAGGGGTGACGGCCGATTGAACAACACACAATCGATCAATTCATCTACCACTTTTACCTTTACTTTTACCTTCTCCCTTGTTCTTCTTCTTCCTCGTTCTTCGTTCGTTCTTCTTCATTGCAGGGCGGCGAACCTCGTGGCCCTAGGGGCGATCAGGTCGACCTAGGGCAGCCCATAGCTGCCACGAGCCCTGACGGGGTCTCTCCCGGGCAAGCGGGGCTTCGGGTCTACAAAAACGCCCACCGGATTGTCTTGCGTACCCGCTTCCGGCGGGTCTCCTTCGACGTGAGTTGCGGTGCATCACCCCCGGCGTCGAGGGTACACGATGACGTGTTCGTGTGCGAACACATGCATCTAGTGTATTAAGTTCATACGAACAGAGTAACGCCTTAAGAAAGACGACATGATGTAGAGGGATAAACTCAAGCAATATGATGAAAACCCCATCTTTTTATCCTCAATGGAAACAATACAATACGTGCCTTGTTGACCCTACTGTCACTGGGAAAGGACACCGCAAGATTGAACCCAAAGCCAAGCACTTCTCCCATTGCAAGAACTATAGATCTAGTAGGCCAAACCAAACCAATAATTCGAAGAGACTTGCAAGGATATTATGAGCACACATAAAAAGTTCAGAGAAGAACCAAATACCTTTCATAGATAACCTTGATCATAAACTCACAATTCATCGGCTCTCGACAAACACACCGCAAAAAGAGATTACATCGAATAGATCTCCTCGAAGACAGAGGAGATCTTTTTATTGAGATCCAGAGAGAGAGAGAAGAAGCCATCTAGATACTAGCTATGGACCCGAAGGTCTGAGGTAAACTACTCACAACTCATGGTGAGGGCGATGATGATGATGAAGGCCTTCGTGATGGATCCCCCTCCCGGAACAGGCTCCAAGATGGGATCTCCACGGGAACAGCAGCTACGGCGGTGGAATTAGGGTTTTCTCTTTGTGCTTGGAGTTTCTGAGGTACGTAGGTATATCTAGGAAGAAGGGGGCACCAGGGGCCACAGGGGCTGCCATCGAGGCAGGGGGCACGCCCTGGGAAGGGGGGTGCGCCCCCCACCCTCGAGGGTGGCCCCACTATCTCCTGGCTTGGCCCCGAAGTCTTTCGTGCGTGATTTCCTCCAAAAATATCTCCTGCGAAGGTTTCATTCTGTTTGGACTCCGTTTGATATTCCTTTTCTGCAAAACCCTGAAATAGGCAAAAAAAAAAAACAGCAGTCTGGACTAGGCCTTTGGGTTAGTAGGTTAGTCCCAAAAATGATATAAAAGTGAATGATAAAGCCCATTAAGCATCCAAGACTTCATAAATAATAGCATGGAACAATAAAAAATTATAGATACGTTGGCGACGTATCAAGCATCCCCAAGCTTAATTCCTGCTCGTCCTCAAGTAGGTAAACATTAAAGAAAGAATTTTTGATGTGGAGTGCTAACCAATATAGTTTTTCAATGTAATTCTCTTAATTGTGGCATGAATGTTCAGATCTGAAGGTTTCAAGATAAAAGTCTATATTGACATAAGAAATAACAATACTTCAAGCAATACTAACAAAGCAATCATGTCTTCTCAAAATACTATGGCTAAAGGAAGTTATCCCTACAAAATCATATGGTCTGGCTATGCTCCCTCTTCATCACACAAAATATTCATATCATGCACAACCCCAATTTCAGCCAAGCACTTGTTTTCATACTCTATTCTTTTCAAACCTTTCAACTTTCACGCAATACATGAGCGTGAGCCATGGATATAGCACTATGGGTGGAATAGAGGTGGTTGTGGAGAAGACAAAAAAGAGGAAGATAGTCTCACATCGATTTGGCGTATCAACGGGCTATGGAGATGCCCATCAATAGATATCAATGTGAGTGACTAGGGATTGCCATGCAACGGATGCACTAGAGCTAAATATGAATGAAAGCTCAACAAAAGAAACTAGTGGGTGTGCATCCAATTTGCTTGCTCACGAAGACCTAGGGCATTTGAGGAAGCCCATCGTTGGAATATACAAGCCAAGTTCTATAACGAAAATTCCCACTAGTATATGAAAATGACTAAGCATGAGACTCTCTACAATGAAGATCATGGTGCTACTTTGAAGCACAAGTGTGGAAAAAGATAGTAACATTGTCCCTTCTCTCTTTTCTCTCTTTTTTGGAGGGGCTTTCTCTTATTTTTGCCACTCTCTATTTTTTTATTTTTTTGGGCCTTCTCTTTTTTTTATTGGCCTTTCCTCACACGAGACAATGCTCTAGTAATGATGATCATCACACTTTTTGTTACAACTTGAAATTACAACTCGATACTACAACAAGTATGACTCTAAATGAATGCCTCCGGCAGTGTACCGGCATAAGCAATGAATCATGTGTGACATGTATGAAAAATTATGCATGGTGGCTTGCCACAACTCCGATGTCAACTACATGATCATGCATGGCACTATGACAATATGATACATGTCATATGAACGGAACGGTGGAAAGTTGCATGGCAATATATCTTAGAATGGCTATGGAAATGTCATGATAGGTAGGTATGGTGGCTGTTTTGAGGAACAATATGGTGGCTTTTTTGAGGAAGGATATATAGTGGGTTTATAGTACCGGCGAAAGTTGTGCGGTACAAGAGAGGCTAGCAATGGTGGAAGGGTGAGAGTGCGTATAATCCATGGACTCAACATTAGTCATAAGAACTCATATACTTATTGCAAAAATTTATGAGTCATCAAAAACAAAGTAATCAATGCATGCTCCTAGGGGGGAGGTTGGTAGGAGTTAACCATCGCGCGCCCCCGACCTCCACACAAAGGTTGGCACTCTACAAATACCTCATGCTCTAACTTCATCACATAGCGGTTCACCATACATGCATGATACGGGAATCACTAACCTTAACACAAGTATTCTTCAATTTCATAATAACTCCACTAGCATGACTCTAATATCACTATCCTCATGTCTCAAAACAATTATCAAGCATCCAACATCTCATTCTATTCAATGCACTTGGTGTGAAAATTTTACTACATTGACATTGGATGTTTATCATGTGAAGACTAGTTTCTTTAGACTAAACACATTAACATGCTGTTTTAATAGACTCTCAAATAGATATAATTGAAGCATGAGAGTTCAACAATTTCTACAAAATATAACCACCGCCATGCTCTAAAAGATATAAGTGAAGCACTAGAGCAAAAACTATTCAACTCAAAAGATATAAGTGAAGCACATAGAGTGATCTAATAATTTCTAGGCCATATTTAACTTCCTCAAATAGGTGTGTGCAGCAAGGATGATTGTGGCAAACTAACAAGCAAAGACTCAAATTATACAAGACGCTCCAAGCAAAACACATAGCATGTTGCGAATAAAAATATAGCTCCAAGTATAGTTACCGATGGATGAAGACGAAAGAGGGGATGCCTTCCCGGGGCATCCCCTATCTTAGGCTTTTGATTATCTTGGATTTACTTGGGGTTCCATGGGAATCCCCAAGCTTGGGCCTTTGCTACTCCTTGTTCCATAGTCCATCAAAGCAATACTCAAAACTTGAAAACTTCACAACACAAAACTTAGACAGAAATTCTCATGAGCTCCGTTAGTAAGAGAAAGCAAACCACCACTCAATGGTACATCAAGGAATTCATTCTTTGTTTATATTGGTGTTAAACCTACTATACTCCAAGTTCTCTATGGTTCATATCCTCCAATATTACTCATAGATGCATCGGAATAAGCAAACAACACACGAAAAACAGAATCTGTCAAAAACAGAACAGTCTGTAGTAATCTGCTGGGTTCGCCTACTTCTGGAACTCCAAAAAGTTGAAAATAAATTGTTAAATTTGAGAAATTTGTCTACCAATCAGCAGCAAAAAGAATCAACTAAAAATCACACTCCAGTAAAATCTTAAGACTACTTTAGCGAGCGCTAACGATTGTGTTTTTCACAGCAAGATCAAATAAACTTCACACAAGTCTTACCAAAGGTTCTACTTGGCACAAACACTAAAAAAACATGAAAACACATCTAATAAGAGGCTAGATGCAATATTTATTCCCTAACAGCAACAAAAGCAAAAAAACAGAAAATTGGATTGCCTCCCAACAAGCGCTATCGTTTTACGCCCCTAGCTAGGCACGATACAAGATAGCTCTAGGGATAGCCATCTTTGGAAGGAAATTCTTTAATTAAGCACTTGTGATTCTTGGGCACTTCTTTGTCCCTATGAATAATCAAACTATTAGGCAAGAAACCAAGAAATTCTAAAGTGTCAAAAGGGTCTCTTGCAAAAGTGAGAAAATTAGGATGAACACTTATGGATTTGAGATCCGCAAGTCTAGAAGTTTCACCCTTGTCTTTTGGGACATACATGAACTTAGATATTTTAGTGGAGGTATTTGGAGTAGTTTTTAAAGTGGAAAGAGCGGAACCCACATTAGTGATAACATCCTCAAGCTTATTGATTCTAGTGAAATCCTGATCTAGCTTTTCTTGAACTATGGGCTCTTTTTCCTTAAGATTTTTCAGAACAACTCCTACCTTGGATCCATATTGAGTGATTTCATTATGAATTTTTCTTTCCAAGTTTTCTACCAAATCTACCAAAGCAACTTTGTTTTCAATGATTTCTAACCTTTGCATAACATGTTCCAAAGTTAAAATGGTCTCATTAACCATAAGAGGTGGGGAACCAAATAATTCAGTCAAAGCTTTATGAGAATCAACGGTATGGCTACCCAAGAAATTCCCTCCGGTAATGGTATCTAAGATAAATCTAATCCAAGGAGTTATGCCAATATAAAAATTGTGAAGAAGCACGGAAGTGGAAAGCTTCTTATTAGATCTATTTTGAGCATTGCAAATTCTATACCAGGCATCTTTTAAGTTTTCTTCCTCCCTTTGTTGAAAGTTGAGGACCTCACTCTCGGTAGTGGTGATAATTATAGGTGTGCTAGACATGATGACAAGCAGACAAGCAGCACACAAGCAAGCAAGAAACAAGCAAACGAAAACACACGGCGGAAGAAGGGTGAATAAAACGGCAAAGGTGAAGTGGGGGAGAGGAAAACGAGAGGCAAATAAATGTAATGCGAAGGATAAGGGTTTGTGATAGGTACTTGGTATATGACTTTTGCGTAAGCCTCCCCAGCAACGGCGCAAGAAATTGGCTAGTTGACGGGGTGGCAAATCTTGACTTGACTTGGCGTAAGTCTCCCCGGCAACAGCGACAGAAATTCTTATTGCTACCTCTTGAGCTTGTGTTGTATTCCCTCGAAGAGGAAAGGGAGATGCAGCACAGTAGCGTAAGTATTTCCCTCAGTTTTTGAGAACCAAGGTATCAATCCAGTAGGAGACCACGCGCCAGTCCCTCGCACCTGCACAGACAAATATGAACTTCGCAGCCAACGCGATAAGGGGTTGTCAATCCCTTTACGGTCACTTACGATAGTGAGATCTGATCGAGATGATAATTATATTTTTGGTATTTTTAGTATAGAAACAGAAAGTAAAGAAAGCAAATAAACATCGGCGACAGAAATTGACGGGAAGGTAATATGATAAAGATAGACCCGGGGGCCATAGTTTTCTCTAGTGGCTTCTCTTATGATATCGATATTCTACGGCGGGTAAACAAATTACTGTCGAGCAATTGATAGAAAAGCGAATAATTATGAGACTATCTAGGCATGATCATTGTATATAGGAATCACGTCCGAGACAAGTAGACCGACTCCTGCCTACATCTACTACTATTACTCCACACATCGACCGCTATCCAGCATGCATCTAGTGTATTAAGTTCATACGAACAGAGTAACGCCTTAAGAAAGATGACATGATGTAGAGGGATAAACTCAAGCAATATGATGAAAACCCCGTCTTTTTATCCTCGATGGCAACAATACAATACGTGCCTTGCTGCCCCTACTGTCACTGGGAAAGGACACCGCAAGATTGAACCCAAAGCCAAGCACTTCTCCCACTGCAAGAACTATAGATCTAGTAGGCCAAACCAAACCAATAATTCGAAGAGACTTGCAAGGATATTATGAGCACACATAAAAAGTTCAGAGAAGAACCAAATATCTTTCATAGATAACCTTGATCATAAACTCACAATTCATCGGATCTCGACAAACACACCGCAAAAAGAGATTACGTCGAATAGATCTCCTTGAAGACCGAGGAGAACTTTGTATTGAGATCCAGAGAGAGAAGAAGCCATCTAGATACTAGCTATGGACCCGAAGGTCTGAGGTAAACTACTCACAACTCATGGTGAGGGCGATGATGATGATGATGAAGGCATCCGTGATGGATCTGTTGGGGAACGTAGCAGAAGTCAAAAAAATATACGCTTCACCAAGATCAATCTATGGAGTAATCTAGCAACGAGGGAGAGGGGAGTGCATCTACGTACCCTTGTAGATCGCGAGCGGAAGCGTTCAAGAGAACGAGGATGATGGAGTCGTACTCGTCGTGATCCAAATCACCGATGATCCTAGCACCGAAAGGACGGCACCTCCGCGTTCAACACACGTACAGAGCAGCGACGTCTCCTCCTTCTTGATCTAGCAAGGGGGGAGGAGAGGTTGATGGAGATCTAGCAGCACGACGGCGTGGTGGTGGAAGTAGCGGGATTCCAGCAGGGCTCGCCAAGCAACACTTGAGTAGGAAGAGGTGTCACGGGAGGGAGTGGGAGGCGCCAGGGCTTGGGGTGCGGCTGCCCTCCCTCCCCCCCACTATATATAGGGGGCCTAGGGGGGTGCGCAGGCCCTAGAGATCACATCCCTAGGGGGGCGGCGGCCTAGGGGGGGACTTGCCCCCCAAGTCAGGTGGGGCGCCCCCCCCCACCCCTAGGGTTTCCAACCCTAGGCGCAGGGGAGGCCCATGGGGGAGTGCACCAGCCCACTATGGGCTGGTTCCCCTCCCACTTCAGCCCATGGGGCCCTCCGGGATAGGTGGCCCCACCTGGTGGACCCCCGGGACCCTTCCGATGGTCCCGGTACAATACCAGTGACCCCCGAAACTTTCCTGGTGGCCGAAATTGGACTTCCTATATACAATTCTTTACCTCCGGACCATTCCGGAACTCCTCGTGATGTCCGGGATCTAATCCGGGACTGCGAACAACTTTCGGGTTTCTGCATACTTATATCTCTACAACCCTAGTGTCACCGAACCTTAAGTGTGTAGACCCTACGGGTTCGGGAGACACGTAGACATGATCGAGACGACTCTCCGGCCAATAACCAACAGCGGGATCTGGATACTCATGTTGGCTCCCACATGCTCCTCGATGATCTCATCGGATGAACCATGATGTCGAGGATTCAATCAATCACGTATACGATTCCCTTTGTCTATCGGTATAGTACTTGCCCGATATTCGATTGTCGGTATACCGATACCTTGTTCAATATCGTCATGGCAAGTCTCTTTACTCATTCCGTAATACATCATCCCATGACCAACCCCTTAGTCACATTGAGCTCATTATAATGATGTCTTGCCGAGTGGGCCTAGAGATACCTCTCCGTCATACGGAGTGACAAATCCCAGTCTCGGTTCGTGCCAACCCAACAAACGCTTTCGGAGATACCCGTAGTGTACCTTTATAGCCACCCAGTTATGTTGTGACGTTTGGCACACCCAAAGTATTCCTACGGTATCCAGGAGTTGAACAACCTCGTGGTCTAAGGAAAGAATACTTGACATTGGAAAAGCTTTAGCATACGAACTACATGATCTTGTGCTAGGCTTAGGATTGGGTCTTGTCCATCACATCATTCTCCTAATGATGTGATCCCATTATCAATGAAATCCAATGTCCATGGTCAGAAAACCTTAACCATTTGTTGATCAACGAGCTAGTAACTAGAGGCTTACTAGGGACATGTTGTAGTCTATGTATTCACACATGTATCACTGTTTCCGGATAATACAATTCGAGCATGAATAACAGACAATTATCATGAACAAGGAAATATAATAATAACCATTTTATTATTGCCTCTAGGGCATATTTCCAACAGTCTTCCACTTGCACTAGAGTCAATAATCTAGTTACATTGTGATGAATCGAACACGCATAGAGTTCTGGTGTTGATCATGTTTTGCTTGTCGAAGAGGTTTAGTCAACGGATCTGCGACATTCAGATCCGTATGCACTTTACAAATATCTATGTCTCCATCTTGAATATAATTCCGGATGGAGTTGAAACGACGCTTGATGTGCTTGGTCTTCTTGTTAAACCTGGGCTCCTTGGCAATGGCAATAGTTCCAGTGTTGTCACGGAAGAGAGTCATCGGGCCCGACGCACTTGGAATAACTCCTAGGTCGGTGATGAACTCCTTCATCCAGACTCCTTCATGTGCTGCTTCGGAAGCAGCTATGTACTCCGCTTCACATGTACATGCCACCACGACGCTTTGCTTGCAACTGCACCAGCTGACTGCTCCTCCATTCAAAATATACACGTATCCGGTTTGTTACTTGGAGCCATCCAGATCTGTGTCGAAGCTAGCATCGAGTAACCCTTTACGACGAGCTCTTCGTCACCTCCATAAATGGGAAACATATCCTTAGTCCTTTTCAGGTACTTTAGGATGTTCTTGAACGCTGTCCAGTGTTCCATACCGGGATCACTTTGGTACCTCCCCACCTAACTTATGGCAAGGTTCACATCAGGTCTGGTACACAGCATGGCATACATAATAGAACCTATGGTCAAGGCATAGGGGATGACACTCATCTTTTCTCTATCTTCTATCGTGGTCGGGCATTGAGCCGTGCTCAATCTCATACCTTGCAATACATGTAAGAACCCTTTCTTGGACTAATCCATATTGAACTTCTTCAATATCTTGTCAAGGTATGTGTTTTGTGAAAGACCAATGAGGCGTCTCGATCTATCTCTATAGATTTTGATGCCTAATATGTAAGCAGCTTCTCCAAGGTCCTTCATTGAAAAACTCTTATTCAAGTAGGCCTTTATGATTTCCAAGAATTCTACATCATTTACCATCAGCAATATATCATCCACATATAATATGAGAAATGCTACAGAGCTCCCACTCACTTTCTTATAAATACAGGCTTCTCCCCAAGTCTGTATAAACCCAAATGCTTTGATCACCTCATCAAAGCGAATGTTCCAACTCTGAGATGCTTGCACCAGCCCATAGATTGAGCGCTGGAGCTTGCATACCTTGTTAGCATTCTCAGGATCGACAAAACCTTCCGGCTGCATCATATACAGTTCTTCCTTGAGGAAGCCATTAAGGAATGGCGTTTTGACGTCCATTTGCCATATCTCATAATCATAGAATGCGGCAATTGCTAACATGATTCGGACGGACTTCAGCATTGCTACGGGAGAGAAAGTCTCGTCGTAGTCAATCCCTTGAACTTGTCGATAACCTTTAGCGACAAGTCGAGCCTTATAGATGGTCACATTACCATCTGCGTCAGTCTTCTTCTTAAAGATCCATTTATTTTATGGCGTGCCGATCATCAGGCAAGTCCACCAAAGTCCATACTTTGTTTTCATACATGGATCCTATCTCGGATTTCATGGCTTGAAGCCATTTGTTGGAATCCGGGCCCGCCATCGCTTCTTCATAGTTCGAAGGTTCACCGTTGTCTAACAACATTATTTCTAGGACAGGGTTGGCATACCACTCTGGTGCGGAACGTGTCCTTGTGGACCTATGAAGCTTCATGATCATTATCATTAACTTCCTCCCTAGTCGGTGTAGGCACCACAGGAACATCTTCCTGCGCTGCGCTACTTTCCGGTTCGGGAGGGTGACAGTCACCTCATCAAGTTCCACTTTCCTCCCACTTACTTCTTTTGAGAGAAACGCTTTCTCCAGAAAGGACTCATTCTTGGCAACGAAGACCTTGCCTTTGGATCTGAGGTAGAAGGTATACCCAATAGTTTCCTTAGGGTATCCTTTGAAGACACATTTTCCGATTTGGGTTCGAGCTTTTCAGGTTGAAGTTTCTTGACATAAGCATCGCATCCCCAAACTTTTAGAAACGACAACTTAGGTTTCTTACCAAACCATAGTTCATACGGTGTCGTCTCAACGGATTTAGACGGTGCCCTATTTAAAGTGAATGCGGCAGTCTCTAAAGCATAACCCCAAAATCATAGCGGTAAGTCGGTGAGAGACATCATAGATCGCACCATGTCCAACCGAGTACAATTACGACGTTCGGACACACCGTTATGCTGAGATGTTCCAGGCGGTGTCAATTGTGAAACAATTCCACATTTCCTTAGGTGCGTGCCAAATTCGTGACTCAAATACTCTCCTCCATGATCTAATCGTAAGAACTTTATTTTTCTGTCACATTGATTCTCAACCTCATTCTAAAATTCCTTGAACTTTTCAAAGGTCTCAGACTTGTGTTTCATCAAGTAGGCATACCCATATCTACTTAAGTCATCAGTGAGGGTGAGAACATAACGACAGCCACCGCGAGCTTCAACACTCATTGGACCGCACACATCGGTATGTATGATTTCCAGCAAGTTGGTTGCTCGCTCCATTGTTTCGGAGAACGGAGTCTTGGTCATCTTGCCCAAAAGGCATGGTTCGCACGTGTCAAATGATTCATAATCAAGAGACACCAAAAGTCCATCTACATGGAGCTTCTTCATACATTTCACACCAATATGACCAAGGCGGCAGTGCCACAAGTATGTGGGACTATCATTATCAACCTTACATCTTTTGGCATTCACACCATGAATATGTGTAACATCACGTTCGAGATTCAATAAGAATAAACCATTGACCAGTGGGGCATGACCATAAAACATTTCTCTCATATAAATAGAACAATCATTATTCTCAGATTTAAATGAGTAGCCATCTCGCATTAAACGAGGTCCAGATACAATGTTAATGCTCAAAGCTGGCACTAAATAACAATTATTGAGGTTTAAAACTAATCCTAAAGGTAGATGCAGAGGTAGCGTGCCGACAGCGATCACATCGACCTTGGAACCATTTCCGACGCACATCGTCACCTCGTCCTTCGCCAGTCTCCGCTTATTCCGCAGCTCCTGCTTTGAGTTACAAATGTGAGCAACTGCACCGGTATCAAATACCCAGGAGCTACAACGAGCGCTGGTAAGGTACACATCAATAACATGTATATCACATATACCTTTGACGTTCCCGGCCTTCTTATCTGCTAAGTATTTGGGGCAGTTCCGCTTCTAGTGACCCGTTCCCTTGCAATAAAAGCACTCAGTCTCAGGCTTGGGTCCATTATTTGGCTTCTTCCCGGACACTGGCTTACCGGGCGCGGCAAATCCTTTGCCGTCCTTCTTGAAGTTCTTCTTACCCTTTCCTTTCTAGAACTTAGTGGTTTTATTCACCATCAACACTTGATGCTCTTTCTTGATCTCCACCTCCGCTGATTTCAGCATTGAATACACCTCGGGAATGGACTTCTCCATCCCTTGCATATTGAAATTCATCACGAAGCTCTTGTCACTAGGTGCGAGCGACTGAAGGATTCTGTCAACGATTGCTTCAACTGGGAGATTAATTCCCAACTGTGACAAGCGATTGTGCAACCCAGACAATTTGAGTATATGCTCGCTGACAGAACTATTCTCCTCCATCTTACAACTATAGAATGCGTCGGAGACGTCATATCTCCCGACTCGGGCATGAGCTTGGAAAACCATTTTCAGCTCTTGGAACATCTCATATGCTCCGTGGTGTTCAAAACGCTTTTGGAGCCCCGATTCTAAGCTGTAAAGCATGCCGCACTAAACCAGGGAGTAATCATCACAACGCGACTGCCAAGCATTCATAACGTCTTGGTTCGCTGGGGCGGGAGCGTCAACTAGCGGTGCTTCAAGGACATATGTTTCCTTGGCAGCTATAAGGATGATCCTCAAGTTACGGACCCAATCCGTATAGTTGCTACCATCGTCTTTCAGCTTGGTGTTCTCTAGGAACGCGTTGAAGTTGAGGACAACATTAGCGTGGGCCATTGGATCTACAAAGCATATTTTAAAGATTTTAGACTATGTTCATGACAATTAAGTTCATCTAAACAAATTTAATGAACTCCCACTCAGATAGACATCTCTCTAGTCATCTAAGTGATACATGATCTGAATCAACTAGGTCGTGTCCGATCATCACGTGAGACGGACTAGTCATCAACGGTGAACATCTTTATGTTGATCGTATCTTCTATATGACTCATGTTCGACCTTTCGGTCTTCCGTGGTCGGAGGCCATGTCTGTACATACTAGGCTCGTCAAGTGAACCCTAAGTGTATTGCGTGTGTAAATCTGGCTTACACCCATTGTATGCGAACTTTAGAGCCTATCACACCCGATCATCACGTGGTGCTTCGGAACAACGAACCTTAGCAACGGTGCACAGTTAGGGGGAACACAATTCTTGAAATTTTAGTGAGAGATCATCTTATTGACTACCGTTGTTCTAAAGAAATAAGATGTAAAAACATGATAAACATCACATGCAATCAAAGAGTGACATGATATGGCCAATATCATTTTGCTCCTTTTGATCTTCATCTTCGGGGCTCCATGATCATCATTGTCACCGGCATGACACCATGAACTCCATCATCATGATCTCCATCATCGTGTCTTCATGAAGTTGTCTCGCCAAACATTACTTCTACTACTATAGCTAACGGTTAGCAATAAAGTAAAGTAATTACATGCTGTTTTCAATTACACGCAGGTCATACAATAAAATAAAGACAACTCCTATGGCTCCTGCCGGTTGTCATACTCATCGACATGCAAGTCGTGATTCCTATTACATGAACATGATCAATCTCATACATCACATATATATCATTCGTCACATCCTTTTGGCCAAATCACATCACACGGCACATGCTGCAAGAACAAGTTAGACGTCCTCTAATTGTTGTTGCAAGTTTTTACGTGGCTGCTATAGGTTTCTAGCAAGAATGTTTCTTACCTACGCCAAAACCACAACGTGATATGCCAATTTCTATTTACCCTTCATAAGGACCCTTTTCATCGAATCCGATCCGACTAAAGTGGGAGAGACAGACACCTGCTAGCCACCTTATGCAACTAGTGCATGTCAATCGGTGGAACCTATCTCACGTAAGCGTACGTGTAAGGTCGGTCCGGGCCGCTTCATCGCATGATGCCGCCGAATCAAGATAAAACTAGTAGCGGCAAGAGAATTGAACAAATCTACGCCCATAACTACTTTGTGTTCTACTCGTGCAAGATACTACGCATAGACCTAGCTCTTATACCACTGTTGGGGAACGTAGCAGAAATCAAAAAAAATCTACGCTTCACCAAGATCAATCTATGGAGTCATCTAGCAACGATGGAGAGGGGAGTGCATCTACATACCCTTGTAGATCACGAGCGGAAGCGTTCAAGAGAACGGGGATGATGGAGTCGTACTCATCATGATCCAAATCACCGATGATCCTAGCGCCGAACGGACGGCACCTCCGCGTTCAACACACGTATGGAGCAGCGACGTCTCCTCCTTCTTGATCCAGCAAGGGGGGAGGAGAGGTTGATGGAGATCCAGCAGCACGACGGCGTGGTGGTGGAAGTAGCGGGATTCCAGCAGGGCTTCGCCAAGCAACACTGGAGGAGGAAGAGGTGTCACGGGAGGGAGAGGGAGGCGCCAGGGCTTGAAGTGCAGCTGCCCTCCCTCCCCCCCCCCCCACTATATATAGGGGGCCTAGGGGGGTGCACCGGCCCTAGAGATCCCATCTCTAGGGGGCGGCGGCCTAGGGGGGGGACTTGCCCCCCAAGTCAGGTGGGGCGCAGGGGAGGCCCATGGGGGGCGCAGCAGCCCACCATGGGCTGCTTCCCCTCCCACTTCATCCCATGGGGCCCTCCGGGATAGGTGGCCCCACCCGGTGGACCCCCGGAACCCTTCCGGTGGTCCCGGTACAATATCGGTGTGTTGGAAATATGCCCTAGAGGCAATAATAAAATGGTTATTATTATATATTTCCTTGTTCATGATAATTGTCTGTTATTCATGCTTGAATTGTATTGTACGGAAACAGCGATACATGTGTGAATACATAGACCACAATGTGTCCCTCGTAAACCTCTAGTTACTGGCTCGTTGATCAACAGATGGTCACAGTTTCCTGGCCATGGACATTGGATGTCACTGATAACGGGATCACATCATTAGAAGAATGATGTGATGGACGAGACCCAACACTAAGCCTAGCACAAGATCGTGTAGTTCGTAATGCTAAAGCTTTTCCTGTGTCAAGTATCTGTTCCTTAGACCATGAGGTTGTGCAACTCCCGGATACCGTAGGAATACTTTGGGTGTGCCAAACATCACAACGTAACTGGGTGGCTATAAAGGTACGCAACGGGTATCTCCAAAAGTGTCTATTGAGTTGGCACGAACCGAGACTGGGATTTGTCACTCCGTATGACGGAGAGGTATCTCTGGGCCCACTCGGTAAGACATCATCATAATGAGCTCAATGTTACTAAGGAGTTAGTCATGGGATGATGGATTATGGAATGAGTAAAGAGACTTGCCATGACGAGATTGAACAAGGAATCGGTATACCGACGATCTAATCCCGGGCAAGTACCATACCGATGGACAAAGGGAATTGCATACGGGATTGAGTGAATCCTTGACATCGTGGTTCATCCGATGAGATCATCGAGGAACACGTGGGAACCAACATGGGTATCCAGATCCCGCTATTGGTTATTGACCGGAGAGTCGTCTCGGTCATGTCTACGTGTCTCCCGAACTCGTAGGGTCTACACACTTAAGGTTCGGTGACGCTAGGGTTGTAGAGATATTTGCACATGGTAACCCGAATGTTGTTCGGAGTTCTGGATGAGATCCCGGACGTCACGAGGAGTTCCAGAGTGGTCTGGAGGTAAAGAATGATATATAGGAAGTCCAGTTTCGGCCATCGGGAGAGTTCCGGGGGTCACTGGTAGTGTACCGGGACCACCGAAAGGGTCCGGGGGTCCACCGGGTGGGCCACCCATCCCGGAGGGCGCCATGGGTCGTAGGGGGAGGGGGACCAGCCCATAGTGGGCTGGCGCACTCCCTTGGGCCTCCCCCCTGCGCCTAGGGTTGGAAACCCTAGGGGTGGGGGGCGCCCCCTGGCTTGGGGGGCAAGCCACCCCCTCCGCCGCCGCCCCCCCTAGGAGATCTCATCTCCTAGGGCTGGCGCCCCCCCTGGCCCCTATATATAGTGGGGGGAGAGGGCAGCCGCACCTCAGCCCCTG
>LR738714.1:592697973-592708098 GCA_902687465.1 Secale cereale
GTTACACCACTCCCTCCTCCCGTAGGATCTTGGCGAAGCCCTGCAGCTTTTCTCGTTGCATCCACCACCACGTCGTCGTGCTGCTGGATCACCATCAACCTCTCCTCCCCGTTGTTGTATCAAGAACAAGGAGACGTCGTTGTACCGTACGTGTGTTGAACGCGGAGGTGCCGTCCGTTCGGCGCTGGGATCATCGGTGATAGGGATCACGACGAGTACGACTCCATCATCCACGTTCGATCGAACTCTTCCGCTCGCGATCTACAAAGGGTATGTAGATGCAATCCTTTATGCTCGTTGCTAGATGACTCCTTAGATTGATCTTGGTGATGCATAGGAAAAAATTTGAATTCTGCTACGTTCCCCAACAGTGGCATCTGAGCTAGGTCTTTCCATAGCATCTTGCACGAGTAGAACACAAACAAGTTGTGGGCGTTGATTATGCTCAATTCTCTTGCCGCTACTAGTCCAATCCTGATTCGGCGGCATCGTGGGATGAAGTGGCCCGGACCGACCTTACACGTACGCTTACGTGAGACTGGTTCCACCGACTGACATGCACTAGTTGCATAAGGTGGCTGTCGGGTGTCTGTCTCTCCCACTTTAGTCGGATCGGATTCGATGAAAATGGTCCTTATGAAGGGTAAATAGAAATTGACATATCACGTTGTGGTTTTGGCGTAGGTAAGAAACGTTCTTGGTAGAAACCTATAGAAGCCACATAAAACTTGCAACAACAATTAGAGGACGTATAACTTGTTCTTCCAGCATGTGCTATGTGATGTGATATGGCCAAGAAGATGTGATGAATGATATATGTGATGTATGAGATTGATCATGTTCTTGTAATAGGGAATCACGACTTGCATGTCGATGAGAATGACAACCGGCAGGAGCCATAGGAGTTTTCTTATTTATTGTATGACCTGCGTGTCACTGAATATCGCCATGTAATTACTTTACTTTATTGCTAAATGTTAGCCATAGTAGTAGAAGTAATATTTGGCGAGACGACTTCATGAAGACACGATGATGGAGATCATGATGATGGAGATCATGGTGTCATGCCGGTGACAAAGATGATAATGGTGCCCCGAAGATGGAGATCAAAGGAGCAAAATGATATTGGCCATATCATGTCACTTTATTTGATTGCATGTGATGTTTATCATGTTTATGCATCTTGTTTACTTAGAATGACGGTAGTAAATAAGATGATCTCTCACTAAAAATTTCAAGAATTGTGTTCCCCCTAACTGTGCACCGTTGCTAAGGTTCGTTGTTCGGAAGCACCACGTGATGATCGGGTGTGATAGGCTCTAACGTTCGCATACAATGGGTGTAAGCCAGATTTACACACGCAATACACTTAGGGTTCACTTGACGAGCCTAGCATGTACAGACATGGCCTCGGAACACGGAAGACCGAAAGGTCGAACATGAGTCGTATAGAAGATACGATCAACATGAAGATGTTCACCGTTGATGACTAGTCGGTCTCACGTGATGATCAGACACGGGCTAGTCGATTCGGATCATGTATCACTTAGATGACTAGAGAGATGTCAATCTGAGTGGGAGTTCATTAAATTTGATTAGATGAACTTAATTGTCATGAACTTAGTCTAAATTCTTTACAATATGTCTTGTAGATCAAATGGCCCACTCTCATGTCACCCTCAACTTCAACACGTTCCTAGAGAAATCCAAGCTGAAAGACGATGGTAGCAACTATACGGATTGGGTCCGTAACCTGAGGATCATCCTCATAGCTGCCAAGAAAACTTATGTCCTAGAAGCACCGCTAGGTGACGCTCCCGCCCCGGCAAACCAAGATGTTATGAATGCTTGGCGGTCGCGTTTTGATGATTACTCCCTGGTTCAGTGTGGCATGCTCTACAGCTTAGAATCGGGGCTCCAAAAGCGTTTTGAGCACCACGGAGCATATGAGATGTTCCAAGAGCTGAAAATGGTTTTCCAAGCTCATGCCCGAGTTGAGAGATATGACGTCTCCAACGCATTCTATAGTTGTAAGATGGAGGAAAATAGTTCTGTTAGCGAGCACATACTCAAGTTGTCTGGGTTGCACAACCGCTTGTCTCAGTTAGGAATGAATCTCCCTGACGAAGCGGTCGTTGACAGAATCCTTCAGTCGCTCCCACCTAGCTACAAGAGCTTCGTGTTGAACTTCAATATGCAAGGGATGGAGAAGTCCATTCCTGAAGTGTATTCAATGCTGAAATCAGCGGAGGTGTAGATCAAGAAATAGCATCAAGTGTTGATGGTGAATAAAACCACTAAGTTCAAGAAGGGCAAGAATAAGAAGAACTTCAAGAAGGAAGGCAAAGGAGTTGTCGCGCCCGGTAAGCCAGTTGCCGGGAAGAAGCCAAAGAATGGGCCCAAGCCTGAGACAGAGTGCTTTTATTGCAAGGGAACGGGTCACTGGAAGCGGAACTGCCCCAAATACTTAGCAGATAAGAAGGCCGGCAACGTCAAAGGTATATATGATATACATGTTATTGATGTGTACCTTACCTGCACTCGTAGTAGCTCCTGGGTATTTGATACCGGTGCAGTTGCTCACATTTGTAACTCAAAGCGGGAGCTGCGGAATAAGCAGAGACTGGCGAAGGACGAGGTGACGATGCGCGTCGGGAATGGTTCCAAGGTCGATGTGATCGCCATCGGCACGCTACCTCTACATATACCCTCGGGATTAGTTTTAAACCTTAATAATTGTTATTTAGTACCAGCTTTGAGCATGAATATTGTATCTAGATCTCGTTTGATGCGAGATGGCTACTCATTTAAATCCGAGAATAATGGTTGTTCTATTTATATGAGAGATATGTTTTATGGTCATGCCCCGCTGGTCAATGGTTTATTTTTGATGAATCTCGAACGTGATGATACACATATTCATAGTGTGAATGCCAAAAGATGTAAAGTTGATAATGATAGTCCCACATACTTGTGGCATTGCCGCCTTGGGCATATTGGTGTCAAACGTATGAAGAAGCTCCATGCAGATGGACTTCTAGAGTCTCTTGATTATGAATCATTTGACACGTGCGAACCATGCCTCTTAGGCAAGATGACCAAGACTCCGTTCTCCGGAACAATGGAGGGGGCGACCAACTTATTGGAAATCATACATACCGATGTGTGCGGTCCAATGAGTGTTGAAGCTCGCGGAGGCTATCATTATGTTCTCACCCTCACAGATGACTTGAGTAGATATGGGTATATCTACTTGATGAAACACAAGTCTGAGACCTTTGAAAAGTTCAAGGAATTTCAGAATGAGGTTGAGAATCAACGTGACGGAAAAATAAAGTTCTTACGATCGGATCGTGGGGTGAGTATTTAAGTCACGAATTTGGCACGCACCTAAGGAACTGTGGAATTGTTTCACAATTGAAACTTCCCGGAACACCTCAGCGTAATGGTGTGTCCGAACGTCGAACTTGTACTCTATTGGACATGGTGCGATCTATGATGTCTCTCACCGACTTACCGCTATCTTTTTGGGGTTATTCTTTAGAGACTGCCGCATTCACTTTAAATAGGGCTCCGTCAAAATCCGTTGAGACGACACCGTATGAACTTTGGTTTGGCATGAAACCTAAGCTGTCGTTTCTGAAAGTTTGGGGATGCGATGCTTATGTCAAGAAACTTCAACCTAAAAAGCTCGAACCCAAATCGGAAAAATGCGTCTTCATAGGATACCCAAAGGAAACTATTGGGTACACCTTCTACCTTAGATCCGAAGGCAAGGTCTTCGTTGCCAAGAATGGATCCTTTCTGGAAAAAGAGTTTCTCTCGAAAGAAGTGAGTGGGAGGAAAGTAGAACTTGATGAGGTGACCGTCACCCCTCCCAAACCGGAAAGTAGAGCAGCGCAGGAAATTGTTCCTGAGGTGCCTGCACCGACAAGGGAGGAAGTTAATGATAATGATCATGAAGATACAGATCAAGTTACTACTGAACTTCGAAGGTCCACAAGGACACGTTCCGCACCAGAGTGGGACGGCAACCGTGTCATGGAAATCATGTTGTTAGACAACGGTGAACCTTCAAACTATGAAGAAGCAATGGCGGGCCCGAATTCCAACAAATGGCTTGAAGCCATGAAATCCGAGATAGGATCCATGTATGAAAACAAAGTATGGACTTTGGTGGACTTGCCCGATGATCGGCACGCCATAGAAAATAAATGGATATTCAAGAAGAAGACTGACGCGGATGGTAATGTGACCATCTATAAGGCTCGCCTTGTCGCTAAAGGTTATCGACAAGTTCAAGGGATTGACTACGATGAGACTTTCTCTCCCGTAGTGATGCTGAGGTCCGTCCGAATCATGTTAGCAATTGTCGCATTCTATGATTATGAGATATGGCAAATGGACGTCAAAACGGCATTACTTAATGGCTTCCTCAAGGAAGAACTGTATATGATGCAGTCGGAAGGTTTTGTCGATCCTGAAAATGCTAACAAGGTATGCAAGCTCCAGCGCACGATCTACGGGCTGGTGCAAGCATCTCGGAGTTGGAATATTCGCTTTAATGATGTGATCAAAGCGTTTGGTTTTATACAGACTTGGGGAGAAGCATGTATTTACAAGAAAGTGAGTGGGAGTTGTGTAGCATTTCTCATATTATATGTGGATGACATTTTACTGATGGGAAATGATATAGAATTCTTGGAGAGCATAAAGGCCTACTTGAATAAGAGTTTTTCAATGAAGTACCTTGGAGAAGCTGCTTACATATTAGGCATCAAAATCTATAGAGATAGATCAAGATGCCTCATTGGTCTTTCACAAAGCACATACCTTGACAAGATATTGAAGAAGTTCAATATGGATCAGTCCAAGAAAGGGTTCTTGCCTGTTTTGCAAGGTATGAGATTGAGCACGGCTCAATCCCCGACCACGGCAGAATATAGAGAAAAGATGAGTGTCATCCCCTATGCCTCAGCCATAGGTTCTATTATGTATGCCATGCTGTGTACCAGACCTGATGTGAACCTTGCCATAAGTTTGGTAGGGAGGTACCAAAGTGATACCGGTATGAAACACTGGACAGCGGTCAAGAACGTCCTAAAGTACCTGAAGAGGACTAAGGATATGTTTCTCGTTTATGGAGGTGACGAAGAGCTCGTCGTAAAGGGTTACGTCGATGCTAGCTTCGACACAGATCTGGATGACTCCAAGTCACAAATCGGATACGTGTATATTTTGAATGGTGGAGCAGTCAGCTGGTGTAGTTGCAAGCAGAGCGTCGTGGCGCATTCTGCATGTGAAGCAGAGTACATAGCTGCTTGCGAAGCAGCGCAGGAAGGAGTCTGGATGAAGGAGTTCATCACCGACCTAGGAGTTATTCCAAGCGCGTCAAGCCTGATGACTCTCTTCTGTGACAACACTGGAGCTATTGCCATTGCTAAGGAGCCCAGGTTTCACAAGAAGACCAAGCACATCAAGCGCCGTTTCAACTCCATCCGGAATTATGTTCAAGATGGAGACATAGATATTTGTAAAGTGCATACGGATCTGAATGTTGCAGATCCGTTGACTAAACCTCTTCCACGGGCAAAACATGATCAACACCAGAACTCTATGGGTGTTCGATTCATCACAATGTAACTAGATTATTGACTCTAGTGCAAGTGGGAGACTATTGGAAATATGCCCTAGAGGCAATAATAAAATGGTTATTATTATATATTTCCTTGTTCATTATAATTGTCTGTTATTCATGCTTGAATTGAATTGTACGGAAACAGCGATACATGTGTGAATACATAGACCACAACGTGTCCCTGGTAAACCACTAGTTACTAGCTCATTGATCAACAGATGGTCACGGTTTCCTGGCCATGGACATGGGATGTCATTGATAACGGGATCACATCATTAGGAGAATGATGTGATGGACGAGACCCAATCCTAAGCCTGGCACAAGATCGTGTAGTTTGTAATGCTAAAGCTTTTCCTGTGTCAAGTATTTGTTCCTTAGACCATGAGGTTGTGCAATTCTCGGATACCGTAGGAATACTTTGGGTGTGCCAAATGTCACAACGTAACTGGGTGGCTATAAAGGTACGCAACGGGTATCTCCGAAAGTGTATGTTGAGTTGGCACGAACCGAGACTGGGATTTGTCACTCCGTATGACGGAGAGGTATCTCTGAGCCCACTCGGTAAGACATCATCATAATGAGCTCAATGTGACTAAGGAGTTAGTCACGGGATGATGGATTACGGAATGAGTAAAGAGACTTGCCATGATGAGATTGAACAAGGTATCGGTATACCGACGATCGAATCTCGGGCAAGTACCGTACCGATGGAGAAAGGAAATTGCATACGAGATTGAGTGAATCCTTGACATCGTGGTTCATCCAATGAGATCATCGAGGAACACGTGGGAACCAACATGGGTATCCAGATCCCGCTGTCTCAAAAAAAAATTCACAATTTTTTTTAGGATCACGCGAGTATTGTTTGGATTGTTCCGATGTCTTTGTGACGAGAACATTGTTCTCGATGCCTCCTGTCATTAGGGGTTGTGGCAGTGTCCCGGGGAGTTGAGCTCCGAGGTGTTGTCGTCACAAATATATCGCAGCAGTTCTGGAATACTTAAGACGGCCGACATCGAAAACTCTCCTATGCGGTTAGTGGCAAGATAACCCCGACATCACCCAGTACTGGGGAGGTAGTTCGGGAGTATTGCCATAGCTTGTATAGCAGATGCGTTTCGAAGGTCCGAGGTAAACGGTTTCCGGAAATAACTGGTTATGTGTTGAAGGATGGATACAGCTGGATGTAGGATTAGAGTTGAGTGCGCGGTGCTTCCCCTGTATCCCCAACACCTGATTACATAACTGGAAACTTTCGGAAATTAATAGGTGGGTTCATCCAGTAGTTCGTAGGCATTCTTCCAACGAATGCATGAGATGAAGTTCAGGGTTCTACATTGAGTGAAGTGGTTTTATGGGCGTTGTTCCGATCGGGAGTTGCATCTTAAAGGGTCCTTGGCTATGCTGATCTGGGGATTGCAAAACCCTTTTGTAACACGTTCCATGAGCTTTCAGCACGAATATGTCGAACGAAGCTTCTATCTTGTATTTGTTCTTCTGCTCCTTGTTGCTTTTATTTACCTTTTGTTCTCCCAAGTGGCTTCTCGACAAGTTGATGTACCTACGGAATTCATTCGTTCAATTTTCTGTTCGGATGATATTGTGAAGATTATGTTGCAACATATCTATCCGTTGTTTTCATTTTGATTCTGGTATTCGAGTTGCTTCGATGTCAAATGTTGAGTCCATACCTTTCCTAATCGGCGTTCTCATATTTCTATGAGAGTGCTAATCCTTCTTAACCATCGAGATTTTCATGTTAATCCTTTTCAACCGGTGTGCCTTCTCTTCAAGTTATTCCATACGGACGCCGTTGAGAAATCTGACGATTTGTCTGTTTCATTCATCCCAAGTTGTCTTTGTTTCCCCGCCCTCCCTCCCTTCTTCTTCTCGGAGGCAGAAATCTCAAATCAAGTATCCATTTTATTCATGTGATATTTCTTCATTCATTTCCTTCAATGTTCTTATCCGGTGCTTTATCGTGAAGATGCTCAAGAGTTTCAAGTTCAACATTCTTAATTCCAATATTCTTCTCCGGTGGACCAAATCCAAGCTTCCGTATTGATCATATTTGTGCCTCTTCTTTCACATGTTTTCCAATGTGGGAATTCTTATCCAAAGTCTCTCTTTATTATTCAACTCCATATAATTCTTATCCGGAGTGTTCAAGATATCTTAGAAGATTCGCATTTCCATTCTCAATTTGTTCAAGCTATTTTGAGATTGTTATCTCATTCAAGCCATTTAATTCAACCGGTGCAATATCTCTTAAGCAATCTTTTCCAACGATGATTTTTTTGTGGGCCCTAACCCACAGGTCTTTTCCCAGGATCTTACCTGACTCTTCTATTTTTCCGGAGTTATACTCAAATTCTTTTCAAAGTGTGACGTAAGAATGATTTTCATCGGTCACATGTCTTCTCCAAGTTTGTTTCCAATTATTCTCATCTTTAGCTCTACCTTCTTCTTTTCATTCTTCCGGAGTATTTCATGAATTAATTCTATTGTGTTCCTCCGAAGGCCATCATTTCAGAAGATTCTTCGTTCTCAGTTTTCAACTTCATCCTCCAAATATTCTTCATTGATGCCTCTTCGTTCGTCTCCATATTCTTATGGTGGTTCCTTCAAGATTACTCTTCCGTTGTTATCGTATTAATTCATTTGTTCTTTTCATAATCCTACCGGTGAGTCGTTCAAGATTATTCTCAAGTTTGGCCATATCTCTCTCCAATCCTTTTCAAGAAGAATAAGTAGTAGGCCAAATCCGTTGATGGTCATCAATTTATTTCGATCAAGGATAAGCATACAGTAAATCTTATTCTTTTTCCTCGAAGTGATTAACCTCTTTTTTCCGGAGCTTGTTCATCATATCATATTCTCGGTCCTAAGTTGTTCATCTTGTTTTCCGGAGCTCCAAGTTATTTCAATTATATCATTTCAAACCTCCATCTAATTCATCGCAGGCCTTGAATCTTATTCTTTTCATCTTTCACTTATCATGCTTTCATTACCGGAGTTCTTCATGGTGGTTCATCATGTTTTAATTCATCCTCGAAGTCTTCATCAAGATTCTTGTTGGAGCTCAAGCATTCTTCATCATGATTTCCAAGTGCAATTCTTTCTACCTTATTGTTTGAGAGGGTGGTATGCCATTCTTGACAATTTCCATTCATGTTTCATGATTCACAAGTTGTCAGGAATGAGATATTTAAAACCCATCATTTTCTTTGTTCAGGAGATCTTTCCAACCCTTCAATTTATTTTTTGAAGTAATCTTGGGTTGTATTTCACCTAAAAGCTTTCCCTAAGGATTGTTACTATTGTGGTGCTTATAAATGACCCAAGTTCTTCATTTATCATTCCGGTAAAATAAGTTTTTCGTCTCCTTGTTGATCTCAATCCAATCAAATGTTTTCGTAAGTGGCTGGTTGTCACCTCATAATTTCGAGATGTTTTCCATAAGCCCACAACGAGCTTATTCTTTTCGTTGTTTAATTTCCATCTACTCTATTCAATCTATCGTGGTAAGGATGCTCTTTCAAATTCAATTTTGAGAGAAGTTGTCATATTTCTCCGCTCATTTATTTCATGGATCTATATTCTATTCTTTCATTTCGGAGGCATTGTGATATTGCTCTCTTTGACCATCATCTCGTTTTTATCAAGACCATATTCTTCCCTTGCTTGTCTATTAACCGGAGTGTTGTGTCCTCCATTCTAGTTCTCTCATCTTATCTAGTGTTCCTCTGTTTTCAACCGGAGTGCTGACTGAATCCTTCTTACCCCTTGTGCCATTCTTTCAATTGTTTCGGACGCAATATGCTGTTGATTTCATCAAGATCATCCAATCTTCTCAAGTTCTTGTTAATTCCTTCCATTTTCAGTCGGAGTGCTGTCCGAATTCTGTCATTTGTTTTCCTTGGCTATACCGTTGCGGTTTCATATTCTTCTGGTTCATGAGCTCTTGTTTCATGCCTTTCAACCTACAAGGTTCTCGTAATGCTCCTTGTTCCTCTTTTCTAACGGAGTGTTTTCAACTTTGTTCATCTCCATTGTACTCTTATTCAACTTGTTTAACCTCTCAAGGTTCACGGTTTCACTCGTTTGTCAAAGAAGCAACTTTGTTTTACCACTTCTTTGTCGTTTCTATCCGGTGCCATCTCTAGGATCTCGGGTCAAGATCCTCTGTCAGTGTGGGAGAGTTGTGACGCCCGAAGACCGACATCCCAGAAGATTCCAGATGTTCCGGGTTCTCCCATGTGTTTCATTTGTGCTTGTGTTATTTATTTTGCATTGCATCGATAGTTTGCATCCACATGTTTTCATAAAGCCAGTAGTCGTTGTAGTTGCTGCTTCTCCTTTTGTCTCCGGTGTCCTTTCTTAGCCAAACCGTTAAACATATAGCGGCACTATAGCCGGATAAACGTCGGACGTTTCGGTGTTTCGAAACTGCCGCTGGGCCTCTCTCTCTCTCTCTCTCTCTCTCT
>LR738714.1:592712958-592728996 GCA_902687465.1 Secale cereale
CCCCCCGTTACACCTCTCCCTCCTCCCGCAGGATCTTGGTGAAGCCCTGCAGCTTTTCCCGTTGCATCCACCACCACGTCGTCGTGCTGCTGGATCTCCATCAACCTCTCCTCCCCCCTTGCTGGATCAAGAAGGAGGAGACGTCGATGTACCGTACGTGTGTTGAACGTGGAGGTGCCGTCCGTTCGGCGCTGGGATCATCGGTGATAGGGATCACGACGAGTACGACTCCATCATCCACGTTCCATCGAACGCTTCCGCTCGCGATCTACAAACGGTATGTAGATGCACTCCTTTATGCTCATTGCTAGATGACTCCTTAGATTGATCTTGGTGATGCGTAGGAATTTTTTTGAATTCTGCTACGTTCCCCAACACGGTGACCCCCGAAACTTTCCCGGTGGCCGAAACTGGACTTCCTATATTCAATTCTTTACCTCCGGACCACTCCGGAACTCCTCGTGACGTCCAGGATCTCATCCGGGACTCCGAACAACTTTTGGGTTTCCGCATACTTATATCTCTACAACCCTAGTGTCACCGAACCTTAAGTGTGTAGACCCTACGGGTTCGAGAGACACGTAGACATGACCGAGACAACTCTCCGGCCAATAACCAACAGCGGGATCTGGATACCCATGTCGGCTCCCACATGCTCCTCGATGATCTCATTGGATGAACCACGATGTCGAGGATTCAATCAATCCCGTATATGATTCCCTTTATCTATTGGTATAGTACTTGCCCGAGATTCGATCGTCGGTATACCGATACCTTGTTCAATCTCGTCATGGCAAGTCTCTTTACTCGTTCTGTAATACATCATCCCGTGACCATCCCCTTAGTCACATTGAGCTCATTATGATGATGTATTACCGAGTGGGCCCAGAGATACCTCTCCATCATACGGAGTGACAAATCCCAGTCTCGGTTCATGCCAACCAAACAGACGCTTTCGGAGATACCCGTAGCGTACCTTTATAGCCACCCAATTACGTTGTGACGTTTGGCACACCCAAAGTATTCCTACGGAATCCAGGAGTTGCACAACCTCATGGTCAAAGGAAAGGATACTTGACATTGGAAAAGCTTTAGCATACGAACTACACGATCTTGTGCTAGGCTTAGGATTGGGTCCTGTCCATCACATCATTCTCCTAATGATGTGATCCCGTTATCAATGACATCCAATGTCCATGGTCAGGAAACTGTAACCATTTGTTGATCAACGAGCTAGTAACTAGAGGCTTACTAGGGACATGTTGTGGTCTATGTATTCAGACATGTATCACTGTTTCCGGATAATACAATTCAAGCATGAATAACAGACAATTATCATGAACAAGGAAATATAATAATAACCATTTTATTGCCTCTAGGGCATATTTCCAACAGGATCCCCCTCCGGGAACAGGCTCCAAGATGGTATCTCCATGGGAACGGCAACTACGGCGGTGGAATTAGGGTTTTCTCTCTGTGCTTGGAGTTTCTGGGGTACGTAGGTATATATAGGAAGAAGGGGCCACCGGGGGCCACAGGGGCTGCCCTCGAGGCAGGGGGCGCGCCCTGGGAAGGGGGGCGCGCCGCCCACCCTCGTGTGTGGCCCCTCTGTCTCCTAGCTTTGCCCCGAAGTCCTTCGTGCGTGATTTCCTCCAAAAATATCTCATGCGAAGGTTTCATTCCGTTTGTACTCCATTTGATATTCCTTTTCTGCAAAACCCTGAAATAGGCAAAAAACAGCAATCTGGACTGGGCCTTTGGGTTAGTAGGTTAGTCCCAAAAATGATATAAAAGTGAATGATAAAGCCCATTAAGCATCCAAGACTTCATAAATAATAGCATGGAACAATCAAAAATTATAGATACGTTGGAGACATATCAGACAACAAGAAGGATGTCATCGTCGAGCCCACCACCGCGTCATCGCCTGATCCTTTTGCACGCGAAGACTACTTTTGTCAGGGTAGGAACGCCCTTGTGTTCCCGCTCAAAAATAGCCGTTGTGGGATCCCTTCCCGCCTAAACATTTCGGGGGAAGAGGACCATGGCCGCCTATATAAGTAGCTAGAGCTCCCACTTCAAAGGGGATCGACTCACACACTTGACCACCGTGCAAGGAGCAAGAACACTAGCCTCCCTGACCCTCCCGAGCTCGCCTCCTGAGCCCAGGAACCCTTGTACCAGTTCATATTCTAGCTCGCCTGTAGCCTATCCACCAAAGCAGGAAGTAGGGTCTTACACCACACGGTGGCCCAACCTGGATAAACTCTTGTGTGCTTGTTCGTTTTTTGCTCGAATCCTTCCATCATGACGAGAGCGAGGCGCTAGGTAGACGTGAGTGGGAGAGATCTTCGTTCACGCCCATGTGTTCAAACTTAACGGGTTTTGCGGAGCCCTGAATCCGACATTTGGCGCGCCAGGTAGGGGCGTGTCAAAATCTCGCCTCTCCGACGACCTCGCTTCCCCTCTCCGGTGCGGCGCCTCTACGATGGCTGCGGCCAGCCACAGCCGTGCCGGGGCTGGCTTCTCCCCCGCCGGCCCAGCAGCATCAGTGGACCGCACCACTCATGTGCGCCCCTCCTCCTTCTTCTGTGACGCTTCTACCGGCCAGGCCACTGGAGGATGCCCTGCACCACCACTCCCGCTTCGTGTGGCCTCGCCGGTCACGCTCTTGGTAAGGCGGCGGCGGGCCCAGTACCGGCCGCCCGCCGAGACCCGCACCACGCGGACGGCCCGCGGTTGCGAGCTGTGGGGCATCAGCTGCGGGGAGCGTCCCTGCCGCGGGGTCGCCTGCATCCTTGGTGGGTCCCAAGCACCGGCGTCTGCTCGGCACGCCAAGTTACACTTTCGGCAGGTTGGAGCTGCCGCCTAGCCGCGAGAGGCCTTGCGGGCGCGGAACGGGCCGGGGCCCGCCATCACCTTTGGCGCCGGCGACCTTGCCTCCGAGGCCGCCGGCACCGGTGCTCTCCCCACGGTATGCACGCCTACCATCTGCGGGGTGGCCGTGACAATAACCCTCATCGACGGCGGCGCCGGCCTCAACATCCTCTCTCCCGAAGCCTTCGGTCACCTGCCTTTGTCCCACAGGCAGCTCCTTCCCACCAAGCCCTTCTCAGGGGTCGCGGGCTCGGCCGTCCAGCTCGGCCAGATCCGCCTCCCGGTCACCTTCGGTACACCGTCTAACTACCGGAGTGAGCTCATCGATTTTGATGTTGCGCCCACCCATCTATCGTATAACGCCGTCCTCAGCTTCCCAGCCCTGGCGAAGTTCATGGCGGCAACTCACCTAGGCTACAACGCCGTCAAGATGCCCGGGAGCAGCGGCATCATCACCGTCAAAGGGGACCCTAAGGCCGCCCTTCAGGTCCTTGGACGCGCGTACAAGGCCGCCACTGCCGCAGCTCACCCAACGGCAAAGGGGGCTCCGGAGCCTTCGGAGGTCGCGCCTGCCAAGAAGAAGCAGCTCTTTTCTCAGGACCCCACCGAGACGAAGCAAGTGCCTGCCAACGAAGAAGGCTTAGGAGCCACCTTCACCATCGGCACGGGCATGGATCCAGAACAAGAGGCGGCGCTGGTCGACTTCCTTAGAGCCAACAAGGATGTGTTCGCCTGGAAGGCCGCAGATTTGGTCGGGGTGCCAAGGCATGTCATTGAGCATCACCTCACGGTGTGCCCCAATGCGCGCCCCATCAAGTAGAAGGTGTGTAGACAAGCTCCGGAGAAGCAAGCATTCATTGTCCAGGAGGTTAGGAAGCTGGAGGAGGCTGGTGTCGTACGGGAGGTACGACACCCGGAGTGGCTGGCCAACCCCGTCATAGTCCCGAAGAAAGGAGGCAAAGAACGCATGTGCGTTGACTTCACGAGCCTCAACAAGTTCTGCCCTCAGTACCCTTTCCCACTTCCACGCATTGACCAAATCGTGGACTCGACAGCTGAGTGCGACCTGCTCTGCTTCCTTGATGCATTCTCGGGCTACCACCAAATCAAGATGGCGGTGGAAGACGTGGAGAAGACGGCGTTCCTGACCCCATGTGGGGTCTACTGCTACACCTGCATGCCTTTCGGGCTGAGGAACGCGGGCACTACTTTCCAGCGCCTGATGCACATCACCCTCGGCCCTTGGCTCGGGAGGAATGCAGAGGCCTACGTCGACGACATAGTGGTAAAGACCAAAGAGGCCACGACCCTCATCCAGGACTTAGAAGAAACATTCGCCAACTTGCGCAAGGTGAAGCTATGCCTCAACCCGGAGAAGTGCGTGTTCGGCGTACCCTCCGGCAAGTTGCTAGGGTTCCTGGTTTCACACCGAGGCATTGAGGCCAACCCAGAGAAGATCAAGGCCATCGAGAAGATGAGGCCGCCTACAAACCTGAAGGAAATGCAGAACCTCGCCGGGTGTGTGACATCCCTGGGGCACTTCATCTCTAAGCTCGGGGAACGCGCCCTCCCGTTCTTTAAGCTCATGAAGAAGAAGGGGTCCTTTGAGTGGACTTCGAAAGCCGACGCCGCTTTCCAGGACCTCAAGAAGTTCCCCACCAGCTCGCCGGTCATGGTAGCACCACGACCCCTGGAGCCCATGATGCTCTACCTCGCCGCAATGCCTCATTCCGCCAGCGCAACACTGGTCATGGAGCGCGAGGAAAAGCTCCGGATCCCAAGGCCACCAGGCGGCTCGACACCCTCAGGGCCCGCGCCGCCCCCTAACACGGCTTCAAAGGCGGACTCGACCACGGGCACCGACGGCCCCGCCGCTCAGCAAGAGGCTCCTGAGGCTCCTGAGGCTCCAGCGGACCCTGCTGCACCGACCCTCGTGGAGCACCCGGTGTACTTCATCAGCACAGTACTGCGCGACGCGCGTTCGCGCTACTCGATGCCCCAGAAGCTGCTTCTGGCGCTCCTCGTCGCCTCCAGGAAGCTGCGCCACTACTTCCAAGGCCACCCCATCAAGGTCGTCTCATCGTAACCCCTCGAGAAGGTGCTACGGGGCCCGAATGTCGTAGGGAGGGTCGCCGAGTGGAACATCGAGCTTCAAGCGTTCCAGTTAGAATTCAGCACCATGCGGGTGATCAAAGGAGCAGCTCTGGCAGACTTCATGGCAGAAGTGGAGCATGTTCGCGCAATCCCAGTCGGGTCAGCTGTCAAGTTCATCCAAGGCCTTGTGAGGCGATTAGGGGTCCCCAACCGCATCATCACGGATAACGGTTCGTAGTTCACAAGCAATCTCTTCGGGTCATATTGTGCTAACCTTGGAACACAGATCTGCTACGCTTCGGTGGCCCACCCCAGGAGCAACGGCCAGGCCGAGCGTGCCAACGCGGAAGTCTTGCGTGGCCTCAAGACGTGCAGCTTCAAGAAGAAGCTCGAGGCTTGCGGCAGGGGCTGGATCGACGAACTCCAGTCCGTGTTGTGGTCAATCTGAACCACTGCCACCAAACCTATGGGGGAGACTCCCTTCTTTCTCGTTTATGGGGCGGAGGCGGTCCTCCCTCACGAGGTCAAGCATCGCTCCCCATAGGTCTTGGCCTTCGATGAGGAATGCCAGGACACTGCCTGGCGGATGGACCTCGTGCTCGGCGAGGAGGGCCGCCGCCGGGCTGCCCTCAGGGCGGCGCGTTACCAGCAGGCGCTGCGGCGGTACCACTGCCGCAGCGTCCGCACAAGAACACTTGAAGTTGGTGACTTGGTCCTGAGGCGGGTCCTCTCCCGTGAGGGGTACACAAGCTCTCGCCCATGTGGGAGGGCCCATTCAGAATCGCCCGTGTCTCTAGGCCTGGTGTTGTGCACCTGGAGACGCAGGATGGGATAACTATCCATAATTCCTGGAACATCGAACACCTCAGGAGGTTCTATCCATAATCAAGGCTCCATGCCCGTGAAGGTCTCCGCCCGTGACACTCTCATGTAATAATGAGTTGGGGTTGTACACGCCTCGGAGTCTCCTGTGCGTTGCCTACGGGCCCTCAGACGGGGCTCCCACCCATGCCCCAGTGGCAGTCCATAGCTCCGCGCTGCGAAGAAGACGTAGTGTAGGGGTCGGACGTGACCTTTTTCCTTTTTGCTTGGTGTTTGGCTGTTAGCCTTTTCTACTTCCTTGGCTATCAGCCCTTCCTCTACCTCATGCTATGAAGTTCTCGTATTTCTCGCGCTTCTTGCGTTTCATTGAGAGTTTTTGTGTTTGGATCTTTCTCACCGGCTTTAAGTTCAGCTATGCCACTCGCTCTCCTTCACGCGCCTCGCGCGTGGGGGCTGGGGCACGGTCGGTCACCGGCCCTCGTCCGCCGTGGCCCCGTGACCTCGCCTGCCCAAGCCTGCTCAGGCTCTGGCGCCGGGCTGCTCCGTCCGCGCAACCTATCTACCGAGCCGCTCAGGCTTTGGTGCTCTAACCCGCGCTCGGCACTCTCAGCAGATCTAAGCGATTGACCCCCGCTCGGGGGCTGTACGAGCCCATCGGACCCGGCCACCTCCTCACGACCCGAAGGGGCTCATGGCGCCAGAGTCGGGAGGACTCTGCCTCAGGACGGCAGGACGCATAAAAGCTAAGTGACTTCATCCAAGCAACAAAAGCATGACGGCGAGTTCTCGCTTCTTACATACATCAAAACCCATTACACGCCTCCTCAACGCAACTTGAAACTTTGATGCAGAAAAGACACGAAGGAAAAGACAGGAGAAAAAGCAGAAGCCGCTCCCGCTCAGTCGGAATCCTCCGGCTCCTCCGGCTTCACCGAGCCGCAGCGGCGCGGCGATCCCCTCCCCACGCCGTACCGAGCTCGGCGGCGTGGTGGTTCGTCGCGGCCGCCACTGCTGGAGGAGCTGCTGCTGCTACAGAGGGGGGCCTAACGGCGCCCCCTAGGACTGAGTCCGTCTCCGGAGGAGGAACCGCTCCTCTGGACGTCTTCGCCCTCCTCGTCGTCAGCCTCGGGACAGCACCCAAGGTGCCTCCCTTCCTCTGAGAAGACTCTGACGAACAGCGTGGAGATGCCATCGTACCTGAAGTGGAGCGCACACCTCCCCCGCAGCCAGCGCGTGCGGGCAAACGACTGCCAGCCATGCTCCAAGAACACATCACCCGAGGGAGCCACCTCGACCTCCCCCAAGATGCGTTGTTGCAACAACCGTCGGCCTGCAGTCGTATGCCTCCAAGGCCTCCGGCCGGGAGCACGTCGCCAAATGAGCGGGGAAGCCTGAGCCACGGGCCACTGGGCTTCTCCGCCCACACCATGAACTCCGATGAGACATCGAAGGAATGGAACTGTGGGCGCGGAGGGCGCACGACCAGCAGCCACCTTTGCGCGCCCCCTCTTCTTCCACGGCCGCGACCACCTTTGCCACGGGAGGACGCCCGGTGCCGTCCACTGGCGGCCGCGACAGAGCTCAAATGGCTGCGCCCGCCTCCCCGAGAAGACGCTGCTGGCGCAGCGGCATGCTTGCGGGGACGACCGCGACCCCTCTTTGGCGGTAGTGGGACTGGATTCTTTGGGGTCTTCCCCTTCTCCGCGGTGGATGGCTTCCTCAGCGGCGCCATGGAGGTCTTGCGACGGGAGGGAGAACGAAGGGCAAGCAAGGAGAAGATGGTGTTGGCTTGAAAATGGCCTGGGGGCTTCCCCCCTAGCCCCATTTATAGGGCGGAGGAGCCCAACCGCCAGCCAATGGTGTCACAGCCATTACTCCCTCGTCACCCGCGCCAAGGAGTTGTCAAGTCACACGATCACCAAGGCTGCGTGGGAAGCGGAGCCGCCACGTCCCATCCAACAATCACACGCCGGCCTGGCCCGCGGCCTTTTAGGGCCCGCGGCACTTCGTCCTCGACTAAGGCTTCACCCCGAAGCCAACTCCGCGCGCGCCTTGGGCCCGGGGGCTACTGTCGGCGTACTGGGAACCAGGGTACCTAGACTTGCCTGTCTGCGGGCCGCGACGCGCTCCTTCAAGCGGCCTGGTACGGCCCAGCTAATCGACCAGCTGCTCAAGACCCTCGCGAGGGGCCAGGCCTCGCGAGGAGAACAACGTCAAGACCTCCTCGGGAGCGGCCTCGGCAAGGCGTTCCGGAGGGGTGGAGAATCCAAGGCCAAGCCTGCCTCAGGAGGAGGCAGTGATGTCAGCAGTGATGCACCGCGCCAGCGGGTGCCAGCGTCCGCCAGCGGCGCAGTTACCGTTTTGGTGCAAGGGGGACAGCGCAGCCGTAAGTTCCCGAGGAGCGGGGCAAAGGTTTCCTCATTGGTGCAACAAGACCGAAGACCGCAAGGACGACAAGAATGATGTCATCGTCGAGCCCACCACCGCGTCATTGCCTGATCCTTTTGCAGGCGAAGACTGCTTTTGTCAGGGTAGGAACGTCCTTGTGTTCCCGCTCAAAAATGGCCGTTGTGGGATCCCTTCCCGCCTAAACATTTCAGGGGAAGGGGATCGTGGCCGCCTATATAAGTAGCTAGAGCTCCCACTGCAAAGGGGATCGACTCACACACTTGACCACCGCACAAGGAGCAAGAACACTAGCCTCCTGACCCTCCTAAGCTCGCCTCCTGAGCCCAGGAACCCTTGTACCAATTCATATTCTAGCTCGCCTGGAGCCAATCCACCTAAGCAGGAAGTAGGGTCTTACACCACACGGTGGCCCGAACTTGGATAAATTCTTGTGTGCTTGTTCGTTGTTTGCTCGAATCCTTCCACCGAGACGAGAGCGAGGCGCTAGGTAGACGTGAGTGGGAGAGATCTTCGTTCACGCCCCTGTGTTCGAACTTAACGGGTTTTGCGGAGCCCTGAATCTGATAGTTTTGGACTCTAACTTGCATGATTTGAATGGAACTAACCCGGACTGGCGCTGATTTCAGCAGAACTGACATGGTGTTGTTTTTGTGCAGAATAAAAATTTCTCGGAATCGCCTGAAAATCAACGGAGAATTATTTCGGAAAATATAAAAAATACCTGCAAGAAGATCCACACCAATGGGGCCTTGGGCCTGTCCACGAGGGTGGGGGGCGCGCCCCTACCTCGTGGGCCCCCTGGTGCTCCACCGACCTACCCCCAAATCCAATATCTTCACTTTTGGGGAGAAAAAATTCAGGGAGAAAGAATTATCGCGTTTCACGAGACGGAGCCGCCGCCAAGCCCTAATCTCTCTCGGGAGGGCTGATCTAGAGTCCGTTCGGGGCTCCGGAGAGTGTAGATCGTCGCCATCGTCATGATCAACCTTCCTCCATCACCAGTTCCATGATGCTCACCGCCGTGCGTGAGTAATTCCATCGTAGGCTTGCTGGACCATGATGGGTTGGATGGGATATATCATGTAATCAAGTTAGTTTTGTTAGGGTTTGATCCCTAGTATCCACTATGTTCTGAGATTGATGTTGCTATGACTTTGCTATGCTTAATGCTTGTCACTAGGGCCCGAGTGCCATGATTTCAGATCTGAACCTATTATGTTTCCATGAATATATGTGCGTTCTTGATCCTATCTTGCAAGTCTATAGTCACCTACTATGTGTTATGATCCGGCAACCCCGAAGTGACAATAATCGGGACCACTCTCGGTGATGACTGTAGTTTGAGGAGTTCATGTATTCACTATGTGTTAATGCATTGCTCAGGTACTCTATTAAAAGGAGGCCTTAATATCCCTTAGTTTCCAATAGGACCCCGCTGCCACGGGAGGGTAGGACAAAAGATGTCATGCAAGTTCTTTTCCATAAGCACGTATGCCTATATTCGGAATACATGCCTACATTGCATTGATGAACTGGAGCTAGTTCTGTGTCACCCTTGGTTATAACTTCTACATGATGAATTGCATCCGACATAATTTCCCATCACCGATCCAATGCCTACGAGCTTTACCTATATTGCTTGTTGCTTATTTACTTTTGCATTTCTATTATCACAAAAACTACAAAAACACTATCGTTACTTTTATTGCTGCTACCGCCACTATCATATTACTTTGCTACTAAACTATCTTGCTGCATATACTAAGTTTCTAGGTGTGGTTGAATTGACAACTCAGCTGCTAATACTTAAGAGTATTCTTTGGCTCCCCTTGTGTCGAATCAACAAATTTCGGTTGAATACTTTACCCTCGAAAACTGTTGTGATCCCCTACACTTGTTGGTTATCAGACATCATCCATATCCTTTAGCGACAAGCCGAGCTTTGTGGATCTGAACATTTCCATCCACGTCGTTTTCTTCTTAAAGACCCACTTGCAACCTATGGCTTTTACGGCAGGCGGAGGATCAACCAAGTCCCAAACTTGATTTTCATCCATGGACTTTAATTCAAACATCATGGCCTCCAGCCATGCCTCGGAATCCGGGCTTACCATCGCTTCCGCATACGTAGTCGGCTCGTCACTTTGTAGCAACAACACATCACGCATTCTGCGCAATCTTTCCGACCTCCGTGGTTCCGGTGCCGCTTCCACCTTGGGTTCCTTGATAGACTCTGGTATGATCATATCACCCACCGAGTTGTCCCCAAGTGATGCTCGAACTTCTTTCGAGTAGCACCTGCCTCCCACTAGCCTCCCGCCCGAGAAACTCTTTCTCAAGGAATACCCTGTTTCGAGCAACAAACACTTTGTTCTCTTCGCGGTTGTAGAATCTATATCCCAAGGTTTCCCTCGGATACCCCACGAATATGCATTTATCCGACTTGGGTGTAAGCTTGTCTGACATAAGTCGTTTGACAAATGCTTCACAACCCCAAATCTTTAGAAATGTCAAACTAGGACTCTTCCCAGTCCACATCTCATGTGGTGTCTTATCTACGGATTTAGATGGTACCCTATTGAGTGTAAAAGCTACAGTTTCTAGAGCATATCCCCAGAATGACAAGGGTAAATCCGATTTCCTCATCATAGATCAAACCATGTCCAACAAGGTACAATTCCTCCGTTCCAACACGACATTTCTCTGTGGCATACCCGGAGGTGTGACTGAGGTACTATACCTCTACTTTTCATATGATCATCAAACTCCTAGCACTCACCTCCACGATCAGATCGTAGAAGCTTTATAGTCTTGCCGAGCTGATTCTCTACCTCGTTCTGAAACTCTTTGAACTTTTCAAAACTTTCCGACTTGTGCCTCATCAAATAGATATAGCCATATCTACTCAAGTCGTCGGTAAAAGTCATGAAGTACTGATAGCCACCTCTAGCAATTGTGCTCATTGGACCACACACATCATTGTTGATGAGCTCCAACATCTCAGACGCCCTCTCGCAACTCTTTGCAAAAGGAGACTTAGTCATCTTGCCAAGCAAGCATGATTTGCATGTCTCGAACGACTCGAAGTCGGGCGGAGTTGGGAGCCCATCACTATGGGGCTTCTTCATGCATTTCGTACTAATGTGTCCAAGCCGGCAATGCCAGAAGTATGTCAGATTTATCTCATTAGGCTTATGCCTCTTGACATTCATATTATAGACAGGTTCCGTTTCCACATTCAAAATAAATAGCCCATCAACAATGGGTGCATAGCCGTGGAACATACCATTCAAAAATATTGAACGACCATTGTCCTTTAAATTGAATTCATAACCTTGACTCATCAAATATGAGGCAAAAATAATGTTCTGACTAAGTGCGGGAATGTAATAACAATTATTCAATTCCATAATGAATCCGGAAGGAAGCTGGAGCTGCGTCGTGCCGACCTCCAACGCAGCAACTCTTGCTTTGTTGCTGACCCCGATGTCAATCTCCCCTTGTGCCACATGCCTAGTTCTTACTAGCCCCTGCATCGAGTTGCAAATATGAACAACCGATCCGATATCAAATACCCAAGAGGTACTAGGTATGTCAGCAAGGTAAATGTCTATAACATATGCAACAAGTGTGCCTTTGCCTGAAGAAGCATTTCCGGCCTTCTTGCCATGCTCTGCAAGCCACTTGCTACAGTTCCTCTTCCAGTGACCGGTCTCCTTGCAGTGATAGCAAACGGTCTCTGAGTTCGGTCCGGACTTCGGTGCTGCGCCGGAGATTGCCTTCTCTGTGCCCTTTGCCTTAGCCTTTTTCTTAGACCAACTCTTCTTGAACTTAGCCGAGTTCTGCACCATCAACACTTGATGCATGCCTTTCTTTATATCATGTTCTGCCACCTTAAGCATACCATGCAATTCAATGAGCTTCTTACCCATGCCATGCATATGATAGTTCGGAATGAACGTCCCATAGCTGGGCGGAAGAGAACCCAGAACTACATCTGTAGCCAGCTCATCCAAGAGCGGGAAGCCTAACCGATCCAAAGCTTGCACATATCCGATCATCTTGATCACATGTGGGCTTAGTGGATCACCTTCCTTCAGCTAACAATCCATCAAGGATCGCTAGACATTGAACCTTTCGGTCCTAGCCTGAACCTGAAACATGCTCTTTAGACTCTCGATCATATCGAAAGCCACAACATATTCGAAATGATGTTGCAAATCGGGCACCATACAAGCCGGCATGAGGTAGTTGTTCTCGTTTGATTCATCAGCGAGTTTCTGGTAGGCATTCCTGGTTGTGGCATTAGCAGTATCGGCGAGTTCATCTGGAAGTGGATCCTCTGGAACATGTTCCTTCTTATCATGCTTGAGAACAATTCTCAAATTTACATACCAGGTGGTAAAGTTTGTTCCATTAAGTTTATCCTTTTCCAAGATTGATTTCAATGCAAAGTTGGGTTGAGCAGGTGGTGCCATTGATCCACAACAGAAAATACACAATCACTAAGCAATGTGTTTATGTAGAGTAATTCAAACCTTAAATAGAAATAATCCCACTGAAGTTAGCATCCCTCCACAAACTCCGAGTGATTCAGGATCCGACTAGCACATGCGACTAGTGTAACACCCCAAATTTTTTAGTTGGTTTTCTTTCAAACTTTTGGCCTTTTGGAAGAGGGTTGTTCGATCTTTTCTTATGCCTCTTCTAAAATTCTTTTGGCCAAAGTTTTTGGTGATTTCTCAAGGCTGGTTTTTGACCTTGAAGATCTTCTCTTGGGTTGGCTCAAGCCCAAGTTGAGTTTCAAAATTCTCCCCTTCTTGAGTTATGCCTTTCAAATTTGATCTAGGACTTATCCTCCCCTCCAACCTTCATCTTGCCATGGCCCAACAGAAATGTTTATCTCCAAAACCCTCTTCACACCTTAGGACAAGTTTCTCATCAATTCCAGTAAGTTTTGACCTTATTGGGACTTTTCCCCTATTTATTTCACTCCAAAACTATTTATGTCTTTTATAGTGGACCTTGGTGATTTACAAAGGAACCACCATGCCTAGCTTGTTATGTGATTCCAAACCAACTCTCCTAGATGGTCCTTAGTACCCACAACCTAGATCCATCTTGTTTCACTAGTCCACAGTTCAAAATTTTCAAATTTTACCTGCTGCAAGTTTGGACCAGATTTGCAAAATTTGGTGAAATTCATATTTATCTTCTTCCAAAAATCTTGTGAAAAATCAGGCAACCTCTAGATGCATCAAGAGGCCACTCCACCAAATATCAGCACCAGAAATATTGCACACATGCCAAAAACATTTCATCAAACACTTAGCATACACTGTACTGTCAAGTTCAGAAGCTGTTAACTGAAACGGTCGACAGACAGTTCGACAGTTCGTCAGTTTCGTCAGTTTCGTTCGGCTCTTCGACAATCTCACCAGTAACATCCTTGGCTCGACGCTGCACTGCACCATCTTCTTATCCAGAGCGCCGCACGGTTGCTTGGCTGCTTCTGGGCGTCGGTGGCGCCCTGGCCCAACCGCGCCGGCGACTGCCACGGCAACAGCGCAGCCGGTGGCGGCTGACAGAAGTAACCCCGCAGCTCGACGCCGTTCGGCGCCGCCCAAAGCAACCCAGCGCTCCGCGTGTCCACCTCCAGTGCCAGCGCATGCCTGTCGCACCGTCGTCGTGGCCTGGCGCGCGCAGAGCGCGTTTTCCGCCGCCGACTTGCCGCGCGGCCGTTCCGTCGAGGACAGCCCGTAACTCTCTCTCCCCTGCTAAGTTAGGTGCGGGAATGGAACCACTACACCTCCTAGATGATGCTCAAGCCCCTAACTCCGCCGTCCAACCACTGCAGCACCGTAATCGACTCCCCGGACTTATCCATTCACGACAGCCACCTCGGGCCGGCTATATAAGGCACCCCCGAGCTCGTGCTCGAGCCCGCACATCTTCACTACCTCCCTAGACCACGCCCAGCCTCTGGAAGAGCCTCGAGGGGCCCTTCTTCCCCAACTCCGGCCAACTCCCTCCGCCTCGGGCTCCAGCATCGTTCACTCCGGTGAGAGCTTCTCTGCCGCCGTGGACTCGAGCGTAGCACCCTGGCACCCACCTAGGCCTAACCCCCACCTCAATTTGATCCCAAGAACCCTCTCCGACGAGATCCACGACCACCCGAGCCGCCGTCCGCCGGAGACAGGGTCGCCGTCGACGTGGGGCTCGCCGACGCTCAACTCCACCACCATTCGACGCGGAAGATCACCGAGAAGCCGTACGTATCACTCCCCTCCCCTAACTCGCCGTGGATCGACGCCGGCGACCACCGCAGCACCGGCGCCGGCGCGACTCTGCTCCAGTTTTCAAACGTGACGCGTGGGGCCCTTTGTCAGCCTCACATCTCTCCCCTCCGAACCGTTTTCTGTAAGCGCATTCGGGCAAAGTATGTTTCCCCTCTGCGGTTGACGTATTGCGTCCCGATTCGCTTTGCTGTTTTCTGTTCTAGCCCCTGGAACTTTTCTGTTTCATTACAGATGAGTCCCTGGACAGAAACTCTAATATCTTTTTAACTAAAGATGATTTTGAGTTGATTCTTTTTCTGTCCTCTTTAGTTTTCTGTCTATTTTTTTGTCATATTTATGTGGAAATTTTTGGAGCAACTTTATTTGCACGTGCGGTATTTATGTTAGTATTTATTTGTTTGAATACATAGATACCGGAGGTCGTGACGAGGACGCGAACCACACCGAGTTAGACTCCGACTTCTCAGAACCAGGCAAGCATGTTTGAACTTTTGATATGATGAGTGTGTTGCATGTTTGCTCGAGTAGTTCGTTTCATAAGCATGATCATATGGGCATATGTGTATGGTTATATTTCATGCTAGTAAGCTTCGGGTGAGCCCCGAAGGATAATGTTTGAACCACCTCGATCATATGGTGATATGATGGGTGGAATGCTGGTATTGTTGGAGCATGCCAATAGTTGGTTAACTCAGTATCAACGGAGATCATGTCATGATTCCGTTCGTCTCCTTTTTCGGTACTATCATAGGCCGTCTGTTGGGATTACCTTCTAGTCAGTTGTAAACCACTTCCCGAGTACACACCAAGTAGAGGGGCCGGGATGAGGGTTCCATGGCCCTGGATTAAAGCCCGTCATCCGGTCAGGGGGCATGGGTGTTTTCGGTTGGGACCGAGAGGGGGGCACCCCTTAGAGCGCGCATATATAAATTTGATCCCATGCTATTCGAGGTTGTAGCCTCCCCGTCTTAAAGTTTTTCGTGAATGTCGTCGTTGGTGATTCCGGACGACAGGATGTTAAATGGGTGTGTACTGGTTAGTTGGGTTTCTACTAAAACACCGTAGACAGAACTAGCCCACATGGCTAGTAGAACCCGTTGGATATGAGTTAATAGTACAAGCTCTGAAGAGTTAAATTCCTTCAGTAGCCATGTTCATGGCCTAGGGTCAATCTTCATATCAACCCAGTGACCATCTCTAGTAAATTCTTGTTGGTAACTTGAATGGTGTTTTCGTCAAGTTCATTTGGTAGATGAACTCACCAACTATTTCTGTGCTGATTTACTTCCAGAAATATATCATCATTATACTATTGTCATATATAAGCCCTTTGTGTGATGTCGCTCAGACGTCCGACTGTGGCATTCATTTTTATTTATAAGCCCTTTATGTGATGTCGCTCAGACGTCCGACTGTGGCATTCATTTTATTTATAAGCCCTTTATGTGATGTCGCTCAGATGTCCGACTGTGGCATTCATTTTATTTATAAGCCCTTTATGTGATGTCGCTCAGACATCCGACTGTGGCATTCTTTT
>LR738714.1:592729101-592771202 GCA_902687465.1 Secale cereale
CATTCTTTTTATTTATAAGCCCTTTATGTGATGTCGCTCAGGCGTCCGACTGTGGCATTCTTTTTATTTATAAGCCCTTTATGTGATGTCGCTCAGACGTCCGACTGTGGCATTCTTTTTATTTATAAGCCCCTTATGCGATGTCGCTCCGACGTCCGACTAAGGCAGCCTTGTTATTTATTTTGCTATAAGCCCTTTATGTGGTGTCGCTCAGACGCCCGACTGTGGCCTGCTATCATTTATTATATCCTTACGAGGCGTCCCTCACACACTCGTTTGGTCTCCTTCATTTACCTTGTGGATTTCGGGTGGATTACCGCCCGACTTCTATCTTGCTTACCGCATGTTAATATTTTATTCTGGTCGCATTTTTGCTGGAATACTCATATGCATCATGTTGACATTTATTATATCTTAAGTCCGAACTGTCTTGCGAGTACATTCAAAGTACTCACCTGGCTTGTTGATTTGGCCATATGTGGACGAAGGTGACCTCATGGATGAAGAGTTCGATAGCGAGTCCGACGCTTAGTGGAGTCCCAGTCAGTCCATTGCGATCCTGGAGTTGATCATTGTTTTATAACCGCTTCGGCCTACCACCAAATAAATTCATTGGGTCTCACTCCGATACCCGATGAACTGTAATATATTGGAGTCACATCACCCACTTCACTGTGACATATCCACCACTTTTTATTACGAGTTAGTAGTATGCCACCCTGCCTCGTGTCATATCCGCCTTTATGTACTATATTGGCGCGCTTGTAATAAAATTGTTGAGCGACCCAGCTCAACCTTGTATAATATTCAGTGTACTGGAATTCTGTATCAAGCAATTGTCTGCCAGCAAGGAATTATATTCTCCGCTGGTTTAATAAGAAGGTCGGTCTTCCGGTAATTATTTTACTGAAGGGCCGGTCCTGACAACCTTGGTATCAGAGCCAGGCTGACTGTAGGAAGCCACTAGATGCGCTCGCTAATCGGTTATTAGCGAAAAATTTGCTTTTCAGCATTTTTACATCTGTAGCAATTTCTGTTGGTCAGCATAAATTTATGACTTGACTATTTGGAATTTTTGTCTACTTTTGTAGATGGCCAGCAACGACTATGATGCACAGGTGTTCGCCAACATTCCTGAGGGGTTTGTCAAGCTCCTATTTGCCATCACCAAAGTCGCGATCGGGCCATCCACCCGTCCCGAGTTTACACTCTACCGTCACAAGCTCAACGACAGCGTGTCTATGCATTAGGCTGTGGTGCACTTCAAAGGAGGGCGTCTGAAGCGCGCCGCCTCCGATTTGTGGGCAGAGCCATGCCTACGAAGAGGCATGCCATGCAGATGGCTGCCCGTGAGGCGATAGCTCGTCTCCGGGACATTCTTCCTTCGATGAAGACTCGTCGCTACCGTTACCTCCCATGCCACGTGTCATATACGTGTCACTATGCATTTGCATGCGCAAATGGGGAGCGTGACGAAGCCATTGAATCAATGGTTGAGTACCTCAAGGCACTTGAGGCAGTCTTTGATAATCTTGTGGACGACTTGGTGGCCACCCGTATGGAACTGGTCCAGAGTGGCTCCGCCAACAGGAGGCAGCTACTCCATACTGCGCCACCAATGACATTTGTCTCATCCGCCGCATCCTATGCACCTTCCATCTTAGCCACCGCTCGCCGTCTGCCTATCACTGAGGAGTTTGACCAAGTCATTGCTCCTACTCCAGTCAGAGCTGCACCGCCTGTTGCACCGGCTTCGACACCTCGCACTCATACTCCGCGCCTGGAGCCTATTAGTGAGGAAGAAGTTGAGTCTCCAGCACCACTGGGCCTTACCCTCGGCAGGCCGAGGGAAATCTTCAACATCTCCGACTAGCGCGTTATTCCGCGACGCACCGCGCTTGCTTGTAATATTTGTGTGTTATGTAAAATAGGTTGATGGGAGTAGTCTGTCAGCGCATCATGTAGGATCTTGGAGGAGTGCACTAGTTTTAAATAACATGTCAGGATGTGTACGCACACCCTGAGTGACGTATGTATAATTAGAACCTGCGTGTAAAATATGTACTAGCGCTCCTTCTCCGTGCGCAATCAACCAATTTATTTCAAAAAAAATCTCTTTCGAGCTCGTGTTTGATCGCTTTTGCAAAGTCTTGGTTTGTTTTGCTGCTCGGTTCTTCTCAGGTTTTCTGCTTTATTACCCAGGAGTAAGAAATGACTCGTCCTTGGACACGTTCCATGCCAAGTCCGCCGGAAGAAACTTATGGCACACAGACAGACAACAATTTCACACAGGGGCAGTCAAGTCAGCAGGGCAGTGAGACGGCATTTTCTCAAGTGTGTCGTCTTTACGAGCAAAGTCAGCAACAGCACCAAGAAATGATGAACCATGTCATTAACATGGGAAATCACCGTGAACCATACCAGCAACACTCAAAATTGTCTGAATTTCAGAAGACACGTCCAACAACGTTTTCGCACACAAACAAACCTCTTGAGGCCAATGATTGGCTTCGAGATATTGAAAGGAAATTAATTGTGGCACAATGCTCAGATCGTGAAAACGTGTTGTACGCACCACATTATCTTACTGGAGCAGCCGCGTCATGGTGAGAAAATTTTCTGCTTATGCATCCCGACATAAATAATATCACCTGGGAAGATTTCAAGGAAGGCTTTCGTGGGGCACACATCCCTAAGAGTATTATGAAGATCAAGAAAAGAGAATTGATGACCTCAAGCAAAGAGGCATGACAGTGCAGGAGTACAACAGTCAGTTTGCTCAATTATCACGTTATGCCAACGAAGAGCGAATGACGGAAAATAAGAAGATGGAGAAATTCCTGGACGAACTGGCACCAGCACTAAAATGCCAGTTAGTCGTACACACTTTTCCAGATTTCAAGACACTGGTAGACAAAGCCATTACGTTGGAAAATGAACGTCGCTGTCTCGAAGACATTCGCAAGAGAAAAATGGATTGGACCAACCACCCTCGCAACAACAAGAATAAGGTGAATTTCCAAAGGAATGGGGCGAACAGACCCATGACCAATGACACACGTCCAAATAAGAATTTTCATGCAAGAGACAAGGATTTCACCTATCGCCCGGGTGTTACCTGCTACGCATGTGGAGAAGAGGGACACTATGCTAAACAGTGCCCTAAGCCAAGAAACTCAGCACCGAAGCCAAACAGCAACGGAAACAATTCCGCGCCCAAGCGTAACAACTTCAACCCAAATAACAATCATAGGAAAGGCCACCTGAACCATGTGACCAAGGAGCAAGCACAGGATGCACCGGATATCGTACTCGGTACGTTCCCTGTCAACACAATACCTGCCACGGTTGTGTTTGATTCTGGAGCTTCTCATTCATTCATTTCGAAGAGTTTTGCTTTGCAACATGGTTTTTCAATGCTTCCCTTGGGAAAATCAATGACCATCAAGTCCCCCGGAAGTAAGAAGATCACTCAGAATTACTGCCAAGGTTTGACCATTGAAATTGAGGGATTAAAGTTCACGCAAACCTCATCGTATTGGAAAACAAAGGACTGGATGTTATCCTGGGTATGGATTGGCTAACCACCAATAAAGGATTTATCGACTGCTTCAACAGGACAGTGATTCTTACTCATCATCATGGAAAAACAATAAGAATCGTGGCTCAGGAAAGACCGGTGCCGCGGCAACCAAAATTAAACAAAGTTGATACATCTGAGTTAAGCAAGGTTCCAGTCGTATGTGAATTTCCGGACGTATTTCCCGAAGAACTACCAGGCATGCCGCCAGACAGAGAAATAGAATTCATTATTGAGCTAGCACCGGGAATCACCCCCATATATAAGAAACCATACAAAATGGCACCATCCGAGTTGGTTGAATTAAAGAAGCAAATAAAGGAACTGCTAGACAAAGGATTTATACGGGCCAGCTCCTCACCTTGGGGTTCGCCGGTATTGTTTGCCAAAAAGAAGGATGGGACCATGAGGTTGTGTATAGACTACCGAGCGCTCAACATGGTCACAATCAAGAACAAATATTCGATGCCACGGATAAATGACTTATTTGACCAGCTCGCGCAAGCCAAGGTTTTCTCAAAGGTTGATCTAAGGTCAGGTTATCATCAACTGAAAGTACGGACAGAAGATATCCCGAAGACAGCATTCACCTCAAGATACGGACTTTATGAATTTACAGTAATGCCGTTTGGACTGACCAACGCCCCCGCATATTTCGTCCACCTCATGAACAAAGTATTTATGAAATTCATGGACAAATTTGTGGTGGTATTTATTGATGATATCTTGGTATATTCAAAGACACCGGAAGAACATGCTGAACACCTCCGCATTGTACTGGGAGAATTAAGGAAACACCAACTTTACGCCAAATTCAGCAAATGTGAATTTTGGTTGAGACAAGTGGGTTTCCTAGGACACGTATTAACACAAGAAGGAGTTGTTGTGGATCCAGATAAAGTCAAGGCTGTACTTGGCTGGAAGTCACCAGCCAGTGTAACGGATATATGCAGTTTCCTCGGTATGGCCGGATATTACCGAAGGTTTATTGAAGGATTTTCCACCATAGCGAAACCAATGACACAGTTACTCAAGAAGGATAAGAAATTTGTGTGGACCGAAGCATGTGAGAAAAGCTTCCAAGAGCTCAAAAAGAGGTTAACAACAGCCCCAGTATTAATTGTACCAGACATACACAAGAGCTTTGAAGTATATTGTGACGCATCCCGAAAAGGCCTCGGATGCGTACTAATGCAAGAAGGCAAAGTAGTCGCCTACACTTCCCGGCAACTGCGAAAACATGAAGAAAATTATCCTACTCACGATTTGGAGTTGGCAGCAGTCATTCATGCACTCAAGGAGTGGAGGCACTTTTTGCTTGGAAATCGCTGTGAAATATATACGGACCATAAGAGCCTCAGATATATTTTCACACAGCCAGAGCTCAATTTACGACAATGACGCTGGCTGGAACTGGTAAAAGATTACGACGTTGGTATCCACTATCACCCAGGAAAAGCAAACGTGGTAGCAGATGCTCTCAGCCGTAACCCCAGCCCGAACAGCGGCAGCATACAGAACCTGAGACCCGAATTTCAGCAAGAATTCGCCAGACTCAACCTAATGATGGTCACGGAAGGCGAAGTATCCAAGCTAGAAATACAACCTACGCTAATAGAGCAAATAAAGAAGGCTCAGCTTGGACATTCCAACATCGAAGGGATAAAAAGGAAAGTGAGTCAGGGCAAGGCCTCAGAATTCACCATAGACAGTGAAGGAATGTTATGGTTCGGAGACAGACTTTGCGTACCGAATAGCAACGACCTTAAACAGCAAATTCTAGCCGAAAGCCACACCGCTCCATACTCGATCCACCCTGGAGGTACGAAAATGTACAAGGATATTCAGGAAAGATTTTGGTGGCACGGCATGAAGAGGGATATAGCCACATTTATTGCATGCTGCGATTCATGTCAACGCATTAAAGCCGAGCACCAGAAACCCGCAGGGCTATTACAGCCAAACAAGATACCAGAATGGAAATGGGACGATATTGGAATGGATTTTATTGTTGGACTACCACGGTCACAACACGGTAATGATGCCATATGGGTCATCACAGATAGACTGACCAAGGTGGCACATTTCATACCAGTCAAGACAACCCACACCACTCAAAAGCTCGCCAAGCATTACCTCGCCCGGATAGTATGCCTACATGGGGTTCCCAAGACTATAATATCCGACAAAGGCACTCAGTTCATCTCCAAATTTTGGGACCAGTTGCAGCAAGCCCTCGGAACACAACTAACATTCAGTACGGCTTATCACCCCCAGACTGGAGGACAAACGGGACAAGTAAATCAAATACTCGAAGACATGCTAAGGGCATGTGTCCTCACCTATGGGACCAGTTGGGAGGAAAGCTTACCATATGCCGAGTTTGCATACAACAATAGTTACCAAGCTAGCCTGCAGATGGCACCTTTCGAAGCCTTGTATGGACGAAGATGTCGTACTCCATTGAACTGGTCGGAAACAGGGGACAGTCGTATATTCGGCCCAGATATGTTAAAGGAAGCTGAGGAGAGAGTAAAAATAATACGGGATCGACTCAAAACCGCCCAAAGCCGACAAAAGAGCTATTACGATCAAAAGCATCGGGAAATAAGTTTTGAGCCCGGTGAAGACGTATACTTACGTGTATCACCTATGAGAGGACTGCAACGATTCAAAGTCAAAGGGAAACTAGCACCACGATTCATCGGACCCTTCCGTATAGTTGCACGGAGAGGCCCAGTAGCTTATCAGCTGGACCTTCCCAAGGAACTGTCAGACGTCCACGACGTGTTCCACGTCTCGCAACTACGGAAGTGTGTAAGCAACCCAGAGAAACATGTGTCACATGAAAACCTTGATGTGCAACCAGATCTCACCTACCGAGAACACCCAGTGAAGATTTTGGAGGAGTCTGAAAGGAGGACCCGTCAGAAAACTATTAAATTTCTCAAGGTTCAGTGTAGTAATCACACTGAGGATGAGGCAACATGGGAAAGGGAAGATTTCCTTCGGACAGAACACCCACACCTATTTGAGGACCAGCTGAAATCTCGGGGACGAGATTTTTCTTAAGGGGGTAGGTGTTGTAACACCCCAAATTTTTGAGTTGGTTTTCTTTCAAACTTTTGGCCTTTTGGAAGAGGGTTGTTTGATCTTTTCTTATGCCTCTTCTAAAATTCTTTTGGCCAAAGTTTTTGGTGATTTCTCAAGGCTGGTTTTTGACCTTGAAGATCTTCTCTTGGGTTGGCTCAAGCCCAAATTGAGTTTCAAAATTCTCCCCTTCTTGAGTTATGCCTTTCAAATTTGATCTTGGACTTATCCTCCCCTCCAACCTTCATCTTGCCATGGCCCAACAGAAATGTTTATCTCCAAAACCCTCTTCACACCTTAGGACAAGTTTCTCATCAATTCCAGTAAGTTTTGACCTTATTGGGATTTTTCCCCTATTTATTTCACTCCAAAACTATTTATGTCTTTTATAGTGGACCTTGGTGATTTACAAAGGAACCACCATGCCTAGCTTGTTATGTGATTCCAAACCAACTCTCCTAGATGGTCCTTAGTACCCACAACCTAGATCCATCTTGTTTCACTAGTCCACAGTTCAAAATTTTCAAATTTTACCTGCTGCAAGTTTGGACCAAATTTGCAAAATTTGGTGAAATTCATATTTATCTTCTTCCAAAAATCATGTGAAAAATCAGGCAACCTCTAGATGCATCAAGAGGCCACTCCACCAAATATCAGCACCAGAAATATTGCACACATGCCAGAAACATTTCATCAAACACTTAGCATACATTGTACTGTCAAGTTCAGAAGCTGTTAACTGAAACGGTCGACAGACAGTTCGACAGTTCGTCAGTTTCGTCAGCAATCTCACCAGTAACATCCTTGGCCTGACGCTGCACTGCACCATCTTCTTATCCAGAGCGCCGCACGGTTGCTTGGCTGCTTCTGGGCGTCGGTGGCGCCCTGGCCCGACCGCGCCGGCGACTGCCACGGCAACAGCGCCGCCCGTGGCGGCTGACAGAAGTAACCCGCAGCTCGACGCCGTTCGGCGCTGCCCAAAGCACCCCAGCGCTCCGTGTGTCCACCTCTAGTGCCAGCGCACGCCTGCCGCACCGTCGTCGAGGCCTGGCGCGCGCAGAGCGCGTTTTCTGCCGCCGACGTGCCGCGCGGCCGTTCCGTCGAGGACAGCCCGTAACTCTCTCTCCCCTGCTAAGTTAGGTGCGGGAATGGAACCACTACACCTCCTAGATGATGCTCAAGCCCCTAACTCCGCCGTCCAACCACTGCAGCACCGTAATCGACTCGCCGGACTTATCCATTCACGACAGCCACCTCGGGCCGGCTATATAAGGCACCCCCGAGCTCGTGCTCGAGCCCGCACATCTTCACTACCTCCCTAGACTACGCCCAGCCTCTGGAAGAGCCTCGAGGGGCCCTTCTTCCCCAACTCCCTCCGCCTCGGGCTCCAGCATCGTTCACTCTGGTGAGAGCTTCTCCGCCGCCGTGGACTCGAGCGTAGCACCCTGGCACCCACCTAGACCTAACCCCCACCTCAATTTGATCCCAGGAACCCTCTCCGACGAGGCCCACGACCACCCGAGCCGCCGTCCATCGGAGACAGGGTCGCCGTCGACGTGGGGCTCGCCGACGCTCAACTCCACCACCATTCGACGCGGAAGATCACCGAGAAGTCATACGTATCACTCCCCTCCCCTAACTCGCCGTGGATCGACGTCGGCGACCACCGCAGCACCGGCGCCGGCGCGACTCTGCTCCAGTTTTCAAACCTGACGCGTGGGGCCCTTGTCAGCCTCACATCTCTCCCCTCCGAACCATTTTCTGTAAGCGCATTCGGGCAAAGTATGTTTCCCCTCTGCGGTTGACGTATTGCGTACCGATTCGCTTTGTTGTTTTCTGTTCTAGCCCCTGGAACTTTTCTGTTTCATTACAGATGAGTCCCTGGACAGAAACTCTAATATCTTTTTAACTAAAGATGATTTTGAGTTGATTCTTTTTCTGTCCTCTTTAGTTTTCTGTCTAGTTTTTTGTCATATTTATGTGGAAATTTTTGGAGCAACTTTATTTGCACGCGCGGTATTTATGTTAGTATTTATTTGTTTGAATACATAGATACCGGAGGTCGTGACGGGGACGCGAACCACACCAAGTTAGACTCCGACTTCTCAGAACCAGGCAAGCATGTTTGAACTTTTGATATGATGAGTGTGTTGCATGTTTGCTCGAGTAGTTCGTTTCATAAGCATGATCATATGGGCATACGTGTATGGTTATATTTCATGCTAGTAAGCTTCGGGTGAGCCCCGAAGGATAATGTTTGAACCACCTCGATCATATGGTGATATGATGGGTGGAATGCTGGTATTGTTGGAGCATGCCAGTAGTTGGTTAACTCAGTATCAACGGAGATCATGTCATGATTCCGTTCGTCTCCTTTTTCGGTACTATCATAGGCCGTCTGTTGGGATTACGGTCTAGTCAGTTGTAAACCACTTCCCGAGTACACACCAAGTAGAGGGGCCGGCATGAGTGTTCCATGGCCCTGGATTAAATCCCGTCATCCGGTCAGGGGGCATGGGTGTTTCCGGTTGGGACCGAAAAGGGGGCACCCCTTAGAGCTCGCATATATAAATTTGATCACGTGCTATTCGAGGTTGTAGCCTCCCCGTCTTAAAGTTTTTTGTGAATGTCGTCGTGGGTGATTCCGGACGACAAGATGTTAAATGGGTGTGTACTGGTTAGTTGGGTTTCTACTAAAACACCATAGACGGAACTAGCCCACGTGGCTAGTAGAACCCGTTGGCTATGAGTTAATAGTACAAGCTCTGCAGAGTTAAATTCCTTCAGTAGCCATGTTCATGGCCTAGGGTCAATCTTCATATCAACCCGGTGACCGTCTCTAGTAAATTCTTGTTGGTAACTTGAATGGTGTTTTCGTCAAGTTCATTTGGTAGATGAACTCACCAACTATTTCTGTATTGATTTACTTCCAGAAATATATCATCATTATACTATTGTCATATATAATCCCTTTGTGTGATGTCGCTCAAACGTCCGACTATGGCATTCATTTTTATTTATAAGCCGTTTATGTGATGTCGCTCAGACGTCCGACTGTGGCATTCATTTTATTTATAAGCCCTTTATGTGATGTCGCTCACACGTCCGACTGTGACATTCATTTTATTTATAAGCCCTTTATGTGATGTCGCTCAGACATCCGACTATGGCATTCTTTTTATTTAAAAGCCCTTTATGTGATGTCGCTCAGACGTTCGACTGTGGCATTCATTTTATTTATAAGCCCTTTATGTGATGTCGCTCAGACATCTGACTGTGGCATTCTTTTTATTTATAAGCCCTTTATGTGATGTCGCTCAGACGTCCGACTGTGGCATTCTTTTTATTTATAAGCCCTTTATGTGATGTCGCTCAGACGTCCGACTGTGGCATTCTTTTTATTTATAAGCCCCTTATGCGATGTCGCTCCGACGTCCGACTGAGGCAGCCTTGTTATTTATTTTGCTATAAGCCCTTTATGTGGTGTCGCTCAGACGCCCGACTGTGGCCTGCTGTCATTTATTATATTCTTACGAGGCGTCCCTCAGACACTCGTTTGGTCTCCTTCTTTTACCTTGTGGATTTCGGGAGGATTACCTCCCGACTTCTATCTTGCTTACCGCATGTTAATATTTTATTCCGGTCGCATTTTTGCTGGAATACTCATATGCATCATGTTGGCATTTGTTATATCTTAAGTCCGAACTGTCTTGCGAGTACATTCAAAGTACTCACCTGGCTTGTTGATTTGGCCAGATGTGGACAAAGGTGACCTCATGGATGATGAGTTCGATAGCGAGTCCGATGCTTAGTGGAGTCCCAGTCAGTCCCTTGCGATCCTGGAGTTGATCATCGTTTTATAACCGCTTCCGCCTACCACCAAATAAATTCATTGGGTCTCACTCCGATACCCGATGAACTGTAATATATTGGAGTCACATCACCCACTTCACTGTGACATATCCACCACTTTTTATTACGAGTTAGTAGCATGCCACCCTGCCTCGTGTCATATCCGCCTTTATGTACTATATTGGAGCGCTTGTAATAAAATTGTTGAGCGACCCAGCTCAACCTTGTATAATATTCAGTGTACTGGAATTCTGTATCAAGGAATTGTCTGCCAGCAAGGATTTATATTCCCCGCTGGTTTAATAAGAAGGTCGGTCTTCCGGTAATTATTTTACTGAAGGGCCGGTCCTGACAACTAGTGAACTTTAGCATCATTGCTAGCCAACATGACTATATGGTAAGCAACTCCTCTCTAATCGTATCTCTATACGATTCCTGTCGGTTGAGTAGGTATCTCATACCCCGGCTCGCGACCACCTTTGCCACAAGGCCCAAAACCGTCTTGATAGCCTTGTCAAGTTAACCTGATGCAGTGCATGTCCGTGTCCGACACGAACCCTTCAGTTCAAGGACACCTAGCAGCACCCCAATTTTATGAGCCCCCTACTAGACGTACTTGACGTGCGAAGGTGCAACATTGGGAATGGAAATTTACTTGATATTCACGAGGGATCTTTCTACCATTCTAACATGCATAGAAAGTAAGAAGCATAACAATCACAAATAAACATATATTATGAAATAGTATGGCTCCTTCATGGATGTTCTTCAAGATCGGCTCCAACTCCGATGACCATCTTGGAACTCCATCTTGTTTGTCACGCCAGGATGCCAAGCCACCAACCTGATCTCTATTATCCAACTACTGCAAGTAGTAATGAATTTACATAGAGTCACAAGTCGACACACACGTCGTTATACATTATAATGACAACACTTTGGCTCCTGCCGGCTGACAAACATGACGCGCCGGCCATGTATAATTTACACACATGCATCACATACATATGAGCCATACTATTCACATGAAACCAGCAAAACAAAGTCATGCATAGAATCGCATTCTACCGGTTTGTGTGTCGGGTACAAAATACACGGCGCTACGCACACGGCGGTCCCCATGTTCATGCCCATTCGGAAATCTCAGATCGCATCTGAGCTCCGTTCACGCGGCATTTTCTGATCTGACCGATCTCATCGATCATCGCGAATCCGGTTAGGATTTACGTTTCACTGTTAACCCCGATGACGGATAACCGACCGGTAGGGGTAGATCGTGTCACGACCTCATTGATCTCGATTAACAGAAAACATAGCCTCAACGATCCCCATGTGTAGTTGATCTCATCAACCATGCACATAGCCGAACTGATAAACGACAACATATCTCATCTACCGCCTCCACATATCTAATATGCATACGATCTGAATCCAAATCCTATAGTAGAGGCTCTGATACCACTGTTGGGTTGGTGCAAATTAAGTTTTTCTATGCGCAGAACATCCAGGAACATGCTAAGGGAGATGGATCACACATCATTACCACTAGACGTGCAGTGCCGTGCAGCAGAAGTAGAGTTGGGGCAGCGCATCTCCGGACTCCTCCTTGTCGATCTCCCACGTAGCTGATCGGATCCCTTGAACAGGTTCGCCGGAGTGGTGCAACTGCACCGCCTCTAACGGTATCCGCGCGTGCAGGAGGAACGTCCTGCGGCGGACTGCTGGGTCCGATCACACAACCGATGGCGAGTGGAGGTGGCTAGTCGCAACACATGCAAAGCCCTAATGACGGCGCCGAAGCGATCAATCAAATGAGTGTGCCACACCTCCACTATATATAGGCATCCGTCGCGGGCTCAACACTTGGGCCTCGCACGGACCCTAAAGCCCAAAGTATGTTCGGTCTGTATCCGAGTCCGAGTAGGACCAAGTCTAACTCGTGGAGTCGGATCCAACCTCATAGGTTCCCTCCCTTAAGCGTGCGACCCCTTAGGTTCAAGTCGACTTGGTCGTAGGTCGGATCACCTCCGACCTGTACGGTTGGTAGCGGCCTCTAGCAAGGTGTGCCGACCACCAAGCAGACTATGAAGCTGGTTAGGCAAACTTGTACATCACACTTCCATTCCTTTTGCCACACGATATATGGTGTCGGTCTCTAGGCGAGTATGTCATCCTTGTGCTAGCCCGACCTCTTTCTCATTCCAGTGATGCCGACCCAAATCTGGATTATTTCATAATCCTTGTCACATGGCCATGCTTATCCTGGTCGGATCACACGAGGGGCCCACAGTATATCTCTCCTGATCGGAGGAGCAAATCCCATCTTGCTCGACCATGTCTCGTAGCATGGGTTTGGACAAGCCCGAAACCTACCTTTCTAACTACCCAGTTACGGAGTAGCGTTTGGTCAGCCCAAAGCAAGTTTGTCACCATCCCGAGTACATGCGTCAGCTCAGGTCTTAGGACATAGAACGTATGTTGCACTAGAGACTCACAGATGACATATCACTGCGTCTCATACTTGGGTTTGTCCGACTCAGACCTTATCTCGACTCGGATCCGACTACATCGAATCCGACCAGACCTTTCCAAGTCCATATTATCCGGTTAGCATCCAATGCCCCATGGCTAGTGAGACCAAGCCATCCACCGTGTCATATGCTAGTCTAGTCTGACGTGTGTCCACACATCATTTGCGACTACGGGCCATTTAGGATGTATCATACAACACAAGATCTCACAGACAAGTCACGTACTTGCCAACAAGTATCATTGATTACATCCGAGGACTATCTTTATTCATAAACACATAGGAAATATCATCATACATGATTTTTTTCTAGGGCATGTCTCCAACATCCAAGACCTCCTTGGGCTCCCATATCTTCTTGCCTTGTTGGAGCCCAAGGCGACCTTGAGTTGATCGGGCCTAGAGATCGGATTTTGGCTTGCCCTAGCACCCTAGCACCGGTGCACCCACATATGAAACTATCAAAGTAATGAACGTGAATAAACTAAAGATGATGAACGTAACTAAGATGTAATTCCCATATGCCCTCGAGAACTTTTTTCTCTTTATAAGAAGTACTTTCAGCTTGTCCTTTGCTATAAAAAGGATTTAGCCAACCTTGTTGCACATTTGCTTACTATTGTTACTTGCAACCTAATACAAATTATCTTACTACCAAACTATCTATTGGTACTACTACAACACTTGCAGATAGTACCTTGTTGAAAACCGCCTATCAATTTTGGGTTTGACACTCTTACCGAAATGACTATGGTTGATCCCCTATACTTGTGGGTCATCACCTTCCGAAAGATATAGTGAAGTCCATCCATGCCAATGACGAAAAGTAAGGGGAGAGGACCCCCTGTTGCAAAGCTCGTCGATTGAAGATCACCTCCCCTGGTACACCGCTTAGAAGCACTCTCGTGGAGGATGAGGCCGGGAGCCCCGCCACCCAAGCCTCCCACCTTTGTCTGAATCCCACCTTGGCCAGGATCTCGGGTAAGAAGGCTCAATCTACCATGTCAAAAGCTTTCGTGATATCCAGATTTAACATCACCGCTTAAATTAACATTTGAGCATAAACCCCCGCTAACCGATACAACCGCCTCCTCGCCCTCCGAAGAGATCATGTTTAAGCTTCTCCTCATATGAAGCCGAGAGGATGTTGTAACCCTAGGACCCCTGGTATCTACATAAACCAACGGGCGTGGCCCATAGAAGACAGACAACAATATCAGGGTAGATCATCTGTACTTTGTACTCAATGCAACTGTACTTTGTACTCAATGCAACGAATAAACACAAGCATGACGTATAGTTGTATCTCTTTGTAGAGTCCGAACATGGATAAACTTCGTGTTCTTGTTTACTATCATGTCTGGACGCCTACTCCCTTCGTCTGGTGAAGAGTGTACATCTACAAATTTTAGGACAAATTATGGAGTTGAGTAAAAAATGCCTTGGAAAGGTGCAAGCCACCATCTCTCTCCTCTTTAATTACCCAACCTCCAATTAGCTAAGTGCATGTAGAAATTAAGAAGACCATGTGTAGATTTCTATTGGTCTTGATTACCGTGTGATGAGAGAGAAGGATTTTTTTCACACTTTAAAGTGCATTGGAAAGATAAAAGTACATTCTTTTGTGGAAAAATTTTGGAGTTAGATGTACACTCTTCACCGGACGAAGGGAGTAGCTTAGGATCCCCTACCCCGAGATCTGTCAGCTTTAGCTCCATCAAATCTTAAAGAGAAAAATATCTCACATTTTGGTGTTAATGGAACGTTGTTTGACCACATGATGTCTATCATAACGCATGCAAAAAAACAAAACAAAAGGCATATTTTAGCTCAAAGCCAGATGTGTGATGTCCTCGATAAGTGGCTCAATAAAAAAGTGAGACACAAATAGACATTGATCTACCAAGCCACATAACACACTTCCATTAAAAGTGCTCCAAAGAAAGATATGGCCAAATCCAAACAACAAATGTAATGTCCGTCATTTATGGGCCAACATAAACGAAACTTCGTTCTGGTTTCGCCGGTCTAGACAATATGTGCAACCCATACGTCTCTCATTATAACGTGGCACCAAAGTACGGTGCCATTGATCTAATAATTACAAAACTCTGCTACCAAATACATAGAATACATTAGTGAAAGCAAAGAACAACCCAACTAAATGATAGTAACATTGGTCATGATAATGTGACCTTGTGTTGGATTCTTGTGATATGTCATAGTGGCGGTAGACCGGGGGGGGGGGGTAGAGTTGTGGTGATTTCGAACCTCGCGTAGTCCGTGAATAATCGAGGAAAAGCCAAAAAAAAGTCACACTTCCGGTGTGACATAAACCTTGTTTGTCACCATGATATATATCATAATGCATGCAAAAGAAGACAAAAACAAAAGTCATACTTTAGCTCGAAGCCAGATGTGTGATGTGCCAGATAAGTGCTCCAACGAAAAAGTGAGACACAAGTTGACGCCATAACACCTCTCTCTTAAACGTGCTCCCGAAAAAAGATGTGAATGAATCCAAATGTGATGTGCCTTCATTTACAGATGAACACGGCCGAAACTCCGCCGCAGTTTCCTTGATCTAGGCCAGTCACACGTAGCGGTTGTTTGTGCAGGCCACATACCTCGCGTCACAAATGTGCGATGCGAAACTCTCGTGCCACCAGTATATCGATTAAATTAATGAGAATAAAATAATTTAATTAAATGAAAAAGCAATACGGGTCATAATAATGTGATTATGTGTGATGTTAATAGTCATCGCAAAAAAATCAAATATAATTGATTTTTTTGGGTTTTTTCCATGTCTAAAAAGGTTGATTAGTTTTCGTTCTACCACAGCAAAAACCATCATGCATATAACATAGAGTAGCCATTTCCCGTTACGGAATAGAGAGTTTTACGGAACATGTGTATGGGCAGCGCGAGGGGTAACCCTAACAACGTGCCTTAATGGCTATAATTCCATACCAAAAAAACAGCAGATCAAAAGCATCCAAGTGTCTCGAGTGAGGAGTGGACGGCCCAGATCTCACGCGCCCGGCCCCTCCTCCTCTTTTTATGCCCCTGCCTCGCTGCTCCTCCCCCAAAACCCCTCTCCCCACCATCCAGTCTCCCTCCAAATCTCGGGACAGAAAGGCCACCGTACCGAATCAGAGATTGACAGCGGCGGGGCGGGAGCCAGCGAGCTCGGCGCGAATCCGGCCCGGCGAGATGCTCGGGAAGCGGCAGAGGAGCATGCTGATGCGCCGGACGACCAGCCTGGCGTCCATGCCGTCGGTGCCCAAGCAGGTGCGCCAGGGGAGCGGCGGCGGCGGCGGCGACCAGGACGAGCAGGCGCGCGCGCGGCCGTCCTCTTCCGCGTCGGCCGGCGCGGTGGGGACGGGCGCCTACCCCTCTCCCAGGAGGGACGCCTTCGCCGGGCTGATGATCACGGCGGCGTTCCTGTCGGTCTGCGGCTTCTGCGCCAAGCCCCTCGGCCCCGGCAAGGACACATACATCTACAGGTACCGGCGCCACTGTTTTCCCCGCTCCTTGTTCGTCCCAACGTGGAAATGTCCGGTAAAATTCTCGTGTTGCCGGCCTAGTTTTCCATTTTTGTCTTTTCCGGTGGCTTCCTCGTGATTCTTCGCTAGGCTCCGATCGATCTCTCCTGTTGCTTTGCGGTGTGAATTCCGCGCCGCTCGTTCGTTTTCCACGTCAAGGCTGCACCTAGATCGAATCTTCTTATCAAGTTGCTGGCAGCCTACGATTCTGCATACATGTTGCTTAGATGAGAAATCCCGTGGCAGCCTCATGGTTATCCTCGTTTATGCAAGTTTGTCATTTATGATCCGTTTTTGTTTATGAAAAAATGGTAAATATTTGGAATTCCATCTGTTTAATTTAGGCAAGTACTAATTGGACAAAGCCCTTTCATCAGAAAGGTAATGCTGATGCATTAGCATAAACAGTCCATTAATTCTTTATTAGTTCATAGTATGAATCTTATTCTCTCCTATACTTTTTTTTACAGAATATGCCGATGCGAACCTTTGCTCTCGGCATATTTTTTGTTGCCGATACATTATTGGCTTGCTCTACCATGTTAATTAATAACACCGGGTGTATGTATATGTTAATCAGACACATACTGTTTGGTGCATGGGGTGCTCACAGCTTTATACTCCCTCCGTCCCAAAATTCTTGTCTTAGATTTGTCTAGATGGGGAAGTATCTAACACTAAAATATGACTAGATACAGCCGTATTTAGACAAATCAAAGACAAGAATTTTGGGACGGAGGGAGTATTACTTTTCCTCTTTAATTTTGGTCCCTGAATCATGTATGAACTGTCATGTCCCAAAATATAAACTCATTTATATGCATTTAGATTTAGTTTATTTGTCAAGAGTCAAGAGTATATACTGTGCTCCCATAAGCAACGCATTAAAAAATATTAATCGGCCAATCATATGAGTTGTTGGCTGATTATCATACCATAAACTTGGTCACTTGGTACCATCTAACTTCCATATTTTTTAATTGTCGCAATCTGTCATCAACCACGAAGGTGTTAAATAAATACTAAAAAAAGATGCATAGCTTCTTTACTGCAATAAAAAGATCTAAAATTATTCTTTGAATATGTCCGTCTGTGACATGATAGACTGATCCCTGGTATGTCTGTGTCTCCTCTAGGGGCGAGGTGGCATTCTGCAGCCAGGAGTGCAGGGAGCATCAGATCGAGAAAGACGAGCTCAGGGAGCAGAACTGCACCATCACATCCATCCGGGAGGCCCCGTCGGACCAGTCCGGCAACGGCGGCGGCTCGGGCGGCGGGGACGCCGTCGCCGCCGCATAGCGGGGCGGCCATTAGCTTATTCTATTATACTAGCTGCTAGTTATGTGCCGCATATATTTGGCACATGTCCGCTATGTTTAGACCGTCCGTCCGTGTATACAAGCTAGCAGTCTCCGAGTCCGTCCGTCTCATGAATCGATCGAACTGGGTAGCCAGAAGTTGTTGTTGATGATGTTGATGAGCCACAGGTGGCCGGTGACTGAGGATGCCATGCCATGGTGGTTTCCTTGGCTGCCCCAGTGGAGAGCCTGGACTGCAATTGCAACATCAATCTGCGTACTGTCTATTAGCAATTCATGTTTGCACCTCTGCGTTTTCATGTAGATCTCTGCTATTGGCGGAACGATGATAGGTCACAAGAGCTCTTGGTGAGCGTACAAACTATAAGCAGGCAGAGCGGCGGCTGATAAGTATCCGCCGATGCGGCGGTCGTGTTAGGTTGTGCAGAGCAATTTGACAGTGTGGCTCGGGAGAAGAAGAGACAGGAGCAGTCAAGCGCATGCGCGCATGTTGTTTGTTCTAGACGGTGGTCCGGTCCAGTCCATGTCTACTCTGCTCTGCAGACGGCACCCGTGACCTGATCTCACCGGTGCTGATGCAACCAACCCGTACATAGTCGGACGACCGCCGCCGCGGTGGATCAGAACGTGCGAGGCCATGGGCTACGCGAGTTTTGACCGGCCACCCGAGGGCAGTGTTAGGCCAACTCCACCGCGTGACCCTAAACGGACGTTCGCTTTGCCCGAATTCTATCTGTTTGGGTAGAGCAATGAAGTCATGTCTGGGCCCTCTCCTGTGATGCGGTGGCCGTGCGCCCAGCGCGCGGCCGCATCTGTTTGCTTCATATTGTCCGCGTTCATATTAAAAAAAGAACTATATTTCAAATACCAACGGTCCTAGTTCAGGTCAGCGGCCTAGTTCACCTCACCGGCAATAGAGCCAGCGGCTTACACGTCGTCGCCGGCAACACAGCCAGCGGCCGGCAACACAGCCAGCCTTCAAAACGAATAGTTATGCTCGCCGGCAACACAGCCAGCCTCCAAAATGAATATGGTTCTCGCCGGCTCACAGCCAACGGCCCAACGGGCGGGCGGCACTCATGCCAGCCTCCAAAAAAAGAACGGCCACGGTCGATCGGACGACCTAGTTTAGTCCGTCGGCGTCGAACATCTCCTTCTACCTGGCCTCGAACCAGCTTCTTGTCTTCTAGCTCATCTTGGTCAAGTCCACGCTCATGATCGCAAGGGCCATCTCCTTTGCTTTGGTTGCGGCATTGGTGGCCTCGATGTCGAGCTTCCTCCTCTTGGCCGCCTCCTCCATCTCTAGCTTCTTCCTTTGAAGCTCTAGGTATTGCTTCATTTGCTCGTCCTTGCTTTGCCGCTTCTTCTCGTCCCTCAAGTCCTTTTGAGACATCATGCCATGCAAAGTGTCATGCAAGGCCATGTATGAGGCATCACGTATGTCGTCCACCTTGGAGTTGGCCTTGCCCCTCGGCCTCTTCAACGCCTCGCCATCTCCACCTCCGGCGAACGCGGCTGTCTTCTTGCCTCTCTTCCTTTGCAGTTCACGGTATTGATCCTTGAACTTAGGGCGATTGTTGATGATCGTCCAAAAATGTGTAAGAGTGAATGGCTTGTCATTGTGCCGGGCCTTGAATGCTTCCAAAGATTGAAATGCCTACATCACATGATCAACAACAATTGAACATGCAAACATATGCAAGGCCGAAGTATCATGGCCGTAGCAAGGAAAGGACTAGGATGAGGAGAGCATACCATGTCCCCAACGCCTAGACCACTCACGGGTCGTGCTTCAACGCTCTCAAATGCGGCGCAATACTTGTTGCACTCTTGTTGTATGAACAACCACCTCTTTTGAATCGAGATGATGCCACGGTTACTTGTAATTTGGTAGGGCTCAAACATCTTTCTTTCATGGAATGTTTTGTGGACTCTCGTCCAAAAAACAATGCCCTTTTGTTGCGCGGCAATCCTCGAATCTTGGCTAATCTTCATCCAACATTGGCAAATCAACTTGTCCTCATCTTGGGTATATGAACCCGTGTGAATGCTCTTCCTCCTCTTTTGTGCTTCCGTTTTTTGGGTGAGCTCGTCGATGAACAATGGCTCGCCCGAAATATCAATATCAATGACTTCTTCTTCATCACCACCACCTTCGACGTAGATGTCATCGTCTTCATGCCACGAATCACCATGGTCGTAGTCAGCACGGTCGTCGGCCTCTTCATCGGCAACGAACTGGGCGCGGCCATCCTGACTTTGGGTCTCCTCGGGGTCGTAGGCACGGCCCTGCCCACCCTCGTAGATCACATCTTCCATGAACTGGTTGTAGCAGGGGTCGTCGACCGGTGGCGTCGGTGTTGGCATTCCGTCGAACAAGACGCGGGGGGACGGCATGGTGCCCATAAACGCTGGCCGTGCTTGCTTTCTTTGCATCTCCACGGACGGTCGGCCGCCGCTGCTGGATCCAGGTGTGACGTTGAGGTCGATGACGGCCGAGGGGCGCGGGGTGGACGGCGCGATCACGCCAACGTCCGACGAGAAACGGGTCTGCCTGTCCTGCCTTGGCGGGGGAAAGCCGGGCGACATAGGCGTGGTCCGCGACGTCGGCGACTGGCACTGCGGAGGCCGGGCGACCGACGAGCCTGTGCTCGCCGGGCCGACGACCGCTGCAGGGAAACCGGCCGGACGGTAAACGCCAAGCATGAGAAGGGTGTGTGCTTTGTTGACGATGTCCTCCTTCTCGTCGGCCTTGGCCTTGCGCCGCGCGGCCTCCCTTGCCTCGCGCTCGGCGGCGAACTTGGCCGCGGTGGCATTGCCCTTGACGACCGTCCTCCGGTTCCTCCTCTTCGTCGATTTCGCGTCCAACTTGGCGATCTCCTCCGGCGTGCACTCCGACCGCGGCTTCCTTGGCACCTTGGCCGCCTTCTTCTTCACCTTTGGGGACGGGTCGACGGCCAGGCCGCCGGAATTCGGCCGGGCGTTGGCCATGGACGGGGGAGGCAGGGGTGGCGGGAGGGACGTGGGAGGGGCGCGAGAAATGGCGTCAAAAGGGGCGGGAGGGTTTTGCTTTGTGCGACCGACAGCTGGCCAGGGAAGGACAAACTTGCGCGTCCCGCCCGTCCGCGCGCTGTCCCTTTCACCCCAAAATCAGCGCAAACTTGGCCCGGGATGGGTCAAAGCGGACAGAAAACGGACAAACGTTCGTTTGCTCCCCCGCCTTGGGCCGCCTTGTTTGCCCCTTTTACCCCAAACGAACGTCGCCGGACAGGATGGGGTCGCGGGTGGAGTTGGCGGTGCAGCTCATTGTATACTGTTGTTCATCGCCGGACACGACACTCGATGTGTGTTCTGCAGTGTTAGTGTACAAACGAATGGGATCTGGAAATGCCCCGGCAACGAGGCGATCTGTCGAGCGTCTTTGACGCCTTCCAGAATCCACGGATCTGCAGGTTGCTTGTCGGAAGCCGTGAGCAGTTTTGATTCAATGGAGTGGTACGAGTGGTTGGTACCAGCAATGGTCTGTCTTCTCTTGCTGCAGAACAAACGGCCACTTCGGGACGGGGACGGTAATTCGGCTACGCCGTCGACGTCGTCGTGCACGCCGATGAAAGGTGACAACGACACGCGACGCGTGGCCGGGACCGGGGCGGCGAGCGCGTACGTGCAAGGACAGCGTCGAGGGGGCGATGCGGCGGGGGCATCCTTTTCCGGCGGCGGCCACCTCGTGACGGCGACAGCACCAACTATACTGCCAACACATCCAACCTGCGGGCAGCGGTTCGATCACATCATGCGGGAACGTGTCAATACTTGAAGTAAAGGGAACCACGTGGAACAGTGGCAAAGCTAAGGGAAAAAAAGTTGGGCGTGCCAGATAATACAGAGTGCTAACAATTTAAAATTAAAAATCGATGTGGGCAAGTAAAAGTCTTTTTCTCCGGCCATGGGCGAGCCACGACCCATTCGGCCTTTTTTTTCCGAGGAAAATAGAGTTAAAAGATTCTCAATACATGGTGGACCTAGGTGTAACCACACAGCCGTGGTACACTCTAAACGACTATAATTTGCCAAACGGTCGGCAACTCTATTTTGATCCCTAGATAATTTCTGGGGAATAAACTCCCAGTCTTTCATCAACTCCTTAATTTTAGCCACTAGATGTCCATAGGCAGAACGAACTAGTTCATCTCTTGTAAGACTAGACAAAGCTTCACTTGAATCAGATTGGACAATGACTGGAAGGTTAGAATGTTGTAAAGCAAGCGCCATTCCTTGCATAATTGCATGTAGTTCCGCTTCCAGTGCATCGTTGCAATTGAAAATAAATCGATATGCAGCAAAAATAACTGATCCATTGTGATGTCGGAGAATCATCCCTGCCGCCGCTGCACTAGACTCCCCTGAAAAAGACCCGTCCACTGACAAAGCAACGTAATCAGTAGGAGGAGGCAGCCAAAGTTTAGGAACTGCGACCATACTTACTTCAGGCAAAGTCCAACCAACAATAGGCATTTTATCCTTAATAATTTCCTGTGTGCTATACTTACTAGCATCTTCAATAGACTTCATATAACTCTTCAAATAGTCCACCGTAGCAGCCACCGAGGGAACCTCTTTACCATGAGTAAGATCATTCCGTAATTGCCAGATGCGCCATATAAGCATAAGAACACGGTCACGCTCGGCCTCGTTACAATTAATCAGCAGGTTTAGCAACCACTCTTTTCCACTATTGATCAGGAGCTGGTCACAGGGGAGTGACCAGACGCGCCTCATGGCCTCCCAAATGCTACGTGCTTGGTTGCATGCAACCAATGCATGGTAGCTATCTTCCTCCACAATGCCGCAGAGGGGGCACGTCCCGCGCGACGTGAGATGCCTATACTGCATGCATGCCGTAGTAGCCAACGCCCCAGTCGTCATTCGCCAATCCGTATGTTTCATGCGTAAAGGAACACAAGAGTTCCAGATAAGATTCCACATGGATCGATTCCCGTCGGGGCTAGTGCTCGATGCCCCGCCGGCGAACTGTTCATCATGCATGGCCGCCGCCAGGTAGTACGCACTTTTCACGGAAAAACGCCCATTCTTCTCCAGATGCCAGGCAAAGAAATCTTGATGTTGTCTCGGTGAAGTACGGATTTTCAGAATTTCACGAACATCCAAGGGCCAAAAATGGTCATGCAAACGCTGCACCATCCAAGCACCATTATCATCAAGAAAATCAGACACACGGTTGAATCGACAATTCCCTTTTGGTGTGATCGGCCGAAAGTTATGGCCTCGAGGAATCCAAGGATCCCTCCAAGTACGTATCGATGAACCATCTCCAACCCGCCAAATGATGCCTTTTTTAACCAGTTCCAGACCATGTTCAATTACTTTCCACACTGCTGAAGAGTTTCCTGTAAATACTATATCCAATAAATTCCCATCGGGATAGTACTACGCTCGTAATAATCGTGCACACAAACTTTTCGGATTATCAAGGAGTCGCCAGGCCTGCTTTGCGAGCAGCGCCTGGTTAAAGGCTCGCATGTCACGAAAACCCATACCACCCTTGGACTTTGGTAGCCTCATCTTGTCCCAACTTAACCAAGCCATCTTTCGTTTTCCTTTCTCTACACCCCACCAGTATTGCCGCATTAATCGTGTAAGATCATCCAGTACAGACATCAGCAGTCGGAATACACTCATCACATAGGTGGGTATGGCTTGCGCAACTGATTTAATTAATAGTTCCTTGCTCGAAGTTGCCATGTACTGTTCACTCCCATCAACAAGTCTCTTACTAAGTCGGGCTTGCACTGTTTGAAATCTCCCCTTATGCATTCTCCCTTCAGGTACAGGCAAACCAAGATACTTAGGATCAAAAACCTCTTGAGTCACCTCCAGAATTGACTTAATTCCCGCGGCCTCATACGACAAACAATTGTCGGAGAAGAGGATGGAGCACTTTGCAGGGTTTATAAGTTGCCCTGACGCTGATGCATAAGTGTTCAACAAACCTCTCACCAACGTTGCATGTTGCATGGAAGCACGGAAAAATAACAAAGAATCATCTGCAAAAAGGAGGTGTGAAATAACCGGAGCTCTCCGACAAATCTTGACCCCTTCTAGTCCCTCCTCGGTCATTGACTTACTGATCAAAGCAGATAGCGCGTCAGCAACAAACAAGAACAAAAGGGGAGACAATGGATCACCTTGCCGCAGCCCTCTCGATGGTATGAAAGACTCCAATAATTTACCATTGAATTTGACAGAATATTTTACCGAAGAAACAAATGCCATAATGCGATCTATCCAAACCGGATCAAAGCCCCATTTCAGGAGGGCTTGCTCCAAGAAAACCCAATCCACACGATCATACACCTTTGATAGATCCAATTTGTATGCACATAAAGCAGGGGCACCCTCTCGCAAAGACTGTATATGGTGAATGCACTCGAAAGCGACAATAGAGTTGTCCGATATCAGCCGTCCCGGAATAAACGCGCTCTGATTATCTGAAATAAGGTCCATGAGCAAAGGACGTAACCTATTAACCGTGCACTTAGAAACTATTTTGTATAGAACATTACACAAACTAATGGGCCTAAAATCCTTGAGTTCTTTAGGATGTTAAACTTTAGGAACCAGGACGATTGCCGTGTCATTAACGCCTTCCGGCATAACTCCTGTGTCAAAGAACTCAAGGACTGCATCAATAATTTCAACCTTAAGCACAGCCCAGTTGCGTTGATAAAAACGCGCTGGGAACCCATCTGCACCTGGCGCCTTGAGCGGCCCTATTTGGAACAAGGCGTCATATATTTCTTTCTCCGTATATGGCGCACATAAAGAAGCATACATCTCGGCCGACACCTTGGGCAGAATACAATCCAACACCGACTCGGGGGAAAGTGTAGGATCTTTCGTATAAACCTACTGGAAGTACGATGTTGCCATCCGCTCCATATCAGACGGAACGTGACACCAAGTGCCATCCATACGACGAAGTCGCTGAATATAATTACGCCGTGATCGCCAAACAGCACGACGAAAAAAGTATTTTGTGTTACGATCGCCTTCTTCCAACCACGTGATCCGCGAGCGCTGCAACCAAAGCATTTCCTCGCGATACAGTAATTCATCCATCTCATTCATCTTTGTACGAATGAGGACACGATCAGCAGAACTCAGTTTCAACTCATCCAGTTCACCTCTTAGTTTCTCAATCTTTTTTCTGATGTGCCCAAAGTTCTCAGCACTCCACGTACATAGGCTGGACATAACAAACTTGAGTGAATTTGCAACCTCCCCCAAGTTGCCAGCAGGCCTTTTCTTCGCCCAAGCTTCCGCTATAATTCCAGGAAGTGCTGAATGCCGCTCCCACATAATCTCATATCGTGGTGGGGGACGCTGTCGTCGAGGCTCATCGCTAACCTGAAGCTGGACAAGGACCGGACAATGATCTGAGCATGGCGAGGCTAGGTGAACCACCTTGGCCAACGGAAATAAATCACACCACGCCTCGTCTGCAACCGCCCGGTCTAGCCTCACCTGGACGTTTCTATCACCAGGTTGACCATTATCATATGTATAGGAAAATCCAGAGAACCCAAGATCCTCCAATTCACATACTTCCAAGCAATCTCGGAATGCCAACATTTGATTTTCTGATCTCGTGCAGCGCGAAAGATGTTCATGCTGCCACATAGCCTCATTAAAGTCTCCACAAACAAACCACGGGCCTTGGGAGATAGCACTTAATTGAGAGAGATGATCCCACATTAAATGACGATTTTCCACCCGTGGCTCGCCATACACAAAGGTACCTCTCCAGCTAACATCAGTACCATTGTCCGTCACCTGCACATCAATGTAGCGTGCACAACTATCCAGTACAGTCACCATTAACGATTCGTCCCAAAAAAGGGCCAAACCACCACTTCTTCCATTACTACTAACACCACAGAATCCCTTTAAGCCTAGCCTCCATTTAAGCTTCTCCATCTTCTCTTTAGTTTGCCTTGTCTCACATAGAAAGCCAAACTTGGGGATGTTGGCTTTTGCGAGGGCCAACACCTCACGAACTGTCCGGCGGTTCCCCACCCCCCGGCAGTTCCAACAGAGTAGACTCATTGGGTCGTGCGGCTCCCATCCCGGGAGTCCGCAGATAAATTGTCATTGTCTCCACTCTTGTCCGTCTTGGTGCGTTTACCATTAGAACTAGTTGACAGCTCCTCAACAGCAAGGTCACCTCCTTTTCCATCCGTAATAGCAAGAAGACCAACATGAGTCTTGGTTGCACCATTCGCCATTGGATCCAGGTTCAAACGCTGACGGGAGTTCCTATCCACCTCCATTAAATCAATTGCATTCTTCTTGGGGTTGTACACTGTGTCAGATAGCGCAGGATCCATCACTTCCTTGTTAACAAGCTTGTTCTTTGGTACTACAGAATCATCTCTCGTGTTGCCATGTATCCCGTTGCTAGGATCAGCAGTAGGATTGTCCGTTCTCGGTCTGTTAGGTGGATCAGCATACAACCAGTCACCAAACTTCAGGTCCTTTTCCTCATGAATCCCAGACCCACATTCTTTGTGATCATGGCCAATGAAGCCACACTTTTTGCAGAAACGAGCAAGCTTCTCATAACGAACCAAGAAAACCTGCCTCTCTTTCCCTTTAACAATACTGACGAACTTCGTGAGAGGCTGTCGAACGTCATGACGCACACGGACGCGCACATAATCTCCCCTGGAATTACCATTCAGGCGCATCTCAAGTATCTCTCTAGAATTCTTTAAAAGCTTCTCCACAAGATTATGTTTACAGTAACCATCCGGAAGACGATGAATTTGCAACCAAATTGATAGATGCACCATACTCACCTCTTTTGCTGGCCTAAATCCATCGTATGGACAAAGCAAAACTGCCCAATTTCTGAACAACCAAGGACCAGACTCCATGATCCTCTCCCAATCTCCTAGACATGCCGCCTGGACGACGAATAGGTTGGGACCAACCGGGCGGAAACGAATCTCCTGGGCTGGGTTCCAAGCAGCCCTCATCTCTCTGTAAAACGCAGGTTGGCTGAAGGTTTTCCCCGTGTGAACCCTAGCAAGGGCAAGCCAGCGGACACTCTCCTTCAACGTCGGATCTTCCTCATCAATCACGACATCATCAAAAGCTTCATCATTCAGATCCAATTGATCAAAAAAATCACCAAGATCGGCCTTGACAACGCCGCCGCCGCCGCCAGCACTTTTTGGTAAGTGCACATCCGAGGGCGATGCCATCTTAACTGGGCCAGGACCTAACGTCACGGGGGGACGGAATCAACGATCGCCGGAAGGATGGGAACGGGGGTACTCAATGGCGGCGTGAGTCGCCAGAGAGGATACGTAACCCTAGCTGCGTAGGGGACGAGAGCGATTCCAAAAGTTTCTATACAACGGGACCATCGGCCTTACCGTAGCTCCGCCGATAATGTGAAATGCTTGGACCGGACTGTTATTTTTAAGAAGAAGAAAAAGATAACCCTAGCCTCTGCATCCAAAGATGCACACAATATATGTCATTAAAGAAAATAAAATTCATCGGCATAACAAAATTTCTTCCAAAAAGTGAGGTTGCGTGCCTCGCGACCGTAGCTCCATCAGCCAATCACTAACCCTTTGTTAAAAGATAAAACACAAACAAACAAAAAGTACACAACTCCAAGGCTAATCATTCAAGAATGAATTTCCGCACGTGAACTGATGACAAATTAATCATAGGCCGGTCTCGGTATTTTCATCTCCAAAGTCGAGTTTCGTCCATCACCTTCAGCAAGTACACGACGCATGCGCGTGTCGATATAGTCCGATCAAAAATCTTATGTTTACACCAAAGTGCACATACTCATTGTTGACGCCGCTTCTACCAGCATCCTTTGTGCGGCTACCGACGCATCGGTAAACAATACCTCTAGAGGAGATGACCGAAGACAAAGGCGTCCCATCCCGCTTTACCTTATGTCAATGTCGTACCACCTTCGATCTAGCAACAACATGCATAACGTGTCGCCTCCATAGGAGCCACCATGCGTAGCACCTTTCTGCGGCAAGCATGACTTGGCGCCTTCCCGAGTCGCCATGCGTACCATCGGCCGGCGATAGAAATGACATGGCGCACCCGCAAGATTCCTTGTGCATAGCACATGCCGAGCCGCGTCAAATCTGATCCGGAGATGGAGGGGGCGTCCCATACCACCGTCGACCTCGCAGAAGGCCATCGCCATCTGCAGATCTGACTGTCGCATCATCCACACGACTACGGTGTCACCATTGTCGAAGAATCAGGGTTACCACCCCAATCCCCAAACTCGTGCATCGCCATCGCATGAGGACGACTATTGTTGTGGCACACCGCCCATACAACGAAGGAGCGCGACCGCTGCCACCGCGAGACCGCCATCGAAGATACTGATAGATCCAGAAGCCGCCCAAAATTCATCGTGTTGGCCCCTGTTTTGTTGGGAACGTAGCATGCAATTTCAAAAAAAAAAAATCCTACAATCACACAAGATCTATCTAGGAGATGCATAGCAACGAGACGGGAAGAGTGTGTCTACGTACCCTCGTAGACCGAAAGCGGAAGCTTTAGATTAATGCAGTTGATGTAGTCAAACGTCTTCGCAATTCAACCGATCAAGCACCGAACGTATGGCACCTCCGAGTTTAGCACACGTTCAACTTGCTGATGTCCCTCAAGCTCTTGATCCAGCAGAGGGTCGAGGGAGAGTTCCGGCAGCACGACGGCGTGTTGACGGTGATGGTGAAGTAGATCACGCAGGGCTTCGCCTAAGCACTACGACAATATGACCTGAGGTGTAAACTATGGAGGGGGGCACCGCACACGGCTAAGAGAATAACTAGTGTGTTCTAGGGTGCCCCCTACCCCTGTATATAAAGGAGGAGGGGAGGAGGCGGCCGACCTAGGGGGCGCGCCATGGGGAGGAGTCCTACTAGGACTCCAATCCTAGTAGGACTAGGATTCCTCATTTTTTTCCTTTTGTGGAGAAGGAAGGAAGGATGGGAGAGGGAGAGGGAGAAGGAAAGGGGGTCGCGCCGCCTTCCCTTTGTCCAATTCGGACAGCCCATGGGGGGGCGCCACCCCTTGTGGGCTCCCCTCTCTCTCCCCTATGGCCGATGTAGGCCCAATACTTCCCCAGGGGGTTCCGGTAGCCCAGTGGCGAAGCCACCGCCCAGCGATCCTAGGCACTTGCCCAGGCTCGCTAGTTCCTAGCAGCAGCGATAGACGAGATTAAATAAAGGGCTAAACTAATCGGCAACTTAATTTACCCGGGCAAAAAAGCAATTGGGCCTTCGTTTCTCTCACGTACATTCACAACCCAACAATCAACAAACAATTAGTACGTGGCTAAATGCAATCAGCCTAGTCCGCCGAAACAAAGAAACAAAGGGGCGCTGGCTTCCTTCGGTCGCTCCAACTCTCTCTCTCTCTCTCTCTCTCTCTCTCTCTCTCTCTCTCTCGTGTCTCTTTGTTTCTCACGCACGACTAGCGCAGGGACTGGGCGATAGAGGGCGGCGGTGGCGGCTGAACCCTAGATGGCTCCGGCACCGGTGGCAAGGGACACCAGGCTCCCACGCAGTCTATTCGTCCGGTCATTCCTCAACCTCTCCTTCCTCTCATATGGCTTCGGCTTCGGCTCGGCTTCCTTCGGTAAGAAATCTCCATCGAATTTAGGTCCAAGGATCTCTCATCTCTGAAGTCTGAATAGTTGGTCTGGGAAGTAGGATTAATGTGAAGTACGAACCGAGATACTGATTATACATGGTCTGAGAGTTCAAGGTCGGACTTAGGAATTAGGGCTTAAATTTAGGGGGAAATCGTTGGGGGTGATCATGAATTCATTACTAGAGAGAAATTGTATTTGTTTGTTGGCTATTCGAACTATAAAATCAAAGTATGTAAGAAGACGACAACTTGTAGACTGTGGTATTCATGCTGAGCTTGGTGATAAACAATTATATGTGCTTATTAATTGATGAATCACGTGATATATCTGTGAAAGAGAAAATGGCGGTGATGTTGAGGTTCATAATTTCACTTTCTTTTGTTATTTTTTAATCATTTATTCTCTATGTTGTGCACTAACCTTCTTTTTTATATAGGTTTTTGAATGACAAAGGAAAGGTCGTGGAATGATTTATTGCTCTTCACCATGTCAAAGATACTACATCTGAGTCATTAAAGAATGCTCTTTGCGGTATTCTTGATCATTATAAGTTATCTATTAAAAGGATACGAGGGCAAGGATATGATGGTGCTTCAAATATGAGAGGCAAGTTTAATGGTTTGCAGAAAAAGATCATACATGAAAACCCTTTTGCTTTCTATGTTCATTGATATGCTCATCGTTTGCAGTTGGTGGTTGTCTCTGTTGCTAGTAGTTGCTCATCTATTCATGATTTCTTTGAGTACATCTCCTTAATTGTGACCACAACAACTACATCTTGCAAGAGAAGGGATGCATTGACAGAGGCACAATACCAAGATATTCTGCATAGACTTGAGAGTGGTGAGATATCTGCAGGAAGGGGCTTGCACCAATCATCTACTCTTGCTAGGCCAGGTGACACTAGTGGTTGGGATGATTTATTTTGTGATGTTCAAGAAATTTTGTGCTGCTAATAGTATTCCAGTGCCGAACATGGATGAAGCAATACCAATTCGTGGTCACTCAAGGAGAGCAGGGAGGACTATCACTAATCTTCACCATTACCGTGCAGAGATTTTTTATGTTACTATTGACAAAATACGCGTGGAGATGGACCACCGCTTCAGTGAAGGGGCTAATGGTGTGCTTGATTGCTTCTCATGTCTTGAACCCAATAATTCTTTCTCAAAGTTTAATGTTGATAAGCTTGCGCATCTTGCTAAAATTTATCATGATGACTTTTCCAATGATGACCGTGCAACAATAAGAGAGCAGCTTCTCACTTATATAAGTCAAGTGAAAAGGCATGCTTCTTTTTCTACTTGTGATGATGTTCAAAGTTTGGCCATGAAGTTGGTTGAAACTGAGAAACATTTGGTATTTCCATTGGTATACAAACTTATTGAGTTGGCTTTGATATTGCCGGTGTCAACGACATTTGTTGCGAGAGCTTTTTCAGCAATGAAGATTATGAAGACTAAACTGTGTAGCAAGATCAATAATGAATGGTTCAATGACTTGATGATATGTCACACCGAGCAGGAGTTATTCAAGTCAGTTGACGATAAGGATATTATTCGAACATTTACTGCAATGGGGTCTCGGAAAGGGCATTTGCCTCGTAATTTTCTTTAGTGCACTGTCGGTATGTTCCATCTGACCATCTCTATTCTTGCAAGCTTTTGACTTCTCATATCACAACTAAATTTATTTAATTACAAATCCATTTTTTGTATTGCAGTTCCTTCTAGGCTGATTGTATGTCTTTCTGTTGGCAAAAAAATGAACAAGTGAGAGATGCTTTTGACCGTGCTGGAAGAAATTGCACGGTCACATCTAGTGATATATGGTATGTATAGCTTTATTTTTGTTGGCAACATGGCGGTATCTATGCATGGTTGGCTATGTATCTTTTGTTGTCATGTACCAACTTTCTTTGGTCTACGAAGCGGATATTGAAAATTAGCTCACTTTAAATGAAATTTTGTGTGACTATTATGGTTATGTTTTCACTTCATTATTAGAGCGGATTTGTGAATCTGAAGCTTGGTGGTATATTACATGTTGTGTATTCGAATACCCGACTTGATTTCTAAATTATACGCGTAGACTTAACTTGCCCAGGCTCCACAAAAGTTCTAGCTCCGCCACTGCGGTAGCCCCTCGGTACTCCAATAATTATCTGAAACACCCCGAAACCTTTCCGCTGTCCGAATACTATCATCCAATATATCGATCTTTCCGCTCGACCATTTCGAGACTCCTCGTCATGTCCGTGATCTCATCCGGGACTTCAAACAATCTTCAGTCACCAAAAACACATAACCCTTTAATACAAATCGTCATCGAACGTTAAGCGTGCAGACCATACGGGTTCGAGAACTATGTAGACATGACCTAGACATATCTACGGTCGATAACCAATAGCGGAACCTGGATGCTCATATTGGTTCCTACATATTCTACGAAGATCTTTATCGGTCAAACCATAATGACAACATACGTTATTCCCTTTGTCATCGATATGTTACTTGCCCGAGATTGATCGTCGGTATCTTCATACCTAGTTCAATCTCGTTACCGGCAAGTCTCTTTACTCGTTCCTTAATACATCATCCCGTGACTAACTCATTAGTCATTTGCTTGCAAGGCTTATTATGATGTGTATTACTGAGAGGGCCCAGAGATACCTCTTCGATACTCGGAGTGACAAATCCTATTCTCAATCTATGCCAACCCAACAAACACCGTCGGAGATAGGCTGTAGAGCATCTTTATAATCACCCGGTTACGTTGTGACGTTTGATAGCACACAAGACATTCCTGCGGCATCCGGGAGTTGCATAATCTCATAATCTGAGGAATTTGTATTTGACAAGAAGAAAGTAGTAGCGATAAAAACTGAACGATCAATACGCTAAGCTAACGGATGAGTCATGTCCATCACGTCATTCGCCTTATGATGCAATCCCATTAATCAAATGACAACACATGTATATGGTTAGGAAACTCAACCATCTTTGATTAATGAGCTAGTCTAGTAGAGGCTTACTAGGGACACTGAGTTTCGTCTATGTATTCACACATGTATCAAGTTTCCGGTAAATACAATTCTAGCATGAATAAAAGACATTTATCATGATATATAAGGAAATAGAAATAACAACTTTATTACTGCCTCTAGGGCATATTTCCTTCAGTCTCCCACTTGCACTAGAGTCAATAATCTGGATTACATAGTAATGATTCTAACACCCATGGAGTCTTGGTGTTGATCATGTTTTGCTCGTGGAAGAGGCTTAGTCAACGGGTCTGCTACATTCAGATCCGTATGTATTTTGCAAATCTCTATGTCTCCCTCCTTGACTTGATCGCGGATAGAGTTGAAGCGTCTCTTGATGTGCTTGGTTCTCTTGTGAAACCTGGATTCCTTCGCGAAGACAATTGCTCCAATGTTGTCACAAAAGATTTTCATTGGACCCGATGCACTAGGTATTACACCTAGATTGGATATGAACTCCTTCATCCAGAATCCTTCAATTGCTGCTTCTGAAGCAGCTATCTACTCCGCTTCACACGTAGATCCCGCCACGACGCTCTGCTTGGAACAGCACCAACTGACAGCTCCACCGTTCAACAAAAGTATGTATCTGGTTTGTGATTTAGAGTCGTCTGGATCAGTGTCAAAGCTAGCATCGACGTAACCGTTTACGACGAGTTCTTTGTCACCTCCATAAACGAGAAATATATCCTTGGTCCTTTTTAGGTACTACAGGATGTTCTTGACCGCTGTCCAGTGATCAACTCCTGGATTACTTTGATACCTCCCTGCTAGACTTACAGCAAGGTATACATCAGGTCTGGTACACAACATGACATACATGGTAGAATCTATGGCTGAAGCATAGGGAATGACTTCCTATTTCTCTTTATCCTCCGCAGTGGTCGGGCATTGAGTCTGACTTAACTTCACACCTTGTAATACAGGCAAGAACCCTTTCTTTGACTAATCCATTTTGAACTTCTTCAAAACTTTATCAAGGTATGTGCTTTGCGAAAGTCAAATTAAACGTCTTGATCTATCTCTATAGATTTTGATGCCTAATATAAGCAGCTTCACCGAGGTCCTTCAATGAATTTCTTTTATTCAAGTATCCTTTTTGTTGGAAATATGCCATAGAGGCAATAATAAAATGGTTATTATTATATTTCCTTGTTCATGATAATTGTCTGTTATTCATGCTTGAATTGTATTGTGAGGAAACAGCGATACATGTGTGAATACATAGACCACAACGTGTCCCTGGTAAGCCTCTAGTTACTGGCTCGTTGATCAACAGATGGTCACGGTTTCCTGGCCATGGACATTGGATGTCATTGATAACGGGATCACATCATTAGGAGAATGATGTGAGGACAAGACCCAATCCTAAGCCTAGCACAAGATCGTGTAGTTCGTAATGCTTAAGCTTTTCCAATGTCAAGTATCTTTTCCTTAGACCATGAGGTTGTGCAACTCCTGGATACCGTAGGAATACTTTGGGTGTGCCGAACGTCACAACGTAACTAGGTGGCTATAAAGTTACGCAACGGGTATCTCCGAAAGTGTCTGTTGAGTTGGCACGAACCGAGACTGGGATTTGTCACTTCGTATGACGGAGAGGTATCTCTGGGCCCACTCGGTAAGACATCATCATAATGAGCTCAATGTGACTAAGGATTTAGTCACGGGATGATGTATTACGGAATGAGTAAAGAGACTTGCCATGATGAGATTGAACAAGGTATCGGTATACCGGCGATCGAATCTCGGGCAAGTGCTGTACCGATAGACAAAGGGAATAGCATACGGGATTAAGTGAATCCTTGACATCGTGGTTCCTTCGATGAGTTCATCGAGGAACACGTAGGAACCAACATGGGTATCCAGATCCCGTTGTTGGTTATTGATCGGGGAGTCGTCTCGGTCATGTCTACGTGTCTCCCGAACCCGTAGGGTCTACACACTTAAGGTTCGATGACGCTAGGGTTGTAGAGATATATGCACACGGTAACCCAAATGTTGTTCGGAGTCCCGGATGAGATCCCGGACATCACGAGGAGTTCCAGAATGGTCCGAAGGTAAAGAATGATATATAGGAAGTCCAGTTTCAGCCATTGGGAGAGTTCCGGGGGTCACCGGTAGTGTACCGGGACCACCGGAAGGGTCCGGGGGGTCCACCGGGTGGGGCCACCCATCCCGGAGGGGCCCATGGGCCGTAGGGGGAGGGGGACCAGCCCTTAGTGGGCTGGCCCACCCCCCTTGGGCCTCCCCCCCTGCGCCTAGGGTTGAAACCCTAAGGGTGGGGGGCGCCCCCCTAGGCTTGGGGGGCAAGCCACCCCCTTGGCCGCCGCCCCCCTAGGAGATCCAATATTCTAGGGCTGGTGCCCCCTGGCCCCTATATATAGTAGGGGGAGAGAGGGCAGCCGCACCTCAGCCCCTGGCGCCTCCCCCCCCCCCCGCGTTATACCTCTCCCTCCTCCCGCAGGGTCTCGGCGAAGCCCTGCAGCTTTTCCCGTTGCATCAACCACCACGCCGTTGTGCTGCTGAATCTCCATCAACCTCTCCTCCCCCTTGCTGGATCAAGAAGGAGGATACGTCGATGTACCGTACGTGTGTTGAACGCGGAGGTGTTGTCCGTTCGGCGCTGGGATCATCGGTGACGAGGATCACGATGAGTACGACTCCATCATCCACGTTCCTTCGAACGCTTCCGCTCGCGATCTACAAAGGGTATGTAGAAGCACTCCTTTATGCTCGTTGCTAGATGACTCCTTAGATTGATCTTGGTGAAGCGTAGGAAAATTTTGAATTATGCTACGTTCCCCAACAGTGGCATCTGAGCTAGGTCGTTGCGTAGCATCTTGTACGAGTAGAATACAAACAAGTTGTGGGCGTTGATTTTGTTCAATTCACTTGCCGCTACTAGTCCAATCTTGATTCGGCGGCATCGTGGGATGAAGCGGCCCGGACCGACCTTACATGTACGCTTACGTGAGACAGGTTCCATCGACTGACATGCACTAGTTGCATAAGGTGGCTAGCGGGTGTCTGTCTCTCCCACTTTAGTCGGATCAGATTTGATGAAAAGGGTCCTTATGAAGGGTAAATAGAAATTGACATATCACGTTGTGGTTTTGGCGTAGGCAAGAAATGTTCTTGCTAGAAACCTATAGCAACCACGTAAAAACTTGCAACAACAATTAGAGGACGTCCAACTTGTTCTTGCAGCATGTGCTATGTGATGTGATGCGGCCAAGAAGATGTGATGAATGATATATGTGATGTATGAGGTTGATCATGTTCTTGTAAGGGAATCATGACTTGCACGTCGATGAGTATGACAACCGGCAGGAGCCATAGGAGTTGTCTTATTTTTATTGTATGACATGCGTGTCACTGAATAATGCCATGTAATTACTTTATTTTATTGCTAAACGTTAGCCATAGTAGTAGAAGTAATGTTTGGCGAGACGACTTCATGAAGACACAATGATGGAGATCATGATGATGGAGATCATGGTGTCATGCCGGTGACAAAGATGATCATGGTGCCCCGAAGATGAAGATCAAAGGAGCAAAATGATATTGGCCATATCATGTCACATTGTTTGATTGCATGTGATGTTTATCATGTTTATGCATCTTATTTGCTTAGAACGACGGTGGTAAATAGGATGATCTCTCACTAAAATTTCAAGAATTGTGTTCCCCCTAACTGTGCACCATTGCTAAGGATCGTTGTTCCGAAACACCACGTGATGATCGGGTGTGATAGGATCTAACGTTCGCATACAACGGGTGTAAGCCAGATTTACACACGCAATACACTTAGGGTTCACTTGACGAGCCTAGCATGTACAGACATGGCCTCGGAACACGGAAGACCGAAAGGTCGAACATGAGTCATATAGAAGATACGATCAACATGATGATGTTCACCGTTGATGACTAGTCTGTATCACGTGATGATCGGACACGGGCTAGTCGATTCGGATCATGTATCACTCAGATGACTAGAGAGATGTCAATCTGAGTGGGAGTTCATTAAATTTGATTAGATGAACTTAATTGTCATGAACTTAGTCTAAATTCTTTACAATATGTCTTGTAGATCAAATGGCCCATGCTCATGTTGCCCTCAACTTCAACGCGTTCCTAGAGAAAACCAAGCTGAAAGACGATGGTAGCAACTATACGGATTGGGTCTGTAACCTGAGGATTATCCTCATAGCTGCCAAGAAATCATATGTCCTTGAAGCACCGCTAGGTGATGCACCTTTTTCCCGGCAGCCCAAGATGTTATGAACGTCTGGCAGTCACGTTGTGATGATTACTCCCTGGTTCAGTGCGGCATGCTTTACAGCTTAGAGTCGGGGCTCCAAAAGCGTTTTGAGCACCACGGAGCATATGAGATGTTCCAAGAGCTGAAAATGGTTTTCCAAGCTCATGCCCGAGTCGAGAGATATGACGTCTCCGACGCATTCTACAGTTGTAAGATGGAGGAGAATAGTTCTGTCAGCGAGCACATACTCAAATTGTCTGGGTTGCACAATCGCTTGTCTCAGTTGGAAATGAATCTCCCAGACGAAGCGGTCGTTGACAGAATCCTTCAGTCGCTCCCACCTAGCTACAAGAGCTTCATGATGAACTTCAATATGCAAGGGATGGATAAGTCCATTCCCGAGGTGTATTCAATGCTGAAATCAGTGGAGGTGGATATCAAGAAAGAACATCAAGTGTTGATGGTCAATAAAACCACTAAGTTCAAGAAAGGCAAGGGTAAGAAGAACTTCAAGAAGGACGGCAAAGGAGTTGTCGCGCCCGGTAAGCCAGTTGCTGGGAAGAAGCCAAAGAATGGACCCAAGCCTGAAACTGAGTGCTTTCATTGCAAGGGAACGGGTCACTGGAAGCGGAACTGCCCCAAATACTTAGCAGATAAGAAGACCGGCAACGTCAAAGGTATATATGCTATACATGTTATTGATGTGTACCTTACCAGCGCTCGTAGTAGCTCCTGGGTATTTGATACCGGTGCAGTTGCTCACATTTGTAACTCAAAGCAGGAGCTGCGGAATAAGCGGAGACTGGCGAAGGACGAGGTGACGATGCGCGTCGGGAATGGTTCCAAGGTCGATGTGATCGCCGTCGGCACACTGCCTCTACATCTACCCTCTGGATTAGTTTTAAACCTTAATAATTGTTATTTAGTACCAGCTTTGAGCATGAACATTGTATCTGGATCTCGTTTAATGCGAGATGGCTACTCATTTAAATCCGAGAATAATGGTTGTTCTATTTATATGAGAGATATGTTTTATGGTCATGCCCCACTGGTCAATGGTTTATTCTTGATGAATCTCGAACGTGATGTTACACATATTCATAGTTTGAATGCCAAAAGATGTAAAGTTGATAATGATAGTCCCACATACTTGTGGCATTGCCGCCTTGGTCATATTGGCGTCAAACGTATGAGGAAGCTCCATGCAGATGGACTTCTAGAGTCTCTTGATTATGAATCGTTTGACATGTGCGAACCATGCCTCTTGGGCAAGATGACCAAGACTCCGTTCTCCGGAACAATGGAGCGAGCCACCAACTTATTGGAGATCATACATACCGATGTGTGCGGTCCAATGAGTGTTGAAGCTCGCGGAGGCTATCGTTACGTTCTCACCCTCACAGATGACTTGAGTAGATATGGGTATGTCTACTTAATAAAACACAAGTCTGAGACCTTTGAAAAGTTCAAGGAATTTCATAATGAGGTTGAGAATCAACGTGACAGAGAAATAAATTTCTTACGATCGGATCGTGGGGTGAATATTTAAGTCATGAGTTTGGCGCGCACCTAAGAAACTGTGGAATTGTTTCACAATTGACACCGCACGGAACACCTCAACGTAATGGTGTGTCGGAACGTCGAAATCGTACTCTGTCGGACATGGTGCGATCTATGATGTCTCTCACCGACTTACCGCTATCTTTTTGGTGATTTGCTTTAGAGACTGCCGCATTCACTTTAAATAGGGCTCCGTCAAAATCCGTTGAGACGACACCGTATGAACTTTGGTTTGGCAAGAAACCTAAGCTGTCGTTTCTGAAAGTTTGGAGTTGCGATGCTTATGTCAAGAAAATTCAACCTGAAAAGCTCGAACCCAAATCGGAAAAATGCGTCTTCATAGGATACCCAAAGGAAACAATTGGGTACACCTTCTACCTCAGTTCTGAAGGCAAGATCTTTGTTGCCAAGAATGGATCCTTTCTGGAGAAAGAGTTTCTCTCGAAAGAAGTGAGTGGGAGGAAAGTAGAACTTGATGAGGTGATAGTCATCCCTTCCGAACCGGAAAGTAGCGCATCACAGGAAATTGTTCCTGAGGTGCCTGCACCGACTAGGGAGGAAGATAATGATGATGATCATGAAGATTCAGACCAAGTTACTACTGAACTTCGAAGGTCCACAAGGACACATTCCGCACCAGAGTGGTACGGCAACCCTGTCATGGAAATCATGTTGTTAGACAACGGTGAACCTTCGAACTATGAAGAAGCGATGGCGGACCCAGATTCCAACAAATGGCTTGAAGCCATGAAGTACGAGATAGGATCCATGTATGAAAACAAAGTATGGACTTTGGTGGATTTTCCCGATGATCAGCACGCCATAGAAAATAAATGGATATTTAAGAAGAAGACAGACGCAGATGGTAATGTGACCATCTATAAGGCTCGGCTTGTCGCTAAAGGTTATCGACAAGTTCAAGGGATTGACTATGACGAGACTTTCTCTCCCGTAGTGATGCTGAAGTCCGTACGAATCATGTTAGCCATTGCCGCATTCTATGATTATGAGATATGGCAAATGGACGTCAAAACAGCATTACTTAATGGCTTCCTCAAGGAAGAACTGTATATGATGCAGCCGGAAGGTTTTGTCGATCCTGAAAAAGCTAACCAGGTATGCAAGCTCCAGCGCTCGATCTACGGGCTGGTGCAAGCATCTCGGAGTTGGAATATTCGCTTTAATGATGTGATCAAAGCGTTTGGTTTTATACAGACTTGGGGAGAAGCCTGTATTTACAAGAAAGTGAGTGGGAGCTCTGTAGCATTTCTCATATTATATGTGGATGATATACTGCTGATGGGAAATGATATAGAATTCTTGGAGAGCATAAAGTCCTACTTGAATAAGAGTTTTTCAATGAAGGACCTTGGAGAAGCTGCTTATATATTAGGCATCAAGATCTATAGAGATAGATCGAGACGCCTCATTGGTCTTTCACAAAGCACATACCTTGACAAGATATTGAAGAAGTTCAATATGGATCAGTCCAAGAAAGGGTTCTTGCCTGTTTTGCAAGGTATGAGATTGAGCATGGCTCAGTCCCCGACCACAGCAGAAGATAGAGAAAAGATGAGTGTCATCTCCTATGCCTCAGCCATAGGTTCTATTATGTATGCCATGTTGTGTACCAGACCTGATGTGAACCTTGCCATAAGTTTTGTAGGGAGGTAATAAAGTGATCCCGGTATGGAACACTGGACAGCGGTCAAGAACATCCTGAAGTACCTGAAAAGGACTAAGGATATGTTTCTCGTTTATGGAGGTGACGAAGAGCTCGTCGTAAAGGGTTACGTCGATGCTAGCTTCGACACAGATCTGGATAACTCCAAGTCACAAACCGGATACGTGTATATTTTGAATGGTGGAGCAGTCAGCTGGTGTAGTTGCAAGCAGAGTGTCGTGGCGCATTCTACATGTGAAGCGGAGTACATAGCTGCTTGCAAAGCAGCGCAGGAAGGAGTCTGGATGAAGGAGTTCATCACCGACCTAGGAGTCATTCCAAGCGCGTCAAGCCCGATGACTCTCTTCTGTGACAACACTGGAGCTATTGCCATTGCTAAGGAGCCCAGGATTCACAAGAAGACCAAGCACATCAAGCGCCGTTTCAACTCCATCCGGAATTATGTTCAAGATGGAGACATAGATATTTGTAAAGTACATACGGACCTGAATGTCGCAGATCCGTTGACTAAACCTCTTCCACGAGCAAAACATGATGAACACCAGAACTCTATGGGTGTTCGATTCATCACAATGTAACTAGATTATTGACTCTAGTGCAAGTGGGAGACCGTTGGAAATATGCCCTAGAGGCAATAATAAAATGGTTATTATTATATTTCCTTGTTCATGATAATTGTATGTTATTCATGCTTGAATTGTATTGTGCGGAAACAGCGATACATGTGTGAATACATAGACCACAACGTGTCCCTGGTAAGCCTCTAGTTACTAGCTCGTTGATCAACAGATGGTCACGGTTTCCTGGCCATGGACATTGGATGCCATTGATAACGGGATCACATCATTAGGAGAATGATGTGATGGACAAGACCCAATCCTAAGCCTAGCACAAGATCGCGTAGTTCGTAATGCTTAAGCTTTTCCAATGTCAAGTATCTTTTCCTTAGACCATGAGGTTGTGCAACTCGCGGATACCGTAGAAATACTTTGGGAGTGCCAAACGTCACAACGTAACTGTGTGGCTATAAAGGTACGCAACGGGTATCTCCGAAAGTGTCTGTTGAGTTGGCACGAACCGAGACTGGGATTTGTCACTCCGTATGACGGAGAGGTATCTCTGGGCCCACTCGGTAAGACATCATCATAATGAGCTCAATGTGACTAATGAGTTAATCACGGGATGATGTATTACGGAACGAGTAAAGAGACTTGCCATGACGAGATTGAACAAGGTATCGGTATACCGGCGATCGAATCTCGGGCAAGTGCTGTACCGATAGACAAAGGGAATAGCATACGGGATTAAGTGAATCCTTGACATCGTGGTTCATCCGATGAGATCATCGAGGAAAACGTAGGAACCAACATGGGTATCCAGATCCCGCTGTTGGTTATTGACCGGAGAGTCGTCCCGGTCATGTCTACATGTCTCCCGAACCCGTAGGGTCTACACACTTAAGGTTCGGTGAAGCTAGAGTTGTAGAGATATATGCACACGGTAACCCGAATGTTGTTCGGAGTCCCAGATGAGATCCCGGACGTCACGAGGAGTTCCGGAATGGTCCGGAGGTAAAGAATGATATATAGGAAGTCCAGTTTCGGCCATCGGGAGAGTTCCGGGTGTCACCGGTAGTGTACCGGGACCACCGGAAGGGTCCCGGGGGTCCACCGGGTGGGGCCACCCATCCCGGAGGGCCCCATGGGCCGTAGGGGGAGGGGGACCTGCCCTTACTGGGCTGGCGCACCCCCCTTGGGCCTCCCCCTGCGCCTAGGGTTGAAACCCTAGGGGTGGGGGCGCCCCTAGGCTTGGGGGGCAAGCCACCCCCTTGGCCGCCGCCCCACTAGGAGATCCAATCTCCTAGGGCCGGCGCCCCCCTGGCCCCTATATATAGTGGGGG
>LR738714.1:592771380-592783952 GCA_902687465.1 Secale cereale
CCTCCTCCCGCAGGGTCTCGGCGAAGCCCTGCAGCTTTTCCCGTTGCATCCACCACCACGCCGTTGTGCTGCTGGATCTCCATCAACCTCTCCCCCCCCCCTTGCTGGATCAAGAAGGAGGAGACGTCGTTGTACCGTACGTGTGTTGAACGCGGAGGTGCTGTCCGTTCGGCGTTGGGATCATCGGTGACGAGGATCACGACGAGTACGACTCCATCATCCACGTTCCTTCGAATGCTTCCGCTCGCGATCTACAAAGGGTATGTAGATGCACTCCTTTATGCTCGTTGCTAGATGACTCCTTAGATTGATCTTGGTGAAGCATAGGAAAATTTTGAATTCTGCTACGTTCCCCAACACTTTTATGCTATCCAGAAATTCTATATCATTTCCAATCAACAATATGTCATCCACATATAATATCAGAAATGCTACAGAGCTCCCACTCACTTTCTTATAAATACAGGGTTCTCCAAAATTCTGTATAAAACCATATGCTTTGATCACCTCATCAAAGCGTATATTCCAACTCTGAGATACTTGCACCACTCCATAGATGGATCGCTGGAGCTTGCACAATTTGTTAGCACCTTTAGGATCGACAAAACCTTCTCGTTGCATCATATACAACTCTTCTTTGAGAAATCAATTAATGAATGCAGTTTTGAAATCCATTTGCCAGATTTCATAATCATAAAATGCGGCAATTGTTAACATGATTCGGACAGACTTAAGCATCGCTACAGGTCAGAAGGTCGCATAGTAGTCAACTCCTTGAACTTGTCGAAAATCTTTCGCAACAAGTCGAGCTTAGTAGACAGTGACGTTACCATCGGTGTCAGTCTTCTTATTAAAGATCCATTTATTTTCAATGGCTTGCCAATCATCGGGCAAGTCAACCAAAGTCCACACTTTGTTCTCATACATGGATCTGCTACCTCTTGAGCTTGTGTTGTATTCCCTCGAAGAGGAAAGGGAGATGCAGCACAGTAGCGTAAGTATTTCCCTCAGTTTTTGAGAACCAAGGTATCAATCTAGTAGGAGACCACGCGCCAGTCCCTCGCACCTGCAGAAACAAATAAGAACTTCGCAGCCAATGCGATAAGGGGTTGTCAATTCCCTTACGGTCACTTACGAGAGTGAGATCTGATAGAGATGATAAGATAGTATTTTTGATACAGAAACAGAAAATAAAGAAAGCAAATAAATAACGGCGACAGAAATTGGCTAGTTGACGCGAAAGTATATGATATAGATAGACCCGGGGGCCATAGTTTTCTCTAGTGGCTTCTCTCATGATAGCGGTATTCTACTGCGGTAAACAAATTACTGTCGAGCAATTGATAGAAAAGCGAATAATTATGAGACTATCTAGGCATGATCATTGTATATAGGCATCACGTCCGAGACAAGTAGACCGAAACGATTCTGCATCTACTACTATTACTCCCACATCGACCGCTATCCAGCATGCATCTAGTGTATTGAGTTCATACGAACAGAGTAACGCCTTAAGAAAGATGACATGATGTAGAGGGATAAACTCAAGAAATGTCATGAAAACCCCATCTTTTTATCCTTAATGGCAACAATACAATATGTGCCTTGCTGCCCCTACTGTCACTGGGAAAGGACACCGCAAGATTGAACCCAAAGCCAAGCACTTCTCCCATTGCAAGAACTATAGATCTAGTAGGCCAAACTAAACCAATAATTTGAAGAGACTTGCAAGGATATTATGAGCACACATAAAAAGTTCAGAGAAGAACCAAATATCTTTCATAGATAACCTTGATCATAAACTCACAATTCATTGGATCTCGACCAACACACCGCAAAAAGAGATTACATCGAATAGATCTCCTCGAAGACCGAGGAGAACTTTGTATTGAGATCCAGGGAGAGAGACGAAGCCATCTAGATACTAGCTATGGACCCGAAGGTCTGTGGTAAACTACTCACAACTCATGGTGAGGGTGATGATGATGATGATGAAGGCCTCCGTGATGGATCCCCCTCCCGGAACAGGCTCCAAGATTGGATCTCCACGGGAACAGCAGCTACGGCGGTGGAATTAGGGTTTTCTCTTTGCGTATGGAGTTTCTGGGGTACATAGGTATATATAGGAAGAAGGGGGGCACCGGGGGCCACACGGGCTACCGTCGAGGCAGGAGGGCGCGCCCTAGGAAGGGGGCGCGCTCCCCACCCTCGAGGGTGGCCCCTCTATCCCCTGGCTTGGCCCTGAAGTCTTTCGTGCGTGATTTCCTCCAAAAATATCTCTCGCGAAGGTTTCATTCCGTTTGGACTCCGTTTGATATTCCTTTTCTGCAAAACCCTGAAATAGGCAAAAAAACAGCAATCTGGACAAGGCCCTTGGGTTAGTAGGTTATTCCCAAAAATGATATAAAAGTGAATGATAAAGCCCATTAAACATCCAAGACTTCATAAATAATAGCATGGAACAATCAAAAATTATAGATACGTTGGAGACGCATCAAGCATCCCCAAGCTTAATTCCTGCTCGTCCTCGAGTAGGTAAATGATAAAGAAAGAATTTTTAATGTGGAATGCTAACCAATATAGTTTTTCAATGTAATTCTCTTAATTGTGGCATGAATGTTCAGATCTAAAAGATTCTAGACAAAAGTCTATATTGACATAAGAAATAACAATACTTCAAGCAATACCAACAAAGCAATCATGTCTTCTCAAAATACTATGGCTAAAGAAAGTTATCCCTACAAAATCATATAGTGTTGGCTATGCTCCCTTGTTATCACACAAAATATTCATATCATGCACAACCGCGATTTTAGCCAAGCATTTGTTTTCATACTCTATCCTTTCATACCTTTCAACTTTCACGCAATACATGAGCGTGAGCCATGGATATAGCACTATGGGTGGAATAGAGGTGGTCGTGGAGAAGACAAAAAGAGGGAGTTAGTCTCACATCTACAAGGCGTATCAATGGGCTATGGGGATGCCCATCAATAGATATCAATGTGAGTGAGTAGGGATTGCCATGCAACGGATGCACTAGAGCTAAATATGAATGAAATCTCAACAAAAGAAACTAGTGGGTGTGCATCCAACTTGCTTGCTCACGAAGACCTAGGGCATTTGAGGAAGCCCATCGTTGGAATATACAAGCCAAGTTCTATAATGAAAATTCCCACTAGTATATGAAAGTGACTAAACATGAGACTCTCTACAATCAAGAACATGGTGCTACTTTGAAGCACAAGTGCGGAAAAAGATAGTAGCAATTGTCCCTTTTTCTTTTCTTTTTTTCTCCTTTTTTTCTCCTTTTTTGGGCCTTTTTTGCGGAGGGGCTTTATAGATTCAGCCTTTCCTCCCATGGAACAGTGCTCTAAAAATGATGATCATCACACTTTCATTACAACACAATATTACAACTCGATACTACAACAACAAAGTATGGCTCTATATGAATGCCTCCGGCGGTGTACCGGTATGTGCAATGAAACAAGAGTGACATGTATGAAAAGATTATGCATGGTGGCCTTGCCACGAATACGATGTCAACTACATGATCATGCATGTCAATATGACAATATGATGCGTGTCATATAAACGGAACGGTGGAAAGTTGCATGGCAATATATCTCGGAATGGCTATGGAAATGCCATGATAGGTAGGTATGGTGGCTGTTTTGAGGAACAATATGGTGGCTATTTTGAGGAAGGATATATAGTGGGTTTATGGCACCGGCGAAAGTTGAGCGGTACAAGAGAGGCTAGCAATGGTGGAAGGGTGAGTGTGTGTATGATCCATGGACTCAACATTAGTCATAAGAACTCATATACTTATTGCAAAAATTTAAGAGTCATCAAAACAAAGCAATCAACGCATGCTCCTAGGGGGGAGGTTGGTAGGAGTAAACCATCGCGCGCCCCCGACCTCCAGACAAAGGTTGACACTCTACAAATACCTCATGCTTTAACTTAGTCACATAACGGTTCACCATACGTGCATGCTACGGGAATCACTAACCTTAACACAAATATTTCTCAATTTCATAATAACTCCGCTAGCATGACTTTAATATCACTATACTCGTGTCTCAAAAACAATTATCAAGCATTCAACATCTCTTTCTATTCAATGCACTTGGTGTGATTTTTTTTACTACATTGACATTGGATGTCTATCATGTGAAGACTAGTTTCTTTAGCCTAAATACTTTACCATGCTGTTTTAATAGACTCTCAAATAGATCTAAGTGAAGCATGAGAGTTCAACAATTTCTATAAAATATTACCACCACCATGCTCTAAAAGATATAAGTGAAACACTAGAGCAAAAACTATTCAACTCAAAAGATATAAGTGAAGCACATAGAGTGTTCTAACAATTTCTAGGCCATATATTACTCTCTCAAATAGGTGTGCCCACCAAGGATGATTTTGACAAACTAACAAGTAAAGACTCAAATTATACAAGACACTCTAAGCAAAACACATAGCATGTTGCGAATAAAAATATAGCTCCAAGTATAGTTACCGATGGATGAAGACGAAAGAGGGGATGCCCCCCCGGGGCATCCCCAAGCTTAGTCTTTTGATTATCTTGAATTTACTTGGGGTGCCATGGGAATCCCCAAGCTTAGGCCTTTGCTACTCCTTGTTACATAGTCCATCAAAGCAATACTCAAAACTTGAAAACTTCACAACACAAAACTTAGACAAAAATTCTCGTGAGCTCCGTTAGTAAGAGAAAGCAAACCACCACTCAAAGGTACAGCAAGGAATTCATTCTTCGTTTATATTGGTGTTAAACCTACTGTACTCCAGGTTCTCTATTGTTCATATCCTCTAATATTACTCATAGATGCATTGAAATAAGCAAACAACACACGAAAAACAGAATCTGTCAAAAACAGAACAGTCTGTAGTAATCTGCTGAGTTCGCCTACTTCTGGAACTCCAAAAAATTCAAACTAAATAGTTAAATTTGCGCAATTTGTCTAACAATCAGCAGCAAAAAGAATCAACTAAAAAGCGCACTCCAGTAAAATCTGAAGACTACTTTAGCAAGCGCTAACAATTCTGTTTTTCACAGCAAGATCATATAAACTTCACACAAGTCTTACCAAAGGTTCTACTTGGCACAAACACTAAAAAAACATGAAACCACATCTAATCATAGGCTAGATGCAATATATATTTCCTAACAGAAACAAAAACAAAAAAACAAAAAATTGGGTTGCCTCCCAACAAGCGCTATCGTTTTACGCCCCTAGCTGGGCACGATTAATTCGATGATGCTCACATGAAAGATAGGAATTGAAGCACACAAAGAGCATCATAAAGCATGTGAAAATCACATCTAAGTCTAACATACTTCCTATACATAGGCATTTTATAGGAAAACAAATTACCAAGACAAGCAAGATCTAGCATATGCAAGGAAGAAGAAAGAGCCAATAGCAATCTCAACATAATGAGAGGTAATTTAGTAACATCCAAATTCCTACAACCATATTCTCCTCTCTCATAATAATTGCATGTAGGATCATGATCAAAATCAACAAAATAGCTATCATATAACATATTCTCAACACGATCCACATGCATGCGAAGTTGACACTCTTCCAAAATAGTGGGATCAACATTAACTAAAGTCATGACCTGTCCAAACCCACTTTTATCAAAAATTTCATAAGATTGAACATTCTCCAAATATGTGGGATCTAAAGTTGACACTCTTCCAAACCCACTTTCAATATTATTACAAACATTATAATCAATCTCATATTCATCATGGGGCATAAATAAATTTCCAAGATCATAAGAAGAATCACCCCAATCATGATCATTGCAACAAGTAATGGGCATAGTAATACTAGCATCCCCAAGCTTAGGGTTTTGCATAGCATTAACACAATTGGCATGAATAGAATGTATAATAACATCATTGCAATCATGCTTTTTACTCAAGGAGCTATCATGAATCAATTTATGTTTTTCTTGCAATACTTCGTCACAATTTTCAGATTCACAAATTTCAAGCAAAACCCCATAAAGATAATCTAGTGCAGTCGACTCACTAGCAATATGTTCAACATAATTGGATCTCTTAAAGAGATTATCAAGTGGATGAGGATCCATACTTTAGCAAGCGAAGATGCAACTAATTGAGGGCACATAGCACACAAGCAAACGAGAGGCAAGCGAACGGTAAACACACGGGGGAAGAAGGGCGAATAAAACGGCAAAGGTGAAGTGGGGGAGAGGAAAACGACAGGCAAATAAATGTAATGCGAAGGATAAGGATTTGTGATAGGTACTTGGTACTCCCTCCATTTTTGTATACAAGGCCACAAACCCATATTACAGGTACCAAGGTAGAAATTAAAAGCTTCTGAAAACTAGTCTTTCCTCCTCGCTTGATGTGTTAATTAATGTGTATTTTTCTCTCCAACACACAACAAGGCAACTCTCTTACTCCTGATTGGTTGATTAATGCGGTGCATGCAAACCAACATTTAACTCCCGCATGCATGCATAGAGTATTAATGTCCTTGGTTGCTAGTACGAGGCAAACCTCATCAGTTTTATCTCGATTGATGTTAGTGTCCTTGTATAGTTGCAAATTGTAATCTTGATAGTGGCCTTGTATACAAAAATGGAGGGAGTATATGACTTTTGCGTAAGCCTCCCCGGCAACGGCGCCAGAAATTCTTCTTGCTACCTCTTGAGCTTGCGTTGTATTCCCTCGAAGAGGAAAGGGAGATGTAGCACAGTAGCGTAAGTATTTCCCTCAGTTTTTGAGAACCAAGGTATCAATCCAGTAGGAGACCACACGCCTGTCCCTCGCACCTGCACAAACAAATAAGAACTTCGCAGCCAACATGATAAGGGGTTGTCAATCCCTTTACGGTCACTTACGAGAGTGAGATCTGATAGAGATGATAAGATAGTATTTTTGGTATTTTTGATATAGAAACAGAAAATAAAGAAAGCAAATAAATAATGGCGACTGAAATTGGCTAGTTAATGCGAAAGTAATATGATAAAGATAGACCCGGGGGGCATAGTTTTCTCTAGTGGCTTCTCTCATGATAGTGGTATTCTACGGCGGGTAAACAAATAACTATCGAGCAATTGATAGAAAAGCGAATAATTATGAGACTATCTAGGCATGATCATTGTATAAAGGCATCATGTCCGAGACAAGTAGACCGAAACAATTCTGCATCTACTACTATTACTCCACACATCGACCGCTATCCAGCATGCATCTAGTGTATTGAGTTCATACGAACATAGTAACGCCTTAAGAAAGATGACATGATGTAGAGGGATAAACTGAAGCAATATGATGAAAACCCCATCTTTTTATCCTCGATGGCAACAATACAATACGTGCTTTGCTGCCCCTACTGTCACTGGGAAAGGACACCGCAAGATTGAACCCAAAGCCAAGCACTTCTCCCAATGCAAGAACTATAGATCTAGTAGGCCAAACCAAACCAATAATTCGAAGAGACTTGCAAGGATATTATGAGCACACATAAAAAGTTCAGAGAAGAACCAAATATCTTTCATAGATAACCTTTATCATAAACTCACAATTCATCGGATCTCGACAAACACACCGCAAAAAGAGATTACATCGAATAGATCTCCTCGAAGACCGAGGAGAACTTTGTATTGAGATCCAAAGAGAGAGAAGAAGCCATCTAGATACTAGCTATGGACCCGAAGGTCTGTGGTAAACTACTCACAACTCATGTTGAGGGCGATGATGATGATGAAGAAGGCCTCCATGATGGGTCTGTCGTGGTTCTAAGCCTGACAGTTGAGTAGGGGGTACGAATGGATTGAGGCTTGAGAAGGAGAGAGTGTTGAAGAGAGCTTTGGGGTAGTCTTCTGTGAGCTTGGGGACTGGGCTGTCTTTCTCAATCTTGTCTTGGTCGCCTTGATCGATTCAGGAACCGTCGAGTGCGTTTGTTGCGTCATCCGTCGACTGAACTTTGCGCTAGGCGTCGAGCGCCGTTGGCGTGCGCAATTTTCAGCGGGATTGGTTGCTCTCTGGTCAGATTTTGCGGGATTTTCGAAATTTTGGGAAGCGCGCGGGACGGGTCATGCTGCGGCAATCGGACGGATATGCACGGGACGCCTCGATCCTCGTGCCGCCTTTTTCGCCACGTATCGCATCCGCGCCTGTTGCGGGCTTTGATAAGATCACTCGAGGCCACTGGTCAGTCACTCGACCGTGGTGCTATAAATGCGCGCCGAGCCCGAAGCGAGGGCATTGTGCGCACATTCCCTGTTCCTTCGCCTCAGCCTCTCCGCCGCGCCTCTGCCCCTTCTCTCTTTCTCCACAGCCACCACCAGCTCACGTGCCATGGGCAAGGACAAGACCGCGGCGATGGAGCGCTCGAAGAAGGCGGCGACGGGGAAGGGGAAGCGGTCCGGCCGCGGTGGATCATCGTCGAGGTCCGGGCTCCCTATTGGTTGGATCCAGGGGGATTGGATCAGGTACACCATCACGGCGGAGGACTTGGAGGAGCTGGAGGATGAGGGGCTGGTCCCCCGCCGCTCCTGGCGGGTGCCGGAGGGCAAGCTCGAGCCCCGGTCGCGGGAGGGCAAGTGCATCCTTCTCGCGAACCACGTGGACCGAGGTTTCTCCATGCCCCCGCACCCTTTCTTTCGCGCTTTCCTGATCTTCTTCGGCGCCCAGCTGCATTACTTCACGCCCAATTCCATTGCCTTCCTTGCCGCGTTTACCTCTATGTGCGAGAACTTCCTCGGCTGTGAGCCACATTGGGGTTTGTTCAAACACATCTTTACTTGTCGCTCGCAAACCGTCAAGAAGGCGAACCCGAGTTACGAGAAGACACACGTCCTCCAAGCATGCGGTGGGCTCGGCATTCAGCTTAGGAATAGGAGCGCTTTTCCTCCTATGATTCTTCCGGAGTCGATTCGGGGTTGGCAGTCGACTTGGTTCTATTATAAGGGCAGTCCGACTCCTGGTCAGTCGATCGGACTCCCCCCTTTGTCTCTTGGTCGAGCTAGCCAGCCTCCGTCATTGATTGTGGGTCGGGCCGAGAGGGAGGAAGTGGACATGTTGGTGGAACGGGTCGGACAGTTGGTCCGCGAGGGAGTCACAGGGCCTGCTCGAGGTATACCTCATGCGGAGGATCCAGCCTCTCGAGGCTCGGGACCACCCGATGTCACTGTACTCCGGCACCGATGACTCGTCAGGAGTCCACCCAGAGGCGACGGACGTGAAGTACGTGGCGCAGTGCCTGAAGTGCATCACGGGGAACAAAGACAATCCCAGGGGGTCCGGGAGGGTTCTCCCATTCAACGCCGACCATCTTCCTGACAAGGTCTGTCCTTGGCTTCCGAGTGGTGTTCTTGTTATTGGCTTGCAGTTGTCTTGATGAGTCCGACTGACATTTGGCTGATCATTCCCCTCTGCAGATCTATACTGAAATGTACTCGGTGCCCAACAGGGATCAGGTCCAAGAGGGCGAAGAAGGCGTGGGCGACGTCTTCGAGTGGAAGTATGACGAAGAGACTGAAGAGGAGAGTGTGGACTACAGCAGCGAGGAGGAGGTCGAGTCACCTCCTCGTGACGAGAAGCGATCCAAGGGGAAGCACGACCCAGGGGTTGTGCGCTCTCGGACGGGTCCCTCCAGCTCCCAGGCGCCAAAGCAAGCTCGTACGGCCACTCCTAACCCATCTGAGAAGGCGCCCAAGCAACCCAAGGTCACCACCGCCAAGCCCCGGAAGGCCCTGCCCAAGATCAAGGTGGATGTTCCAATCGCCTACACATAAGTGCTATTCAGCTTTGTTCCTTTCTGCCTTTCGGAGGTCGACTCTGTCTTCGTCGACTCATCTTCAAGGAAATTCTTCAGTGCTGCTGCTTCCGCGACCTCGATGGACATCGACAAGGGCCGGGACGATGAGGAGACCGCGGATGCTGCTACGTCCCGCGCAGGTGCAAGTTGTAGATCGTGCTTTGCTTCTCGTCGGTTAGAGCTGCGGTTAACTGAACCTCACAATTGTTTGTTTTGAAGTGCCGCGTCACGTCATAGAGCTCCCAGACGATGATGATGACGATGAGGAGCGCTCGGGAGAGACTCGATGACGCACGGGGAGGAAGGGCCGGAAGGTGCCTTCTGGCCCAGAGGCCCAGCGACAAGAAGACGTGGTCCGGACCACGGTCTCCTTCGCCGTCCCCGTGTCGACTGAACGCCCAGCTTCGTCGGCTGGAGGGGCCGTCGACCCAGTGCCTGCTCCAACCGTCGACCCAGCGCCTGCTCCGGCCGTCGAACCAGCGACTGCTCCATCGTCCGTTCTCTTCTCCACCTATCGCCTCCCGAAGGATCCCGTGGGCGCGGCTCAAGAACTCGTTCGTCAGGCGGGGCTGATGATGGAGAAGACGAAGGCGGCGTACGAGGCCAGCATGGTTGCTTACGACACTAGTTCCGCCCTTCGGACCAATGTCCAGGTTTGCTTCTTCCAACTGATTGGCTTGCTGTGCTGGAGTAGTCTTCAGTTTGAAAAATCTACTGCTTTGTTCGTAAGATGATGCCTCACCCACTGGGTATCTTGCCTTGTAGCTTTTAGCGTTTGAATGTCGTCCGATAGTACCACTGGGGGCACGCTTAGTGCGCCCAGTGGGTGTAGTCCCCGAGGCCATGGTCGACTGAAGTCGTCGGTCGACTATGGTCTTTAGAATTACTTGTTTGCTTTGAACTTCACTTGAGCTCGGGCTAGACTGATCTTGGCCGAGTTAGAACCAGTGGGGGCACGCTCAGTGCACCCACTGGGTGTAGTCCCCGAGACCGTGGTCGAGTGCTGGTAGTCGACCATGGTATGATAATAGAACTTTTCTCCTTGTTTTTTTTGTTTTTTTTAGCTCGGGCCAGACTGATCTTGGCCAAGTGAGAATCAGTGGGGGCACGCTCAGTGCACCCACTAGGTGTAGTCCCCGAGACTGCGGTTGAGTGTTTGACTCGACTATAGTCTTAGAATCATGTTTTTATTGTGTTGATGCAGAGATCTTGCGAGTTTGGAGCCAAATTTGCAGATCTTGAGAAGAAGCAGATCCAGCTCAATCTCGACTTGCAACTGGCTCGGGACCACCTGAAGAAGACGCATGACGACGCAGCTGGTAACTGACGCGAGCAACTCGTTGACTGACCTTTGATAAGTATGTTCTGTGTTCCCTCATGTTCATCTGTCTAGTGATGTCTCTTGTAAGCCAACTGAAGGCGGGCTTGGAGTAGAAAGACCTCGACTTGGCAGCGGCGCAGCAGCAGGCTCAGGAGAAAACAGAACTGGCGGAGCAGAAGCTGGCTTCCGTCGGTACGCTCGAGGCGGAGATTATCAGGTTGAAGGGTTCTCTCGACGTGGCTAACCAAGAAGTGACCCGACTGAAGAACGCCAAGAATGCCCTGAACGACAAATACGAGGGCCTCTTCCAAGAAGTGGTATCTCGTACTTTAAGGTATATCTCTTTTGCTGAGACTTAATTGGATTGGTCGACCCATAACCTGCTTGCTGACTCGACGCGTTTCTTGTTGTGTAGAATTCTGCCGCAACTTTGAGGAAGAGACTGGGCGGGTCAAACCCGGTCTGGACCCAGCCGATTCCATTGTCAAGGATGAAGCTGCCATGAATATCTTGAGGCTGGAGTCTCGCCTTACTGCTGCCACAGGCTACTTGGGTCGGCTGAAAGTAGTGATGGCTCGGATCGACGCCGCACTCTGGAGGGGATTCGTGCAGGAGAACGACCTCGAGTCTCTGATGACTCGACTCAATGAAATCCCTGGTCGAGTGCAGGAGTGGAAGAAGTCACATGCACGCTGCGGAGCTGACGTGGCACTATCCTTGGTGCGTGTGCACTGCAGGGAAGTGAAGGAGAGAAGGCTTGCGGCGCTCAAGGTCGCCAATACGAAGGAGCTCTAGTTCCAGTCTTTCATGGAGACTTTCTTGGAAGCTGCCACCCGCATCGCCGATGGGATCGACTTGGACCAGTTTGTCGCTCCAGCGAGCCCGCCTCCCCCTGAAGAGTGAATGAACTTTGATACTTTGATTCAATTTGCTTGGAATGCCGAGTGATCCTGTAATCGTTAAACTCTCGTGGGCTCGTGGCCCAGGTACTCTTCCCCGAATATTGCGGGGCTTTTATCTGGATTTGATTCCTTTACTTCCGACTCTTTTTGATCGCTTGGATTTTTGAGTCGACGTCTTGACGACAACGTTGTGCTTGCGGCGGAGCTCGGAGGACCGCAGCTAAGCCCCCGAGTGAGAGGGTTGCTCTTCACTCGGAGTGGTTGTTTGTAACTTAAGCGATTCCAAGCTACGTTGTATTTGTGGCGAAGCTCAGAAGACAAAGCCACGTTACACTTATGACGCAGCTCGGAGGACCGCAGCTAAGCCCCCGAGTGAGAGGGTTGCTCTCCACTCGGAGTGGTTGTTTGTAACTTAGGCAATTCCAAGCTACGTTGTATTTGTGGCAGAGCTCGGAAGACAGAGCCACGTTATACTTATGACGCAGCTCGGAGGACCGCGGCTAAGCCCCC
>LR738714.1:592784452-592800384 GCA_902687465.1 Secale cereale
GCTCCTCACTCGGAGTGGTTGTTTGTAACTTAGGCGATTTCAAGCTACGTTGTATTTGTGGTGGAGCTCGGAAGACAGAGCCACGTTATACTTATGACGCATCTCGGAGGACCGCAGCTAAGCCCCCGAGTGAGGGGGTTGCTCCTCACTCGGAGTGGTCTTTGTAACTTAGGCGAATCGGGTTCGCGGCTAAGCCCCCGAGTAAGAGGGCCGCTCTTCACTCGGAGTAGTTTTTGTAACTTAGGCGAATCGGGTTCGCGGCTAAGCCCCCCGAGTGAAAGGGTTGCTCTTCACTCGAAGTGGTTTTTATAACTTAGGCGAATCGGGTTCGCGGCTAAGCCCCCGAGTGAGAGGGTTGCTCTTCACTCGGAGTGGTTTTTTTTATAACTTAGGCGAATCGGGTTCGCGACTAAGCACCCACCGGGGGATTTTGAAGACCAGTACCTTAGAGAACAACAATCATTAAGGGATCGCTGCAAACTTGTCTTTGAAATAAACCGGAAAATCATTATTACAACTCGACTGTTCAAGTGTTTCAAGTGTAGAAGCGGCGGAGCAGGTCCGCGTTCCATGAACGAGGTTCGTCTTTCTTCTTGGCGACGTTGTAGAGGTGATACGCTCCATTGTGCAGTACCTTGGTGATGATGAAGGGGCCTTCCCAGGCCGTGGCGAGCTTGTGTGGTCGTTTCTGTTGCACTCGAAGAACCAGGTCTCCTTCCTGAAATGCTCGGCTTCAGACGTTGCGAGCATGGAATCGACGCGGGTCTTGCTGATAGATTGTCGACCGGATCAGGGCCATCTCTCGTTCCTCTTCCAAGAGGCCGACTGCATCCTGACGAGCTTGCTCTGCTTCTGCTTCGGATAAGAGTTCCACTCGGGGGGCATTATGTAACAAATCACTTGGCAGCACGGCTTCGGCTCCATAGACCATGAAGAAAGGGGTACGGCCAGTCGACCGGTTTGGAGTTGTCCTCAGACCCCATAAGACAGACGGTAGTTCGGTTACCCAAGCCCCAGCGGCATTCTTAAGGTCGCGCATGAGCCGTGGCTTCAGGCCTTGGAGGATCAAACCTTTGCCCTTTGTGCATGTCCATTCGACTGCGGATGTGCCATAGAGGCGTAGTCGACTCGTGTTCCTTGAGAAGCACAGAAAGCTCTGAATTCATCCGAGTCAAAGTTGGAGCCGTTGTCCGTGATGATGCTGTGGGGGACTCCATATCTGAATATCAATTCCCTGATGAAGCTGATGGCGGTACTCGACTCGAGGTTCTTGATGGGCTTTGCCTCAATCCATTTGGTGAACTTGTCGACTACCACGAGCAGGTGAGTGAATCCGCTTCTGCCTGTTTTGAAGGGGCCAACCATATCCAAGCCCCAAACGGCAAAGGGCCAGGCTTGTGGGACATGTTGGAGTAGAACTGGCAGCCTTCGCACTTATCCACAATATCTTTGGCCATCTCGTTGGCTCGGGGCCAATAAAACCAGGCTTGGTACGCTTTGGCCACGATAGTCCGAGAGGAAGCGTGGTGGCCGCAAGTTCCCTGGTGAATCTCATTCAGAATCAGTCGGCTTTCCTCTGGGGTGATGCAGCGCTGAGCGACTCCGGTGACGCTTTCTCTGTAGAGTTGACCCTGAATGACGGTGAACGCCTTGGATCGACGGACGATCTGGCACGCTTCTTCTTCATCTTTCGGGAGTTCTTGCCTGAAAAGATATGCTATGTATGGCGCAGTCCAGTCGGGCGTAATCACTAAAACCTCCATGATCAGGTCGACCACTGCAGGCACTTCGACTTCGGTCGGATCCGACGCACTGACTGACTGCGGGGGTACTTCCGTGAAGGGGTCTTCTTTGACAGAAGGGATGTGCAGATGTTCCAGAAACACATTCTTGGGTATAGGCTTCCGAGTCGACCCTATTTTCGCGAGGTCATCAGCAAGCTGATTCTTGGCTCTGGGCACGTGATGGAGCTCTAAACCTTCGAACTTCTTTTCAAGCTTTCGTACTACACTGCAATAACTGGTCATTGCGGGGCTCCTGGCGTCACATTCCTTCATCACTTGGTTCACCACTAAGTCTGAGTCGCCGTAGACCATCAGGCGACGGACGCCGAGTGAGATGGCCATGCACAACCCATACAAAAGTGCTTCGTACTCAGCCTCGTTGTTCGATGAGTCAAAGTGGATTTGAAGGACCTAACTGAGCTTGTCGCCCCTGGGAGATACCAGGACCACGCCTGCGCCGGATCCATTCAACATCTTGGATCCATCAAAGAACATAGTCCAGTGATCCGACAGAACTTGAGTCGGCAGCTCTTGTTCTATCCACTCGGCCACGAAATCCGCTATAGCTTGAGACTTGATGGCTTTCTTCGCTTCGAACTTGATATCTAACGGAAGAAGTTCAATCGCCCATTTTGCCACTCGACCGGTTGCGTCTCGGTTGTTCAGAATCTCTGACAGAGGGTGATACGTCCAAAACGTATCTATAATTTATGCTTGCTCCATGCTTCTTTTGTGTGATATTGCTATGATATTTATGCACTTCCATACACTTTTGATAATATTTGGACTAACCTATTAACTCAGTGCACCCCAGTGCGAGTTTCTGTTTTCTGCTATTTTTGTATTTCAGGTTTTCCCATTACGTAAATTGCCAGAAAAATTCCGGGAAAAATATATAAAAAATCAGCGTTCCGGAAGCTTCCATGCGGCCAAAGTAGGGCCGGAGGGGGGCCACCAGGGCTCCAGGCGGCCAGAGGGCGCTCCCCCCCTCCTGGCCGCGCCGCCAGGGTGCCTGGGCCCCCCAGGCCTCCTCTGACGCCCCCCTTTGGCATATATTTATACCGCGTCCCGAAACCCTCGAGGACGGAACCCTTTTTCGCGATCTCATCTCTGTTCCGCCGCCGCCGCGCTTCCAAGATCGGGAGCACCAGGAGAACTCTTCCCGGCACCCTGTCGGAGGGGAGGATCACCACCGGGAGCTTCTCCACCACCATGGACGCCTCCCGGATGAGTTGTGAGTAGTCTCCCTTGGACCATGGGTCCATGACCGGTAGCTATGTGATGTTCTCCTCCCCTTTTTGTTCTTCACCGATTAGACCTCGTGAGCTGCCCTACATGATCGAGGCACATATGTAATCCTTATGCTGTTGCTATGATGAGTTTGCTGTGATCCGATGGATTATGAGATTATGTTCAGATTGTGTGTGAGTAATATATTTGATTTACCTCTTTTATATTTATGTTCTTGAGTAATTCTTGCATGTTCTCCGTTGCTGTTTATTGCTTTGGCCAAGTAGTAGGTAGTAACTCCAAGAGGGAACGTTATGCTTGATTGTGGGTTCATGCCCCTCGATAACTAGCTTGAGTGACAGAAACATGAGTCTAGGGGATGTGTTGTTGCCACAAGGGGGAAAACAACGGTGCTTGTACTCGCGGGTGCAAGGATTGTTTACTTTATGCAAAGTTCTTTTAATGCAGTTGTCTGTTGCTTTGAGTTTACACTATGGGTGGGACTCGCAACTTAATACCAGCGAGATGTTCTGGATAGATATCTCAAGGTGGATGATTAGTAGTAGATGCAGATGGATTTCGGTCTACTTGCCTTGGCGTACCGCCCATGCTTTTGAGCCTCTACCTTTCTTTGCAGCATAGTTAGCATTGGTTTGCGCACATAATCCTGTCAATTGCCCAGCTGTAATTTGTTTACCTCGCTTAGCTATTTTATCGTCTTTTGGGAGAGAGACATCACTAGTGAACATCATGGGACCCCGGTCCATATTACCATCATTGATCACATCCGTTATTTACTTTCAGTTCTTACTTACTAGTTGCAGTAATACCTATCACTATTATCTCTTGTGTTTGATCCTTTGTAAACGACAAGGCCGGAGGGACTGACAACCTCTCTGTACTCGTTGGGAGCAAAGTTATTTGTATTTGTGTGCAGGTCCGGTCGATCGCTAGTTGCGCCGCTAGCAGTTGACACCTTCTTGTTGAACCTTGGAGTCTCAGGGGAATTCGATCCTTGGTATCTTTGCCAAGGGAAAACTACCGCTACACTGCATCTCAAACCTTCCACTTGGGGTAACCAACGAGGGGCGAGAAGCCATCAAGCAAAGTTTTCTGGCGCCGTTGCCGGGGACTCCACTCTTCAAGATAGGGGAGTTGCACGCTATCTTTTACCTTTGCTTTTTAGTCTTGTTAGTTTACCTTTCAGTTTTTGCTTTAGTTTCATTTATCAAAAATCACAAAAATAGTTATCTTGCTTGCTTGCTGCTATGGGTTCCACCAAAAACACTAAATGGGAGGAGTACACTCCTTCTTCCATCACGCCAATCACCACTGTCGGGATCTACAAAAGTAATAAACCTTGTGATTATCTTAATCTTAATGGAGAGTTATGCCCATGGCATGATCTTCCAGGGAAAAAGTATGAGCCTCAGTTTAAAGTTGCTCCTGTACTTCCCCAAACTCGGGAAGACGTTCAAACTCTTATAACAGAGAGCAATTCAAACAAAGAAGATGACACTACAATTCTGCTCAATAATGATAAAATTGATTTTGATAATTGTAGTCTCTCAGAAGTGGTCACCTTTTTTTACCAAGAATGGCTAGAGATCCCCGCACTAGCACACTTAATCTTGCCTTCACAGAGCATATCACTAATGCTCTCATCAAAGCTAGGGAGGAGAAACTTAGGGTAGAAGCCTCCATACTTAGGAAGCTAGAAGATGGTTGGGATCCTATGATTAAAATTAAGTTGAATAACTTCTCTTGCTATGCTTTATGTGATGTTGGAGCTAGTACCTCCGTTATGCCCAAAAGAATATATGATATGCTTAAATTGAAACCTTTTGATTCTTGTTCTTTTGGTGTTCGTCTTGTTGATTCTTCCATAAAGAAACCCTTGGGGAGGATCGACGATGTTCTTATCATTGTCAATGACAATTATGTTCCCGTTGATTTTACTATTATGGATATTGAATGTGAACCTTCTTGTCCAATTATTTTGGGACGTCCTTTTCTTCGCACCGTTGGTGCCATCATTGACATGAAAGAGGGGAATATAAGATTCCAATTTCCTCTCAAGAAAGGGATGGAACACTTCCCTAGAAAGAAGATTAAGTTACCTTTTGAGTCCGTTATACGGGCTAGCTATTCTTTTACTCTTGATAAAACTTGATCTCTTTGCATTATGCCTAGCTTAAAGGCATAAAAGAAAGCGCTTTTGGGAGGCAGCCCACAATGAATAAAATTTTATTTTGCTTTTGTTGTGTCTTGATGTTGTTACTACAGTAGCATCATCATTGCATCTTTACTTTTCAGCTTTGTGCCAAGTGTAGCCTCTGATTGCAAGAAAGTTCAAAAGTTGTGACGTGCTGTCCAGGAAACAGATTCTGTCCTTGGACAGAAAAATTAGTATAAAATCACCAGGTCATCTTTTTGGTCTGGATTTTTTCGACAGCATGCTCTATACAATTGGCTTTCAGGCGTCTGTTCTGAGTTTTTTGATTTGAGTTGCAGAAGTGCCCCGAAAAAATTATTTACTACCTGCTGGTCTGTTTTTCACAGATTCTGTCATGTTTTGCCTTTCCTTCGTTTTGCAAACCTTGAGCTTGCTTTTTCTTTGCAAAAACCTTTTGGCAATCTTGAGAAACAGTAGACCTTCAAGAATATCTTTATTTCCAGCAAGGAAAAATTATTTTATTATGGGTACTAACCTCGCTAATCAGATTATGATGAGTTATGTATGAAGGGAGTTTTCAAGTGTGCGAGGGAAGATGATAAAAAGATTCAGGAGTGTCAAACGCTCAAGCTTGGGGATGCCCCCATGCACCCCCAAGAAATATTCAAGAAGACTCAAGCGTCTAAGCTTGGGGATGCCCCCGTGCATCCCCTTCTCCATCAACAATTATCAGTTCGTCTTTCGTTCCACTATATTTTTATCACTTCATGTGTTATGTGCTATGCTTGGAGCGTCTTGCTTTTAGTTTCCTCTTTAGTTTCTTTAGCTTTGCTTGCTTTTCATAACAAGTTGGAACTCAGCTTTCTTTGTGTGGGAGAGAAACACGCTCCACTTCAACCTAGAACACAACATAGAATTTTCATGTCTATCTTTGTTGTGTGTGTTCTTTGTCTTTCAATAGCTACTATCATGTTCAGCTCTCAGTTTTCATGCTTTACTTTTTGAAGAGCTTTTGTTTAGTTGGTCGCTGGAACTCTCTTTAGTTATCATGCTTATCTTGTTAAGAGAGTTGGCTTCTGTTGCACTGGTTGATATGTCTATGATAAAAATGCTATGTGCATAATGGTGCTTAGTAGTTCATGTTTTCTTATGGTTAGTCTCAAATAGCTGGGGGGGTTCTTAATGTGTTATTGAAGTACCAACATGATTTGTTAGCCTATGATGTGGTATGGTCTAGTGATATCTTCCTCCAAGAATTTATTTTGATTGACTTGGCATATGCTCACGCATATTTAAGACTGTAAAGAAAGTCTATCAAGCCTTGATGATCTTTAATTTTTGAGTAGCGATATAACTTCCATGCCCGATTCAATGTTGCTTTGTCGCTCTGCATGATTATGACCGTCATTGCTCTTTTAGTTGGTCGCTCCCAGTCTTTTGCTAACCTTCGCCTGTACTAAGCGGACTGACTGCTTGTGCATCCAAAATCCTTTAAACCAGTTATGCCATATGAGTCCACCATACCTTCCTATACATGGTATTTACCTACCTTTCCTAACGAAGACTTTCATGTACCATCTCGAAATTATTCAAAAAAAAGCATTTCTCTTTTGTGCCTCTGTTTTAGCTCATGAGGAAGTAGTAGTTAATTCATGATCTTTTTAAGTTGGACAAGCTTCACCCCGGGATTGCATGTCTAATGTGCAAACCCTTAATACGAGAAGGAACTGGCAAAGAGTGCGCCCGGCTCATTAAAAAAATATACAACAAACAAACCCTCCTTCACGCTTTGTTCATGAGAAATCAGAAAACTTTGGCAGTGATAAACAAAGGAGATTAAGAGGATGTGATCGTCCTCATGCGGGAGCCGTTCCTCGAAACTTGTCCAGCTCGAGAAGTAATTGAGTTATCTGCTAGCATTCGTTGACGAAATATGCATATTCTAAAAAAAATATTACCTCTATTTTTAAAAACCAAGAGCTCTGGTACATGTTTAGTTTTTGTTTCCGACCACGGGTTTTAAACCTTGCCATCAAAAGCCACGGTTCGAGAGTCTCCACCTTCTTTAAAGCACCAACTATTGAGAGCATGATTGTCATTCTGAGTGTAATGTGCATTGTCCCAAAGTACCATTGTCTTCTGCATGATTATGATATCGTTTATTCTGAAATCAATGTTTCTAGTCGTCACTTAAACCTTGGAGGTGCCCCTGCATTTATGTTTTGCTTCACTAAAGGGGGCAAGCGAGATATCACTTTGTCATGTTTGCACACCATGCTCACTACAAATCTATTGAGTGTTTCAGTATCATATTGTAAAACTTTCAGCTCTTTGTGATTTTCTCATGAGGCAACTTAATTACTACAGATTCATTGTCTCAGTAAGCATTTGTCATGTGACTGTGAAAAGTTCTTATATGGTTAATAGCATGTCACCACAGAAATTATGCTTGTTATCATTTACCTACTCGAGGACGAGCAGGAATTAAGCTTGGGGATGTTGATACGTCCAAAACGTATCTATAATTTCTGCTTGCTCCATGCTTCTTTTGTGTGATATTGCTATGATATTTATGCACTTCCATACACTTTTGATCATATTTGGACTAACCTATTAACTCAGTGCACCCCAGTGCCAGTTTCTGTTTTCTGCTGTTTTTGTATTTCAGGTTTTCCCATTACGTAAATTGCCAGAAAAATTCCGGGAAAAATATATAAAAAATCAGCGTTCCGGAAGCTTCCATGCGGCCAAAGTAGGGCCGAAGGGGGGCCACCAGGGCTCCAGGCGGCCAGAGGGCGCGCCCCCCCTCCTGGCCGCGCCGCCAGGGCGCCTGGGCCCCCCAGGCCTCCTCTGACGCCCCCCTTTGGCATATATTTACACCGCGTCCCGAAACCCTCGAGAACGGAACCCTTTTTCGCGATCTCATCTCTGTTCCGCCGCCGCCGCGCTTCCAAGATCGGGAGCACCAGGAGAACTCTTCCCGGCACCCTGCCGGAGGGGAGGATCACCACCGGGAGCTTCTCCACCACCATGGACGCCTCCCGGATGAGTTGTGAGTAGTCTCCCTTGGACCATGGGTCCATGACCGGTAGCTATGTGATGTTCTCCTCCCATTTTTGTTCTTCACCGATTAGACCTCGTGAGCTGCCCTACATGATCGAGGCACATATGTAATCCTTATGCTGTTGCTATGATGAGTTTGCTGGGATCCGATGGATTATGAGATTATGTTCAGATTGTGTGTGAGTAATATAGTTGATTTACCTCTTTTATATTTATGTTCTTGAGTAATTCTTGCATGTTCTCCGTTGTTGTTTATTGCTTTGGCCAAGTAGTAGGTAGTAACTCCAAGAGGGAACGTTATGCTTGATTGTGGGTTCATGCCCCTCGATGACTAGCTTGAGTGACAGAAACATGAGTCTAGGGGATGTGCTGTTGCCACAAGGGGGAAAACAACGGTGCTTGTACTCGCGGGTCTAAGGATTGTTTACTTTACGCAAAGTTCTTTTAATGCAGTTGTCTGTTGCTTTGAGTTTACACTATGGGTGGGACTCGCAACTTAGTACTAGCGAGATGTTCTGGATAGATATCTCAAGGTGGATGATTAGTAGTAGATGCAGATGGATTTCGGTCTACTTGCCTTGGCGTACCGCCCATGCTTTTGAGCCTCTACCTTTCTTTGCAACATAGTTAGCATTGGTTTGCGCACATAATCCTGTCAATTGCCCAGTTGTAATTTGTTTACCTCGCTTAGCTATTTTATCGACTTTTGGGAGAGAGACATCACTAGTGAACATCATGGGACCCCGGTCCATATTATCATCATTGATCACATCCGTTATTTACTTTCAGTTCTTACTTACTAGTTGCAGTAATACATATCACTATTATCTCTTGCGTTTGATCCTTTGTAAACGACAAGGCCGGAGGGACTGACAACCTCTCTGTACTCGTTGGGAGCAAATTTATTTGTATTTGTGTGCAGGTCCGGTCGATCGCTAGTTGCGCCGCTAGCAGTTGACACCTTCTTGTTGAACCTTGGAGTCTCAGGGGAATTCGATCCTTGGTATCTTTGCCAAGGGAAAACTACCGCTACACTGCATCTCAAACCTTCCACTTGGGGTAACCAACGAGGGGCGAGAAGCCATTGATGGGCCTCGAACCCCTCGTTGGTTACCCCAAGTGGAAGGTGTAAGATGCAGTAAGTAGAAGTGTTTTCCCTTAGCAAAGATGCCAAGGATCGAATCCCCAGAGACTCCTAGGTTCAACAAGTAGGTGTCAATTGCTACGGCGCCAGATTAGTAGCAATCAACGTGGACCTGCACACAGATACAAATAACTTTGCTCCCAACGAGTACAGAGAGGTTGTAAATCCCTCCGGCCTTGTAGTTCACAAAGGATTAAAAGCAATGATAGTAGTGATAGATAGTTTTTGCAATAGTAAGTAATAACGAAAAGTAAATAGCGGGTGTGATCAATGATGGTAATATGGACCGGAGTCTCATGATGTTCACTAGTGATGTCTCTCTCCCAAAAGACGATAAAACAGCTATGTGAGGTAAACAAATTACGGCTGGGCAATTGACAGGACCACGAACGCAAACCAATGCTGACTACATTGCAAGAAAGGTTGAGGTTCAAAGCATGGGCGGTACGCCAAAGTAAGTAGACCGAAATCCATCAATATCTACTACTAATCATCCACCTTGAGATATCTATCCAGAACATCTCGCTGGTATTAAGTTGCAAGTCCCACCCATAGTGTAAACTCAATGCAACAGACAACTGCATTAAAAGAACTTTGCGTAAAGTAAACAATCCTTGCACCCGCGGGCACAAGCACCGTTGTTTTCCCCCTTGTGGCAACAACACATCCCCTAGACTCATGTTTCTGTCACTCAAGCTAGTCATCGAGGGGCATGAACCCACAATCGAGCATAACGTTCCCTCTTGGAGTCACTACCTATTACTCGGCCAAAGCAATAAATAACAACGGAGAACATGCAAGAATTACTTATGAACTAAAATATAAAAGAGGTGAATCAAATATATTACTCAACATCAATCTGCACATAATCTCATAATCCATCGGATCCCAGTAAACTCAACATAGCAACAGCATAAGGATTACATAGGTGCCTCGATCATGTAGGGCAGCTCACGAGGACTAATTAGTGAAGCACAAGAACGGGAGGAGAACATCACATAGCTACTGGTCATGGACTCATGGTCCAAGGGAGACTACTCACGAGTCATCCGGGAGGCGTCCATGGTGGTGGAGAAGCTCCCGGTGGTGATCCTCCCCTCCGGCAGGGTGCCGGGAAGAGTTCTCCTGGTGCTCCCGATCTTGGAAGCGGCGGCGGCGGAACAGAGATGGGATCGCGAAAAGAGTTCTTGTTGTGAGGGTTATGGAGGACCCTTTAAATATATGCCAAAGTAGGGCACCGGGGGAGTCTCGGGGAGCCCAGGCGCCCCCCCCCCCCCCCCCCGGCGCGGCCCAGGGGGGGCGTGCCGACAGGGCGCCTGGAGCCCTGGTGCCCCCCCCCAGGCTGCCCTTCGGACGTAGTGTTGTTTCCGGAACGCTGATTTTTTATATAATTTTTCTAGATTTTTCTGGGCAGTTCTCGAAACGTGAAAACCTGAAATACAAAAACAGCCGAAAACAGAAACTGGCACTGGGGTGCACTGGATTAGTAAGTTAGTCCAAATATGATCAAAAGTGTATGGAAGTGTATGAATATCATAGCAATATCACCCAAAAGTGGCATGGAGCAAGCAGAAATTATAGATACGTTTTGGACGTATCAACATCCCCAAGCTTAATTCCTGCTCGTCCTCGAGTAGGTAAATGATAACAAGAATAATTTCTGTGGTGACATGCTATTAACCATATAGGACCTTTTCATAGTCATATGACAAAAGCTTACTGAGACAATGATTCTAAAGTAATTAAGTTGCCTCAAGAGAAAATCACAAATGACTAAAAGTTTTACAACATGAAACTGAAACATCAAAAAGATTTGCAATGAACATGATGTGCAAATATGATATAGTGATATCTAGCTTGCCCCCTTTAGTGATGCAAAACATAAATGCAGGGGCACCTTCAAGGTTTAAGTGATGACTAGATACAATCATTTCAGAATAAACGATATCACAATCATGCAAAAGATAATGCTACTTTGGGACAATGCACATTACACTCAGAATGACAATCATGCTCTCAGTAGTTGGTGCTTCAACATAAAAGTAAAAGAATGGTTAAGTGCTAGAGCTTTTTATTTTGAAAACATGGAAGCAATTGTGTCAACGGTAGTAGTACTTCATATGTGTCATGCATAAAACATCCTATAAGTTGCAAGCCTCATGCATCGAATACCAATAGTGCTCGCTCATTGTCCTAATTAGCTCGGATTCCCATGGGTTATCATTGCATTGCATATGTTTCAACCAAGTGTCACAAAGGGGTACCTCTATGCCACCTGTACAAAGGTCCAAGGAGATAAATCGCATTTGATTTCTCGTTTTTGATAGATCTCAACTTGAGGACATCCATACCAGGACAACATAGAAAATAGATGATGGACTCCTCTTTAATGCATAAGCATATTCTCATGAGAGATTGAGGATTAAGGTCCAAGCTAAAACTTCCACCATGATGCATGGCTTTGGTTGGCGGCCCAATGTTCTTCTCTAACAATATGCATATTAATTCAACCCACGGCAAATCACCCTTACTTCAGACAAGACGAACATGCATAGCAACTCACATGATATTCAACAAAAGTGTCACAGTTGATGGCGTCCCCAGAAACATGGTTACCGCTCAGCAAGCAACTTATAAGAAATAAGATACATAAGCAACATAATCTTTACCACAATAGTTTTTAAGCTACCTTCCCATGAGCTATGTATTGCAAGTTAGTTTGCTTAGTACAGGTGGGGGTTAGCAAAAAACTGGGAGCGACCAACTAAGAGAGTAATGACGGTCATAATCATGTAGAGCGACAAAGCAATATTGAATCAGGCATGGAAGTTATATCGCTACTCAGAAATAAAAGATCATCAAGGCTTGACAGACCTTCTTTACAGTCTTGAATATGCGTGAGAATACGCCAAGTCAATCAAAATAAATTCTCGAAGGAAGATATTACTAAACCATACCACATCATAGGCAAACAAACCAAGTTGGTACTCCAATAACACATTGGGAACCCCCCAGCTATTTGAGATTAACCATAAGAAAACCTGAATTACTAAGCACCATCATGCAAGTAGCATCTTTATCATAGACACATTAACCAATGCAACAGAAGCAAACTCTCTTAATAAGGTGAGCATGGTAATTAAAGAGAGTTCAAGCAACCAACTAAATAAAAGCTCTTGAAAAGATAAGAATGAATACTAAGAGCAGAGCACGATAGTAGCTATTAAAAGACAAAGAACACACACAGCATAGATAGACATGAAAATTCTATGTTATGTTCTAGGTAGAGGTGGAGCGTGTTTCTCTCCCACATAAAGGAATGCTGGGTTCCGACTTGTTATGAAAAACTAAAAAGAAAACTAAAAGCAAGACGCTCCAAGCATAGCACATAACACATGAAGTGATAAAAATATAGCGGAACGAAAGACGAACTGATAATGTTGATGGAGAAGGGGATGCACGGGGGCATCCCCAAGCTTAGACGCTTGAGTCTCCTTGAATATTTCTTGGGGGTGCACGGGGGCATCCCCAAGCTTGAGCGCTTGACACTCCTGAATCTTTTTATCATCTTCCCTCGCACACTTGAAAACTCCCTTCATACACAACTCATCATAATCTGATTAGCGAGGTTAGTATCCTTAATAAAATAATTATACCTTGCTGGAAATAAGGATATTCTTGAAGTTCAACTGTTTCTCAAGATTGCCAAAAGGTTTTTGCAAAGAAAAAGCAAGTTCTTAATTTGCAAAGTGAAGGTAAGGCAAAACAGGACAGAATCTGTGAAAAACAGAACAGCAGGCAGTAATTGACCTGTTAGGGATACTTCTGCAACTCAAATCAAAAAACTCAGAACAGAAGCAAGAAAGACAATTATATATAGAACGCTGTCGAAAAAATTCAGACCAAAAAGATGATACGGTGATTTTATACGAATTTTTCTATCCAAGGACAGAATCTGTTTCCTGGACAGCACCTCACAACTTTTGAACTTTCTAGCAATCGGAGGCTATACTTGGCACAAATATGAAAGGAAAAGATACAATGATGATGCTACAGCAGTAAACAACATCAAGACACAACAAAAGCAAAAAAATTATTCATGTGGGCTGCCTCCCAAAAGCGCTTTCTTTTATGCCTTTAAGCTAGGCATAATGCATAGATCAAGTTGTATCAATTGAACCATCATCAAGATCATCAAAAAGCTCTTCAATAATACAACTAGTCTTAAGAGGACTCTCAAACAAAGGCCTCATAGAGATACTTCTAGGTAGAAGACCAAAAGGATAAAAGTCAAGGGAAGATTCATTTATAAATTCATCAAAGATAGGCGTTTCTTCCAAAGTCTTTACGGTTTCAACCCCTTTGGCAATAGGTGGATTGCTTTTAGAACGGGGAGCCTTTGGGACGTGAACGAACTTAGGCTCCCTCTTTGCCGGAGTTTCTACCTTTTTGGTTTTGATCGAGGAGAAAGTAGTTCCTAAGGTATCAAATATTTCCTCGATCTTGTCCATCCTAGAAGAGTCAGAATCATGGAATTTGACGGTCTCCAAAATTTTGAAAATTTTATGCATGGAGCTATCAAGTCTATTCAAATTCCCTTGGATCTTATGATCCAACTCATTCATCTTATTAATGCTTGGCATCTCTAGCTCTATCTTTTCAAGTTTTTTCATAATGTGAGCTAGGGTGATGTCCTCTCGAATGCTAACAACAGGGGGACTCCCAACAAGATTTTCAATAATACTAAGAGACTCCCAAACTGGGGCCTCTAGGAAATTCCCATTGATAGCAGTATCTAGAATAAACCTATTCCAAGAAGTAATTCCAACATAAAAATTTCATAGCAAGATAGTAGTAGGTTGCTTCTTGGTGGCTCTTTTTTGTGAATCATTAATTCTATACCAAGCATCTTTCAAACTTTCCCCACCTCTTTGTTTAAAGGTGAGAACTTCTGCCTCGTCAAAGACAAAAGGACCCGACATAATGACAACTTAAGGAACAAGATAACTATTTTTGTGATTTTCGATAAAAAGGTACTAAAGCAAAAATGAAAGGTAAACTAACAAGACTAAAAAGCAAAGGTAAAAGATAGCATGCAACTCCCCTATCCTGAAGAGTGGAGTCCCCGGCAACGGCGCCAGAAAATACTCCTTGATGGGCCTCGAACCCCTCGTTGGTTACCCCAAGTGGAAGGTGTAAGATGCAGTAAGTAGAAGTGTTTTCCCTTAGCAAAGATGCCAAGGATCGAATCCCCAGAGACTCCTAGGTTCAACAAGTAGGTGTCAATTGCTACGGCGCCAGATTAGTAGCAATCAACGTGGACCTGCACACAGATACAAATAACTTTGCTCCCAACGAGTACAGAGAGGTTGTCAATCCCTCCGGCCTTGTAGTTCACAAATAATTAAAAGCAATGATAGTAGTGATAGATAGTTTTTGCAATAGTAAGTAATAGCGAAAAGTAAATAGCGGGTGTGATCAATGATGGTAATATGGACCGGAGTCTCATGATGTTCACTAGTGATGTCTCTCTCCCAAAAGACGATAAAACAGCTATGTGAGGTAAACAAATTACAGCTGGGCAATTGATAGGACCACGAACGCAAACCAATGCTGACTACATTGCAAGAAAGGTTGAGGTTCAAAGCATGGGCGGTACGCCAAAGTAAGTAGACCGAAATCCATCAATATCTACTACTAATCATCCACCTTGAGATATCTATCCAGAACATCTCGCTGGTATTAAGTTGCGAGTCCCACCCATAGTGTAAACTCAATGCAACAGACAACTGCATTAAAAGAACTTTGCGTAAAGTAAACAATCCTTGCACCCGCGGGCACAAGCACCGTTGTTTTCCCCCTTGTGGCAACAGCACATCCCCTCGACTCATGTTTCTGTCACTCAAGCTAGTCATCGAGGGGCATGAACCCACAATCGAGCATAACGTTCCCTCTTGGAGTCACTACCTATTACTCGGCCAAAGCAATAAATAACAACAGAGAACATGCAAGAATTACTTATGAACTAAAATATAAAAGATGTGAATCAAATATATTACTCAAGATCAATCTGAACATAATCTCATAATCCATCGGATCCCAGCAAACTCAACATAGCAAGAGCATAAGGATTACATAGGTGCCTCGATCATGTAGGGCAGCTCACGAGGACTAATTAGTGAAGCACAAGAACGGGAGGAGAACATCACATAGCTACTGGTCATGGACTCATGGTTCAAGGGAGACTACTCACGAGTCATCCGGGAGGCGTCCATGGTGGTGGAGAAGCTCCCGGTGGTGATCCTCCCCTCCGGCAGGGTGCCGGGAAGAGTTCTCCTGGTGCTCCCGATCTTGGAAGCGGCGGCGGCGGCGGAACAAAGATGGGATCGCGAAAAGAGTTGCTGTTCTGAGGGTTACGGAGGACCCTTTAAATATATGCCAAAGTAGGGCACCGGGGGAGTCTCGGGGGGCCCAGACGCCCCCCGGCGCGGCCCAGGGGGGGCGCGCCGCCAGGGCGCCTGGAGCCCTGGTGCCC
>LR738714.1:592800514-592838539 GCA_902687465.1 Secale cereale
CCCCCCAGGCTGCCCTTCGGACGCAGTGTTGTTTCCGGAACGCTGATTTTTTATATAATTTTTCTGGATTTTTCTGGGCAGTTCTCGAAACATGAAAACCTGAAATACAAAAACAGCCGAAAACAGAAACTGGCACTGGGGTGCACTGGATTAGTAAGTTAGTCCAAATATGATCAAAAGTGTATGGAAGTGTATGAATATCATAGCAATATCACCCAAAAGTGGCATGGAGCAAGCAGAAATTATAGATAAGTTTTGGACGTATCAGCCATCAGAGGGGCGTCGCTGATGAATGAGATTGTATGATCCCAGAAGTATTGGGCAACCTTCTTTGCGGTCAAGTGAATCTCGTACACGAGCTTCTGGTAATGCGGGTACCTTTGCTTGGAGGGAGTCAAAACTTCGGATATGTAATAGATCGGGCGCTGGACCATGTAGGCCTTGCCCTCTTCTTCCCGCTCGACCGTGAGTACAGTGCTGACAACTTGTCTGGTGGCTGCAATGTATAGTAGGCGAGGCTCTTTGCTGACTGGGGCAGCAAGCACCGGCTGGTTGGACAGCAGGGCTTTGAGCTCTTCAAACGCTGCTTCGGCTTCGGAATTCCACTTGAACTTGTCTGATTTCTTCATCAGTCGGTAGAGAGGCAATGCCTTCTCACCGAGACGAGAAATGAATCGACTCAATGCGGCCAAGCAACCAGTAAGCTTCTGGACGTCGTGTATACGCTCAGGGCGTTTCATTCGGAGGATGGTGCTGACCTTCTCTGGGTTGGCATCGATTCCCGTTCGGAAATGAGAAAACCGAGTAACTTGCCGCCAGTAACTCCAAATGTACACTTTGACGGATTGAGTTTGATATCATAGCTTCTCAAATTAGCGAATGTCTCAGCGAGGTCAGTCAGCAGGTCGGAACCTTTCCGTGACTTGACCACAATGTCATCCATGTATGCTTCGATGTTTCGACTAATTTGCTTTATCAGGCACCTCTGGATCATGCGCATGAAGGTAGCACCGGCATTTTTGAGACCGAAAGGCATGGTGACATAACAAAAACACCGGAAAGGGGTGATGAAAGTTGTCTTGACTTCATCGGGTCCAAACAGACGGATCTGATGGTACCCGGAATATGCATCCAGAAAGGACAAACGCTCGCATCCCGCAGTCGAGTCAACTATCTGATCGATGCGAGGGAGAGGAAAATGATCCTTCGGGCAGGCCCGATTGATATGCTTGAAATCGATGCACATGCGGAGAGACTTGTCCTTCTTGGGGACCATGACGACATTGGAGAGCCACTCGAAGTGGTAGATCTCGCGGATAAACTCAGCTGCCAGGAGCCGAGCCACTTCCTCGCCAATTGTCTTTCTCTTCTCCACGGCGGACCGACGGAGATGTTCCTTCACAGGCTTCACCTTTGGGTCGACTCGCAAATGGTGCTCAGCCAGTCCCCTGGGTACACCCGGCATGTTTGATGGTTTTCATGCGAAGATGTCCCAGTTCTCACGGAGGAACTGGATGAGCGCTTCTTCCTATTTGCTGTCGAGTGTAGTGGAAATGTGGGTCGGTGCTGCATTGGGGTCGGTGGGGTGGACGTGTACGGGCTTCATCTCCCCGGCCGACTGGAAAGCTGACTCGGAAGCCGGTTTCTTTGCCCTCAGCAGATCACTCGGATCCACGCTTTTCTGGTACTCCTCCATCTCTACTGCTGCCATCTGCTCGTCAGTGATCTTCGAGCCTTTCTGGAAGCACTCTTCCACTTTTTGACGGTTCCCAATGAAGGTTATAACGTCATTGGGTCCCGGCATCTTCAGCTTGAGGTATACATAACACGGTTGAGCCATGAATCTGGCGTAGGCGGGCCTACCCAGAATGACATGATAAGCGCTGTTGAAGTCCACCACTTCAAATGTCAGCTTCTCTTTGCGAAAATTCTTCGAGTCGCCAAAGACTACGTCGAGTGTGATTTGGCCAAGTGAGTCGGACTTCTTCCCGAGGATGACCCCGTGGAACCTCATGTTGCTTTCACTCAGCTTGGACATCGGGATGCCCATATCCCGGAGGGTTGCTGCATACAAAATATTCAAACCACTGCCTCCATCCATCAGGACCCTGGTCAAACGTGTGCCCTCGACCACTGGGTCGACCACCGGCGCCTGCCGCCCGGGGGTGGCAATGTGCGCAAGATGATCAGACTGGTTGAATGTGATGGGGGTCTTGGACCACTTCAGAAACGTGGTGGTTGCCGGGGCAACCATGTTGACTTCTCTGTTGATGACTTTCAGTCGACTTTTGCTCTTGACGTCTGCGAAGATCACCAAAGTGGAGTTGATCTGGGGGTATCCTCCATCCCCTTCCTTGTCTTCGGACTCCTCTGATTCCTTTCCCTTCTCAGTCGACTGATCTTTTTGGAAGTTCTGGATCAGGAGCCGGCACTGTCGAGTGGTTTTCTTGGGATATACCAAGTTTCCCTCTTCATCTTTCTTCGTGTGGATGGGACACGGCTGGTCGAGTACATCATTCCCAGCTTGATCTTTTACTTTCTTAGGAGCCCAGGGCCCCTTCGGATTTCCTTTGCCTTTCCCTTGGTTGACCACTGCAGCTTCGCCTTGAGCAGCTGGCTCGGCCTTGCGCTTGTTCTTCCGATTGGAATTCTGATCATCCTGTCCGTCTGGTTTCTTGCCACTGCGGAGCCGATCGGCCTCTTCGCCGTTAGCATACCGACTGGCAATCTCCATCATCCGAGACAGGGACATATCGCCTGTTCGACCAAACTTCAGATTCAGCTCTCGGTTATGCACGCCCTCCTTGAAGGCGCAAACTGCCTCGTGCTCAGACACATTTTCCACCGTGTGATGCAAGGTGGTCGATCGCTGGATGTAGTCCCTCAAGGTTTCATTCGACTTCTGCGCGCAATGTTGAAGCTCCGCGAGACCAGCAGGCCGCTTGCAGGTGCCCTCGAAGGTCCGAATGAACACTCGAGCCAACTCCTCCCAGCTGTAAATACTCCAAGGGGCCAACTGATTGAGCCACGCCCGAGCCGAACCGCCCAGCATCAGAGGAAGGTGCTTCATGGCTACGTCGTCATTGCCGCCTCCGATCTGCACAGCCACTCGGTAGTCTTCTAGCCAGGTGTATGGTTTTGACTCGCCGGTGAACTTATTTACCCCCGCCGCCAACCTGAAGTTTGGGGGGATCTCAGCGGCCCTAATGGCACTACAGAAACACTCGGGTCCAGAGACAGGTGCTCGGCTTCCACTCGGACGATCTCTGCCTTGCTCTTCTCTGAATGCCCTGTTCCGGTCGACCAGCCCCTGCACAAGGATAGACCTTGCATCGAAGCCTGGCCTCCGGGGATCTGGGGGAATCCTCCGCTCGTCGTCGCGCAGGCGCCTGCCTTTGTGCCGCCGAGGCGAGAACGATCCGCTTCCCGGAGGAGGCGTAGGCACTCGACGACGGTCATGATGACCGGGTCGATGGTCATATTGCTCGTTGTTCCGACCTAGATGCCGGTCTTGCCGCGGTCCACGTTCCTCGCGCCTTGGGGGTGATCTTGGACTGTGGGCTGACCAAACGGTGTCCGCAGCCACCGATCTGCTATGAATTCTGTTGCACGACTGAGAAACTGCCGCGTTTTTCTCTTCAGCCGTTCGGAGCAAAGCTCGGATCTGCTAAAGGCCTCTCCCAGCCTCCGACTGAGATGGTTTAATAGACTCTGCGATGCGAGCCGCGGCTTCAAGGTTTTGAACTGGTGCGCGGAACACCTGAGTCTCGCACGGGTGCGATTGCCGCGGACGTCAACTGGACTCGGGGGCCAGTCGGCGGGCCTGTTCGTCGAGTGCGCGCTGGATATTTTCCAAGCGCACACGCTCAGCCACGGTGGCCAAGTACGTGGCCTCCAGGGCCAGAGCCTCTGGAGAATCTCCCACGATGGGAGTGAAGAGCGCGTCTTCGTTGCGGCGACAGAGCTCGTCCCTCTGCTCGACAGTGAGGGGTTGAGTAATGTATCCGTCGTTGTCGTATGAACGGCCGCCACCGCTGCCGCCGTCGCCACCACGAGGAAAACCCGGCGGGCTGCGGCTTGAGTCGACCATGAGGACCTCCGCTGTGGGATCGCTGCTCCCGCACTCAGAAACTGAATCTACGAGCTCGACCAACGGATCGACCGGCCCATAGAGGTAACCGTCGGGCTCGATGGCCGTGACCTGAGGGATGGCCGCCTGGCGGGCCACCGCGTGTTTCACCCACCGCTGGAGCCGTGAGCGGCCCGATCGCTTGCGACGGTGTCCGGCGGGGATGGGGGACGATGTAGGGATCGACAGGTACTGAGTCGGCGGCTGCCGAAGGAGGACGCCGCAGGCGCTAGCGCTGAAGTGCGCAGCTCCGCGGACGGGCAGAGCCTCGACGTCGAGAGGGGCCTCCTGGAGCCAAGCGGAGTCGTCGGCGACGAAGTCGAGCGCGTCGAGTCGGATCTCGCGGCCCAACGCCAGACCACCGCCGGAAACCATGATGAAGGAGGTCAGAGAAAAGATTGCAACCTCACCGGAAGTCGCTAAGACGCCTTGCCCCATAGTGGGCGCCAACTGTCGTGGTTCTAAGCCTGACAGTACAAGTAGGGGTACAAATGAGGAGGCAAGGCCCTAGCTATGGTGGAGTTGTACACAAGGTGTTTTACGAGTTCAGGCCCTTCTCGGAGGAAGTAACAGCCCTACGTCTTGGTGCCCAGAGGCAGTCGACTGATATGCGTATATGTGTGAGTTACAAGGATGTGAACCCTTGTACAGGAGGATGGGGTGGCTTATATAGTGCGCCAGGACCCCAGCCACGCTCCACGTTAATAAGGGTTCAATGTACATTAAGGCAGACGTTACTGATAACATCTGCAGTAAAGAGTAATAAAGGCATTCACTACGGCAAGTAAATACCAGACCGTTATTGTCGTGAGAGACCTTTGACCTTCGAGGGTCGAGTGCCTTGGATTGGTCGAGTGGAGTTGAGTCGTCTTGTAGGTGATGCCCAGTCAAGTGGGATGTCCTCTTGGGCCGTTTCGGTCGACTATCTTTACCATCGTAGGTTTTGTCTTTTGATCTTCTGGGGTAATGACCTTGGGTGGGGTATCTTGGTCAGGCCTGTGACCCTACCCTAGGTCTGTAACCTCGTCAGGATCCCCCTCCCGGAACAGGCTCCAAGATGGGACCTCCACGGGAACAGCAGCTACGGTGGTGGAATTAGGGTTTTCTCTCTGCGTATGGAGTTTCCACGGTACGTATGTATATGTAGGAAGAAGGGGGCACTAGGGGCCACACGGGCTGCCCTCGAGGCAGGGGGCACGCCCTGGGAAGGGGGGCGCGCCCCCCACCCTCGAGGGTGGCCCCTCTGTCCCCTGGCTTGGCCATGAAGTCTTTCGTGCATGATTTCCTCCAAAAATATCTCTCGCGAAGGTTTCATTCCATTTGGACTCCGTTTGATATTCCTTTTCTACAAAACCCTAAAATAGGCAAAAAAAACAGTAATCTGGACTGGGCCCTTGGGTTAGTAGGTTAGTCCCAAAAATGATATAAAAATGAATGATAAAGCCCATTAAACATCCAAGACTTCATAAATAATAGCATGGAACAATAAAAAATTATACATACGTTGGAGACGTATCAAGCATCCCCAAGCTTAATTCTTGCTCGTCCTCGAGTAGGTAAATGATAAAGAAAGAATTTTTTATGTGGAATGCTAACCAATATAGTTTTTCAATGTAATTCTCTTAATTGTGGCATGTATGTTCAGCTCTGAAAGATTCTAGACAAAAGTCTATATTGACATAGGAAATAACAATACTTCAAGCAATACCAACAAAGCAATCATGTCTTCTCAAAATACTATGGCTAAAGAAAGTTATCCCTACAAAATCATATAGTGTTGGCTATGCTCCCTTGTTCTCACACAAAATATTCATATCATGCACAACCCCGATTTCAGCCAAGCATTTGTTTTCAGACTCTATCCTTTCAAACCTTTCAACTTTCACGCAATACATGAGCGTGAGCCATGGATATAGCACTATGGGTGGAATAGAGGTGGTTGTGGAGAAGAAAAAAAGAGGGAGATAGTCTCACATCGACTAGGCGTATCAACGGGCTATGGAGATGCTCATCAATAGATATCAATGTCAGTGAGTAGGGATTGCCATGCAACAGATGCACTAGAGCTAAATATGAATGAAAGCTCAACAAAAGAAACTAGTGGGTGTGCATCCAACTTGCTTGCTCACGAAGACCTAGGGCATTTGAGGATTAAAATACCCAGGCGCTACTACGAGCATTAGTAAGGTACACATCAATAACATGTATATCAAATATACCTTTGTTCACTTTGCCATCCTTCTTATCCACCAAATACTTGGGGCAGTTCCGCTTCTAGTGACCAGTCCCTTTGCAGTAGAAGCACTGAGTTTCAGGCTTGGCTCTAGACTTGGGTTTCTTCCCGGGAGTAGCAACTGGCTTGCTAGTCTACTTGAAGTTCCCTTTCTTTCTCTTGCCCTTTTTCTTGAAACTAGTGGTTTTGTTAACCATCAACACTTGATGCTCCTTTTATATTTCTACCTCCGCAGCTTTGAGTGTTGCGAAGAGCTCGGAAACTGTCTTCTCCATCCCTTGCATATTATAGTTCATCACGAAGCCTTTATAGCTTTGTGGCAGTGATTGAAGAACTCTGTCAATAACACTATCATCTGGAATATTAACTCCCAGCTGAGTCATGTGGTTATGGTACCCAGACATTCTGAATATGTATTCACTAACAGAACTGTTCTCCTCCATCTTGTAGCTATATATATAACTTGTTGGAGACTTCATATCTTTCAACTCGGGCATTTGCTTGAAATATTAACTTTAACTCTTGGAACATCTCATATACTTCATGACGTTCAAAACGTCTTTGAAGTCTCGATTGAAGCCGTAAAGCATGGCACACCGAACTATCGTGTAGTCATCAGACCGCGTCTGCCAGACGTTCAAAGCGTCCATATTAGCGGGAGGGTGCTTGTCACCTAGCGATGCTTCAAGAACATAGTTCTTCTGTGCAGCAATGAGGATAGTCCTCAAGTTACGGACCCAATCCGTGTAGTTGCTACCATCATCTTTCAACTTAGCTTTCTCTAGGAACGCATTAAAATTCAAGGGCGGTAGCACGGTCCATTGATCTACAACATAGACATACAAAAACTATCAGGACTAAGTTCATGATAAATTAAATTCAATTAATCATATTACTAAAGAACTCACACTTAGATAGACATCCCTCAAGTCATCTAAATGATCACATGATCCAAATCAACTAAACCATGTCCGATCATCACGTGAGATGAAGTAGTTTTCAACGGTGAACATCTTATGTTGATCATATCTACTATATGATTCATGCTCGACCTTTCGGTCACTAGTGTTTCGAGGCCATGTCTATACATGCTAGGCTCGTCAAGTTTAACCCGAGTATTCTCCACGTGCAAAACTCTCTTACACCCGTTGTATGTGAACGTAGAGCTTATCACACCCGATCATCACGTGGTGTCTCGGCGCGACGAACTGTCGCAACGGTGCATACTCAGGGAGAACACTTGTACCTTGAAATTTTAGTAAGTGATCATCTTATAATGCTACCCTCGTTCTAAGCAAAATAAGATGCATAAAAAGATAAACATCACGTGTAATCAAAATATGTGACGTGATATGGCCATCATCATCTTGTGCTTTTGATCTCCATCTCCAAAGCATCGTCATGATCTCCATCGTCACCGGCTTGACACCATGATCTTCATCGTAGCGTCGTGGTCGTCTCGCCAACTATTGCTTCTATGAATATCGCTAACTCATAGTGATAAAGTAAAGCAATTACATGGTGTTCACAATTCATACAATAAAGAGACAACCATAAGGCTCCTGTCGGTTGCCGATAATTTTACAAAACATGATCATCTCATACAGTAACGTATAACTCATCACGTCCTGACCATATCACATCACAACATGCCCTGCAAAAACAAGTTAGACGTACTCTACTTTATTGTTGCAAGTTTTACGCGACTGCTACGGGCTTCTAGCAAGAACCGTTCTTACCTATGGCAGAAAAACCACAACGGTGATTTATCAAGTTTGTTGTTTTAACCTTCAACAAGGACCGGTCGCAGTCAAATTTGATTCAACTAAAGCAAGAGAGACAGACACCCGCCAGTGATACGTCCAAAACGTATCTATATTTCTGCTTGCTCCATGCCTCTTTTGGGTGATATTGCTATGATATTTATACACTTCCATACACTTTTGATCATATTTGGACTAACCTATTAACTCAGTGCACCCCAGTGCCAGTTTCTGTTTTCGGCTGTTTTTGTATTTCAGGTTTTCCCATTACGAGAACTGCCAGAAAAATCCCGGAAAAATTATATAAAAAATCAGCGTTCCAGAAGCTACCAGGCACCCGAAGCACAGCCGGAGGGGGGCCACCAGGGCCCCAGGCGCCCTGGTGGCGCGGTCCCCCCTGGCCGGGCCGGGGGGCGCCTGGGCCCCCCGAGCCTCGTCTGGTGCCCCCATTTGGCATATATTTAGACCGTCTCCCAAAACCCTCGAGACGGGAACCCTTTTTCGCGATCTCATCTCTGTTCCGCCGCCGCCGCCACTTCCAAGATCGGGAGCACCAGGAGAACTCTTCCCGGCACCCTGCCGGAGGGGAGGATCACCACCGGGAGCTTCTCCACCACCATGGACGCCTCCCGGATGAGTTGTGAGTAGTCTCCCTTGGACCATGGGTCCATGACCAGTAGCTATGTGATATTCTCCTCCCGTTCTTGTGCTTCACTAATTAGTCCTCGTGAGCTGCCCTACATGATCGAGGCACATATGTAATCCTTATGCTGTTGCTATGATGAGTTTGCTGGGATCCGATGGATTATGAGATTATGTTCGGATTGTGTTCGAGTAATATATTTGATTCACCTCTTTTATATTTATGTTCGTAAGTAATTCTTGCATGTTCTCCGTTGTTATTTATTGCTTTGGCCAAGTAGTAGGTAGTGACTCCGAGAGGGAACGTTATGCTTGATTGTGGGTTCATGCCCCTCGATGACTAGCTTGAGTGACAGAAACATGAGTCTAGGGGATGTGTTGTTGCCACAAGGGGGAAAACAACGGTGCTTGTGCCCGCGGGTGCAAGGATTGTTTACTTTACGCAAAGTTCTTTTAATGCAGTTGTCTGTTGCTTTGAGTTTACACTATGGGTGGGACTCGCAACTTAATACCAGCGAGATGTTCTGGATAGATATCTCAAGGTGGATGATTAGTAGTAGATGCAGATGGATTTCGGTCTACTTACCTTGTCGTACCGCCCATGCTTTGAACCTCTACCTTTCTTGTAACTTAGTCAGCATTGGTTTGCGCACATGGTCCTGTCAATTGCCCAGATGTAATTCGTTTACCTCACATAGCTGTTTTATCGTCTTTTGGGAGAGAGACATCACTAGTGGACATCATGAGACTCCGGTCCATATTACCATCATTGATCACATCCGCTATTTACTTTTCGCTTTTACTTACTATTGCAATTATATCTATCACTATTATCACTTGCGTTTGATCCTTTGTAAACTACAAGGCCGGAGGGATTGACAACCTCTCTGTACTCGTTCGGAGCAAAGTTATTTGTATCTGTGTGCAGGTCCACGTTGATTGCTAATATCTGGCGCCGTTAGCAGTTGACACCTTCTTGTTGAAACTGGGAGTCTCAGGGAAATCGATCCTTGGTATTGCCAAGGGAAAACTTCCGCTACACTGCATCTCAAACCTTCCACTTGGGGTAACCAACGAGGGGCGAGAAGCCATCAGCCAGCCACCTTTATGCAAACAAGTTACACATAACGGTGGAACCGGTCTCATGAACGCGGTCATGTAATGTTGGTTCGGGCCACTTCATCTTACAATACCATCGAATCAAAATAAGACGTTGGTGGTAAGAAGTATGAACATCATCGCCCACAACTCCTTTGTGTTCTATTCGTGCATATCATCTATGCATAGCCCTGGCTCTAATACCACTGTTGGGAATGTAGCATGGAATTTTAAAAAAAACTACGATCACGCAAAATCTATCAAGGAGATGCATAGCAACGAGACGGGAAGAGTGTGTCTACGTACCCTCATAGACCGAAAGCGGAAGCGTTAGATTAACACGATTTATGTAGTCGAACGTCTTCGCGATTCAACCGATCAAGCACCGAACGTACAGCACCTCCGAGTTCAGCACACGTTCAGCTTGATGACGTCCCTCGATATCTTCATCCAGCTTGATGAAGGCACCTCCGAGCGTTACATTAACGACGGCGTGTTGACGGTGATGGTGAAGTAGATCGTGCAGGGCTTCCTCTAAGCACTACGACAATATGACCTGAGGTGTAAACTGTGGAGGGGGGCACCGCACACGGCTAAGAGAATAACTAGTGTGTTCTAGGGTGCCCCTTGCCCCTGTATATAAAGGAGGAGGGGAGGAGGCGGCCGGCCGAGGGGGCGCACCATAGGGAGGAGTCCTACTAGGACTCCAATCCTAGTACGACTAGGATTCCTCTTTTTTTCCCTTTTGTGGAGAAGGAAGGAAGGAAGGAAGGGAGAGAGAGGGAGAAGGAAAGGGGGCGCGCCCCCTTCCCCTTGTCCAATTCGGACAGCCCATGGGAGGGCGCGCCACCCCTTGTGGGCTTCCCTCTCTCTCCCCTATGGCCCATGTAGGCCCAATACTTACCAGGGGGTTCCGGTAGCCCCTTGGTACTCTGATAATTATCCGAAACGCCCCGAAACCTTTCCGGTGTCCGAATACTATCATCCAATGTATCGATCTTTACCTCTCGACCATTTCGAGACTCCTCGTCATGTCCGTGATCTCATCCGGGACTCTGAACAATCTTCGGTCACCCAGAAACACATAACTCTTTAATACAAATCGTCATTGAACGTTAAGCGTGCGGACCCTACGGGTTCGAGAACTATATAGACATGACCTAGACATATCTACGGTCAATAACCAATAGCGGAACCTGGATGCTCATATTGGTTCCTACATATTCTACGAAGATCTTTATCGATCAAACTGTAATGACAATATACGTTATTCCCTTTGTCAACTGTATGTTAATTGCCCGAGATTCGATCGTCGGTATCTTCATACCTAGTTCAATCTCGTTACCGGCAAGTCTCTTTACTCGTTCCATAATGCATCATCCCATGACTAACTGTAGGATCGAAGAAGTAGGTCTAGAGGGGGGGGTGATTAGACTACTTGACAAGATAAAATTTCTGTCTTTTATCAAGGACAGATTTTGGCAGTTTTGCAATGAAGATCAAGTCAAGTAACACACTACACATGCAATTCTAGAGTATGGGCAGCGGAAAGTAAATTGCATATATAGTAAATGGAAGTGGAGAAGATCAAACGCAGTTTGGTGACACGGAGATTTTTGTCGTGGTTCCGATAGGTGGTGCTATCGTACATCCACGTTGATGGAGACTTCAACCCACGGAGGGTAACGGCTGCGCGAGTCCACGGAGGGCTCCACCCACGAAGGGTCCACGAAGAAGCAACCTTGTCTATTCCATCACGGCCTACGCCCACGGAGGACTAGCCTTACTCGGGGTAGATCTTCACGAAGTAGGCGATCTCCTTGCCCTTACAAACATCTTGGTTCAACTCCACATCATCAAGACGGAGGCTCCCAAGCGACACCTAACCAATCTAGGAGGCACCACCCCCCAAAAGGTAATAGACGGTGTTGATGATGATGAACTCCTTGCTCTTGTGCTTCAAGTGATAAACTCCCCAACACTCAACTCTCCTCACTAATATGGCTGTGGTGGAAGAAAGATTTGAGTGGAAAGCAACTTGGGAAGGCTAGAGATCAAGTTTCATATGGTAGGAATGGAATGGCTTGATCTCAACACAAGGGTAGGTGGTTCACTTCTCAGAAAGTGTATGGTAGAAGTGGTGGTACTTTCTGGTGGCTCTCCTCACGAATGAGGAGGGGGTGGAGGGGTATATATAGCCTCCACACAAAATCCAACCGTTACACACACATTTGACCAATCTCGGTCAGACCGAAGTGAAAACTCGGTCAGACCGAAAGTTCAAATATAGTGAACGTTGGGATTTTCGGTGGGACCGAAAATACCATCTCGGTGGGACCGAAAGTGCATCTGATATGAACGTTGGAGATTTCGGTGAGACCGAGAAAGAAAACTCGGTTGGACCGATTTGAGAAAGAGCAGGAACATGCCAGAATCGGTTTGACCGAAAATGAATTATCGGTGCGACCGATTTGAGTCAAGGCAGAACCTTGCCCATTTCGGTGAGACCGATAATGCAAACTCGGATATTCCGATATGATGTGAAGTGGTTACAGAAGGTTGGCAGTTCAGTTTCGGTGTGACCGATCTCAAACTCGGTTAGACCGATTTTTCTAGGGTTTGGAATATGGCAGAAGTGGTTCATCTCGGTGGGACTGAGTTGGAAGAATCGGTTTGTCCGAGATTACTTATGAGTGTGTTTGGTAGTGAATAGTGCTGATAGTTGAAGGAGCTAAATTACTAAGCACTTGAGCAACCAGATCATCAACACAACCTCATCCCCTTTTAATAGTATTGGCTTTTCCTATGGACTCAATGTGATCTTTGATCACTAAACCAAAAATGGAGTCTTGAGCTTTTGCCAATGCTTGTCTTAGCATTTGAGGGGTCCACTTCTTCAGTCATCTTGCCATACCAATGTGATTGGGTTTCCTGAAACATACTTGATAAAAGTATTAGTCCAACCACAAAGTATGTTGTCATTAATTACCAAAACCACCCAGGGAGCAAATGTGCTTTCAATCTCCCCCTTTTTGGTAATTGATGGCAACACACTGAAATTATACTAAACAAAACATCAAAGCTTATTGAAAGAAAGACAGAATTATCATGAAAGCTTTGACAAGCATGTAGTACACAGGCTCCCCCTACAAGTGTGCAAGATTTTCATATATTATGGTTTTGGACTACCACAAGCACACAAGAGAGATAAGCAAGATGTGCTACATGCAGCTTGGCTATATGCATCAGAGCAGAAGAAAAGAGAAAGTGAGTGATAATGCATATGTGCATGGTGATTTCTTGCAAACAAGTATTTACAAGCAAGTCACCATCATGCACATTCTGCAAGATGCATATACTTACCTTGAGGTTCCTTGGCACTTGTACCTGAAGGGATAAACTTGAGAAAACAAGGTTAGATAACACAAGAGTATTCCTTCAACCAACTGCAAGAACATCAAGAGTACCAAGCCAGGGAGGACATGTATAAAGAGTGTCTCATATTGAGCACGGGCTTGAATCAGCGAACATGTCTCCGAAGCTAAAAGATTTTCAATGAACTCAGAGAGATTTTGCTTTTCATAGGATATCAATTGTGAAGATTCCTCTAAGTCTTCTCCCCTTAAGCTAAAAGATTCCATAAGATACCAATTGTGAGTAAGATACCAATTGTGAGAACAAGGGGTGTGATGGAAAAGCAAAATCAAAAGAAAGATGCCAATTGTAATGTCCAATGTAAAACACGACAAAGCTTTGATGTGATTCTCTCCCCCTTAAGATAAGATTGCTTTTCTTCCCTAAGTCTTCTCTTCTCCCCTCTCTTCCTACTCCCCCTAAGTTCTCTCCCCCTTTGACATCAAGTGCCGAAAAGGACAGTAAACTAGGTAGGACAGGAAGGATGGAAAGAGAGAAAGAAAGAAGTGGGATCCTGAAGAATCACAACAGGGCAAATAAGAACATTCATAGAGAAACAATTTGAGTCCAAATTTGAGTCCTCTCCCTCTTTAAGATTTAAGACTGAGTGGAGCTGCAGAAGGTGATGTCCTGGAAGATAAATCCAAGGAAACACAGAAATAATCCAGCTCACTCTGCGAGGGATGTTTCAAAGGATTTGCAATGAATTTGTAAAAGATTTTCAGGGAATTGATCAGAGCCAGAAAAAGATTTCCAGAAAGATATTCACAAAGAAACATAAGAAAAGAAATAAAAAGAAATTCTAGATGAAGTTTTTTTTTTTTTTAAGGAAAACTCAATGAGAGAACATAACAGAAAAACTCCAAAAGCATATGTACTTCATCTAGATAAAGGTCGGCGACAAAGTCACCTATGTTTGAGTATATTGACTTAGGAGTCAAATGAAGACATTTGATCATAGGTCATACTCATCGTTTAAGCTCAAAATGGGGTTGCCATTTTTCGATTAAGCAATTGATGTGATCACATCTTATGAAGCTGCTTGTACTCATGACTTTGAGCAAAGCTCCTCAAAGATGTGAAGAACATACCTTGGGCTTGTTGATGCTTTGCTCATGTAGGTGAACTTGATGTAGGTGCTCATAGAATGTGAAGTTGGAGCGCCTTTTCTACTTGTGTAGTTCATCTTCCTACATGGGTTAGGCAAGCAAGGAAATACTCAAGAATATCCAAGATGACAAGAGTGAAATACTAGATGCATAAGGTGTCAAAAAGGATATGTGAAATTTTGTTCCTTGAACTCAACATCCCAAAGGGCTAGATACTTGGTCAATGACAAGATTACTCATGGTTTGAGTGTGTGGTAATCTTGTGGAATGTAGATCATCCAAGTACCTGCAAAGAGTTAGATGCAATACAAGGAGGCAAATGTGTCCAAGACATATGATCATCATCATAAGAGAAATATCAAGGATTAGTCAAGAGGCTCATGCCTTGCATGCATCAAAGGAGTTATCACTCCAAGTTTGAAGCATCAATGATGTTCAACTCACTCCTTAAGCGACAAAACACTTTCTCATCAAGAGGTTTTGTAAAAATATCAGCAAGTTGTTTGTCAGTACGAACATGCTTAAGATTAATATCACCCTTGGCAATATGATCACGAATAAAATGGTGACGAACTTCAATATGCTTTGTTCGAGAGTGTTGCACAGGATTGTGTCCAATCTTGATTGCACTTTCATTGTCACAAAGCAAGGGAACACGTCTCACATGTATCCCATAATCTTTAAGCGTTTGTGTCATCCATAGCAATTGAGCACAACACGAACCAGCAGCAATATATTCTGCTTCGGCAGTGGATAAAGATACCGAATTTTGTTTCTTGGAGGACCAAGATACAAGGGATCGACCAAGGAATTGACACGTACCCGAAGTTGACTTTCTATCAACCTTGTCACCGGCATAGTCCGAGTCGGAATAGCCAACAAGATCGAAAGAAGCTCTCTTAGGATACCAAATGCCAAAGTTTGGTGTGTGTATCAAGTATCTCACTATCCTCTTAACAGCTTTAAGATGACATTCTTTAGGGGCTGCTTGATATCGCGCACACATGCATACACTCAGCATTATGTCAGGACGAGAAGCACAAAGATATAGTAGAGAACCAATCATAGAACGGTAAACCTTTTGATCGACGGGTTCTCCATCTTTTGTCAAGTCATTGTGTCCACTAGTAGGCATGGGGGTACTCATACCTTTGCTTTCTTGCATGTTGAACTTCTTGAAGAGATCCTTGGTGTACTTTGTTTGTGAGACAAAGGTACCCTCCTTAGATTGCTTGATTTGCAACCCAAGGAAGAATTTGAGTTCACACATCATGGACATTTCATACTTCTCCGACATGAGCTGTCCAAACTTCTTGCTAAAATGGGGGTTAGTTGAACCAAAGATAATATCATCAACATATATTTGGCACACAAATAGTTCACCATTAACCCTTTTTGTGAACAGCGTTGAGTCTATCTTTCCAATCTCAAAGCCTTTTTCAAGAAGAAAGCTAGTTAAGCATTTGTACCAAGCTCTAGGAGCTTGTTTAAGACCATAAAGAGCTTTGTGCAGCTTGTAAACATGATTAGGCTTTTTGGGATTCACAAATCCGGGAGGTTGTTTTACAAATACTTCCTCCTCAATTTCACCATTTAGGAAAGCACTTTTGATGTCCATTTGATAGAGAGTAATATCATGATGATTGGCATAAGCAAGAAGAATGCGAATGGACTCAAGTCTAGCAACGGGGGCATAGGTCTCACCATAGTCCATACCTTCGACTTGTGTGTAACCTTGAGCTACGAGACGAGCCTTGTTGCGGATGACTTGTCCATCTTCATCTTGCTTGTTCCGAAACACCCATTTGGTTCCAATGATGTTTTGATCATCGTTGGGCTTCTCTACCAATGTCCACACCTTGTTCCTCTCGAAGTTGTGTAGTTCTTCGTGCATGGCGTTCACCCAATCCGGGTCTTTAAGTGCTTCTTCTACCTTCATAGGTTCAATACTAGAGATAAATGAGTAATGCTCACAAAAGTTAGCTAAGCGAGTTTTAGAGCGAGTAATTCTCCCGGAGTTGATGTCGTTCATCATTTGTTCCACGGGATGATTCTTCTTGACTCTTGCTCGAACTCGGGATAGCTTTTGTTGATGTTGTGGCTCAGCTTCCTCATCATCTTCATCTTCTTCTTCTTCTTCTTCATTGTTGTTGGTGTTGTCTTGAGGTGGTGGAGAAGGAGGTTGTGGTGGATCTTCTTGTTGCATTTCCTCATCTTGGTGAGTTCCACTTGTGGAGGCCTCCATGTTGCCTTGAGGTTCATCTCTCTGTGAGGTAGGTGGCTCCACATATGTAGATGAGGTACTCTCCTTCACTTCCATGACATTTTGAATAGAGCTATCATGAGATATGGCCACCTTACCAAGGCCAAGTACCTTACCCTTGGAGTTGTCTCCAAAAGTCACATACTTGCGTGGACCATCGTTCTTTGCAAGCTCTCGAAACATGTCTTTGTCTCCGGTCATGTGATCGGTGCATCCGCTATCAAGAATCCACTCTTTTCCGCCGGACATGTAGTCTCTCATATTTGCCATAAGATTGAGACTCTTCATGACCTTGTCTAGCTCGGTGTCCGAATCGGAGTAATCATCATCTTGCTCATGCTCATCATCATATTGACCCATAGATTGTTCATCATCAACACCTAGGTCAATTTGATAAGTACTTGCATTAGTTTGATCAATGGAATAATAATCTTCGGAATGCAATGCAAGAGCATTTCTAATTCTAATATTGATAAGACCGGGATCACCCTTCTTTTTCATAAGATCACGAAGCTCAAAGAAGCATTTATCAAAGTTAGGATCATTGGGGTGCAACCTATCAAATTCAATAGTCTTGTGTAGAATTTCATCAAGACCTCTCATAGAGTAGTCCGGATAAAGTTCTTCCAAGAATTTCCACATAGCATAGGCACACTCAAAATTTGTAGCAAGACTAAGCAAGTCATCAGGTAACCCTCTAATGATAAGATTCACAGTTCTAAGGTTACGAAGCAAATCAAGCTCTTCATCCATGGTAGGGTGCAAGGGATCAACAGGAGGCACATAGGGGGTCTTAACATATTTGCACAAATTGTACACCTTAAAGATACTAAGCATTTCAGACCTCCAAGAGTTATAAAACCTTCCATCAAGAACAGGCACTCTATGGCTAACACTCCCATCCGTAGACACGTCCATCTTCCTCCAATGGTGTGTAAACCAAAGCAATGGAGACCAAAGCTCTGATACCAATTGTAGGATCGAAGAAGTAGGTCTAGAGGGGGGGTGATTAGACTACTTGACAAGATAAAATTTCTGTCTTTTATCAAGGACAGATTTTGGCAGTTTTGCAATGAAGATCAAGTCAAGTAACTCACTACACATGCAATTCTAGAGTATGGGCAGCGGAAAGTAAATTGCATATATAGTAAATGGAGGTGGAGAAGATCAAACGCAGTTTGGTGACACGGAGATTTTTGTCGTGGTTCCGATAGGTGGTGCTATCGTACATCCACGTTGATGGAGACTTCAACCCACGGAGGGTAACGGCTGCGCGAGTCCACGGAGGGCTCCACCCACGAAGGGTCCACGAAGAAGCAACCTTGTCTATTCCATCACGGCCTACGCCCACGGAGGACTAGCCTTACTCGGGGTAGATCTTCACGAAGTAGGCGATCTCCTTGCCCTTACAAACATCTTGGTTCAACTCCACATCATCAAGACGGAGGCTCCCAAGCGACACCTAACCAATCTAGGAGGCACCACCCCCCAAAAGGTAATAGACGGTGTTGATGATGATGAACTCCTTGCTCTTGTGCTTCAAGTGATAAACTCCCCAACACTCAACTCTCCTCACTAATATGGCTGTGGTGGAAGAAAGATTTGAGTGGAAAGCAACTTGGGAAGGCTAGAGATCAAGTTTCATATGGTAGGAATGGAATGGCTTGATCTCAACACAAGGGTAGGTGGTTCACTTCTCAGAAAGTGTATGGTAGAAGTGGTGGTACTTTCTGGTGGCTCTCCTCACGAATGAGGAGGGGGTGGAGGGGTATATATAGCCTCCACACAAAATCCAACCGTTACACACACATTTGACCAATCTCGGTCAGACCGAAGTGAAAACTCGGTCAGACCGAAAGTTCAAATATAGTGAACGTTGGGATTTTCGGTGGGACCGAAAATACCATCTCGGTGGGACCGAAAGTGCATCTGATATGAACGTTGGAGATTTCGGTGAGACCGAGAAAGAAAACTCGGTTGGACCGATTTGAGAAAGAGCAGGAACATGCCAGAATCGGTTTGACCGAAAATGAATTATCGGTGCGACCGATTTGAGTCAAGGCAGAACCTTGCCCATTTCGGTGAGACCGATAATGCAAACTCGGATATTCCGATATGATGTGAAGTGGTTACAGAAGGTTGGCAGTTCAGTTTCGGTGTGACCGATCTCAAACTCGGTTAGACCGATTTTTCTAGGGTTTGGAATATGGCAGAAGTGGTTCATCTCGGTGGGACTGAGTTGGAAGAATCGGTTTGTCCGAGATTACTTATGAGTGTGTTTGGTAGTGAATAGTGCTGATAGTTGAAGGAGCTAAATTACTAAGCACTTGAGCAACCAGATCATCAACACAACCTCATCCCCTTTTAATAGTATTGGCTTTTCCTATGGACTCAATGTGATCTTTGATCACTAAACCAAAAATGGAGTCTTGAGCTTTTGCCAATGCTTGTCTTAGCATTTGAGGGGTCCACTTCTTCAGTCATCTTGCCATACCAATGTGATTGGGTTTCCTGAAACATACTTGATAAAAGTATTAGTCCAACCACAAAGTATGTTGTCATTAATTACCAAAACCACCCAGGGAGCAAATGTGCTTTCACTAACTCATTAGTCATTTGCTTGCAAGGCTTATTATGATATGTATTATCGAGAGGGCCCAGAGATACCTCTCCGATACTAGGAGTGACAAATCCTATTCTCGGTCTATGCCAACCGAACAAACATCTTTGGAGATACCTGTAGAGCATTTTGTAATCACCCAGTTACGTTGTGACATTTGATAGCACGCAAGTCATTCCTCCAGTATCCGGGAGTTGCATAATCTCATAGTCGGAGGAATATGTATTTGACATGAAGAAAGCAGTAGCGATAAAAACTGAACGATCAATACGGTAAGCTAACGGATGGGTCATGTCCATCACATCATTCTCCTAATGATGTTTTCTCGTTAATCAAATGACAACACATGTCTATGGTTAGGAAACTCAACCATCTTTGATTAATGAGCTAGTCTAGTAGAGGCTTACTAGGGACACTGAGTTTCGTCTATGTATTCACACATGTACCAAGTTTCCGGTTAATACAATTCTAGCATGAATAAAAGGCATTTATCATGATATATAAGGAAATATAACTAACAACTTTATTATTGCCTCTAGGGTATATTTCCTTCACGTTCCTCACTTCCAAAGCCCATGGCCACGGTGGCGAGAGCTGTGAGTAGCAAAGGCACCACCCCCCCCCCCCACATCACCGCAACGCCAACCCGCCGCCGCACCTCCTACCATGTTCTAGCCGAAGGAGACTAGGGCTCCACCCTAACTTGTCGTATTGCAAATTCAAAAGAAGACAATGAGAAGATCCCCCCATCGATGGCTCCTCCCTCCCTGAGCCGCCGGGGACTATATTCCCGCCGCCCCCATCACCGGCGCCGCACAACATTGTCTAGTAGTAGCCTCTCGTCTTCGAGAGAGGCGAGGGAAAAGAAAGATATGGAGGCATGTGGCGGCGGCAGACGACTATTGTTCCATGGTGTTGGATCAGAATGCGACAGTCATCCGCAAAATCATGTTCGTGTGAGTGATCGATCGAATCCATTTCTTTATTAACTATCCAAAAGGGATCCATCTTATCAGAATTACAATGTATCTCAAATATAATGAAAATTACAATGGGTTATCTGGACCATGCAAACGACCACTACATTCGCTAGAACGACTCGTTAACACGTCATTGTCGTCGCTTCCCCCTTGAAGCGGCCTAGCCTTGTTGATAACAAACGGGAAGATTTTGTGCACGTGCTCCTAAGAAACAACGCCGCAAAGCAGCAATTGTCGCCACTGAACCCTTAATCGATCTAAAGCATCTGTTAGCAAATCTCGTTGTTGTGCACAGCAAAAAATTATGACCTCGCCGCTCCAAAGAGATGTAAAGAATCTATACGGGAGTTCCCTTAACGTCGGCCCGGTGAACCAAATCAAGGATGACCGAAGCCGGAAAAGGTAGTTCAAAGATGAAGTGACATCTCTGCAAGGAAACATATGCAGCTAAGGCACTGGGATCCCTTTCTTCATCATCGACCGCCGAAGCAGCATCCAGAAGGAAGTTAGATCCTTGGACTCGCCGATGAAGCTTGGGGAACGAGTTTGTGAAGGAAATATGCCCTAGAGGCAATAATAAAGATGTTATTTGTATTTCCTTATATCATGATAAATGTCTTTTATTCATGCTAGAATTGTATTAACCGGAAACTTAGTACATGTGTGAATACATAGACAAAACAGTATGTCCCTAGTATGCCTCTATTAGACTAGCTCATTGATCAAAGATGGTTATGTTTCCTGGCCATAGACATGAGTTGTCATTTGATCAACGGGATCACATCATTAGGAGAATGATGTGATGGACAAGACCCATCCGTTAGCATAGCATTATGATCGTTTAGTTTAACTGCTATTGCTTTCTTCATGACTTATACATGTTCCTATGACTATGAGATTATGCAACTCCCGAATACCGTAGGAACACCTTGTGTGCTATCAAACGTCACAACGTAACTGTGTGATCATAAAGATGCTCTACAGGTGTCTCCGAAAGTATTCGTGGTGTTGGCATAGATCAAGATTAGGATTTGTCACTCCGAGTGTCGGAGAGGTATCTCTGGGCCCTCTCGGTAACACACATCACAATAAGCCTTGCAAGCAAAAGACTAATGAGTTAGTCACGAGATGATGTGTTACGGAACGAGTAAAGAGACTTGCCGGTAACGAGATTGAACTAGGTATAGAGATACCGACGATCGAATCTCGGGCAAGTAACATACCGTTTGACAAAAGGAACAACGTATGTTGTTATGCGGTTCTGACCGATAAAAGATCTTCGTAGAATATGTAGGAGCCAATATGAACATCCAGGTTCCGCTATTGGTTATTGACCGGACATGAGTCTCGGTCATGTCTACATAGTTCTCGAACCCGTAGGGTCCGCACGCTTAACGTTTGATGACGATCGGTATTATGAGTTTATGAGTATTGATGTACCGAAGGTAGTTCGAAGTCCCGGATGAGATCACGGACATGACGAGGAGTCTCGGAATGTCCGAGACATAAAGATTGATATATTGGACGACTATATTCGGACACCGGAAGTGTTCCGGAAAAGTTTCGGATTTATCGGGAATGCCGGAGGGGGTTACCGGAACCCCCTACGAGAGGGGATGGTCCATAGTGGGCCTAAAGGGAAAGAGAGAGGCAGCCCATAGGGCTGGCCGGCGCCCCCACCTAGGCTTCCTAGTTGGACTAGGATTGGGGGGGGGGGACCACCTCTCCTATTCCTTTCCCTCTTCCTTCTTTTGGTGAATCCTACTAGGAATAGGATTGCAATCCTATTCCTAGTAGGAGTCCACTCCCTAGCCGCACCAGGAAGGGCCGGCCGGCCTCCCTCCCTTGCTCCTTTATATACGGGGGGCAGGGGGCACCCAAAGACACACAAGTTGAATTGTTTTAGCCGTGTGTGGTGCCCCCCCCCCCCTCCACAGAATCACACCTCGGTCATACCGTCGCGGAGCTTAGGCGAAGCCCTGCGCCGGTGAACACATCATATCCGTCACCACGCCGTCGTGCTGACGAAACTCTCCCATGAAGCTCAACTGGATCAAGAGCTCGTGGGACGTCATCAAGCTGAACGTGTGCTGAACGCGGAGGTGCCGTACGTTCGGTGCTTGATCGGCTGGATCGCGAAGAAGTTCGACAACATCAACCGCGTCACTTGACGCTTTCGCTCCCGGTCTACGAGGGTACGTAGACACACTCTCCCCTCTCGTTGCTATGCATCTAGTAGATAGATCTTGCGTGATCGTAGGAAAATTTTAAAATACTACGTTCCCCAACAGTTTGCCCTGGCGAGAGTGAAAGAATAAAGGCCCGCATCCTGATCAATATTTATTGCACCGACAAGCAGGCCTATAAGTGGATCATCACACATTCCACAACTTCATCTACTATTTTTATTTTTTTTAGACAAACTACGCACCTAGCGCTCTAAATCTCTTCGACGGTGGAGCCCTCGAAGTTCTACACATCTACCACGACGTGGTATTTTTCTTTCTTTTTTCTGTTACTTCATGCTGGACTGGGTTGCAACCTTATTCCGGGGAAAGTATCTGGTGCTCCTAGCCGTGGGGTACTCCCAATGCTCCAATGTGAAAAAATATTTTTAAATGTTTCAAAAAAATGAGAATGTTTACAAGGAATGTCACTACATTCCCTAAAAGTTTCAGGTCGAAAATCAAAATGTACATTGAGAAAAAAAAAAGAGAAATCCAGATCTAAATAGTGTCAAGGTTGCTTTTGTCTCTTTTTTACACTATTTTCCAGTTCTTCCGGTGGTACGGATTACGTACGCCATACCATCACCGAGCGGCGAGCCTGCACTGCACCGTCACTGTCTGTCTTGGATGCAGGCGTAGCGTCGGCTGCTCCATGACTTTCTCCACGCCTGCATCCTCTACGGTAGCCGCCTGTCTCCCAAAGTCACGTTGCATACTCCACCGCCGACGGCCTGCTGCCATGGATGCGGGGCGCCGTCCTGAGGATACGTTTCTCGAAAGCAACGGACTCTATATGTAGGACGTGTAGGGACGCCATGGCCTGTAATTGTTTCTTTGTTGCGGCAGTAATACGACAGCTGCAACGCAATAAAATACTCCTATGTTGCGTTACGTTGTACGTATATGCTCCAGCTTTTCTGTGGTCAAGCCCATATATTTGCACCGTAGAGTAACTCTCACGGTCGCTTTGGTTTGCAGTCCGGGGGACAGGGACCCTCTGCCCTTTCCTTCCATTTTTTTTCATGATAATACGTGTCTCATTTATATTATAAAGATTAAAGTACAAATCACGTAAGGACCGACATGACAAAACTGAAAAGATAGTAGAACATCTTTGAGTTTGACACCAACGCCCGTCACCTGCCTCCAGCACTACCATAACAGCCATCGAAGAAAAGAATGACGGGTCACCTCCTCACCCAAGCTCGACGCGGCTCCATCGCTAATATGCAGCTTTGCGGACCTCCAAGGTGGCTCACCAAAAGTGAAGCCCTTTCCGTTGAACGAATCAGACCGGGGCAACACCCCGGACACGCAATCGAACTTCAGATCTGGCACCCCACCACGACTAAGACGCCGAGAAACCTTACCTGCCATCCACGAACCACGAACCCAGCACACGCTCCGTCTTCCAGATGTCGTCGATGCTGACCACAATCTGCATCCGCTCCTGGACTACCTCTCAAGCTTCGCGCCGACGCTGGAGCAAACGCCGTCGCAACGGCGGAGCCCGAGGACACAGGTCCACCGCAAGGATGCCGCCGCCGTCACGCCATCCTTGCTTGAACATACTGGTTTCCAAATTCATCTCCAACCATAGGACCGATGGCCTCGTCAGGGATGGATCCGAATAATCTTTATTCGGCGCTGTCATCGTCGCCGTTGAAACCAAGACGATGAACATCCAAAAACTAGACTACGAAAGAGTAAAAACGATCCACGCGCGTGGATCCGGCGACCCCCCCTCACCACCAACGACTGAGGTCGCCGGCGGAGGGGAGCCACTGGAGGACCGCGCTAGAAGATTGGCCCCCTGACGGCGGCTAGGGTTTCAGCCGCCAAAACACGAGAGGAAAAACGATCTGATTTTGCCCTTTCCTTCCATCTCGCTACAATCGAGTTACATGTACAGCCGATCGATCAGTACAGCTGTACAGGTATATTAGTAATTGGACATCTATGCAACTGCCTGCAGGTTTGTCACTTGGGCAAGATAAATAAAACTACCGCATTGACATTTGAGGCCGGACTAAAGGATATGCCGCCGGTATTTGTGGGTCCAATACGGAAATCCTACCTACATAAATTTAGAGTCTGACAAGGTCTTGTACTCAACTCGTACTTAACCATGAAGTAACATAAATACTGAAATATAGTAAAATAATACACGGATCTCAATGCAAGATTTTTTAGCGAGAAATGTAAGGTTTTATTAATATAACATCAACTGAGACTTAATGAAGTCTTAATCGATTGAGACGTAAAAAATTTCAGTGGGTGGGCCCATTCCTCCCCTAAGAGCATGGTTAATAGTATAGCCAACAATCGGCTATATGAAGTTGCCATGTCACTTGTAGCCAACCTAATAGCTCACTCATACAATAGTTACACATACTAGTATATTATACAATTAATATAATGGCCCACTATTTCCTCTCACAAAGGGTGTTGGAGCTCGTGCTAGAGCCGGCTGTAAGCTTGTAGCCCGTTTCTCTTCTCTCTCCTCTCCTCTCTCCTCCACCTAGATATAAATATGATGTGGCATCTCTTATAGCCCGCTCACGTCACCCTATTGTACTTGCTCTAATTCCAATCACAATCATCCACGCTGATTTTTTTCGAAATGGATCATCCACGCTGATTTTCTGTAAGTGTAGTAAATCATATGTAGGTCTAGCATTGCTCGGTCCAATATATTTTTATTTTGAAAAAGGAGACTTGCCCCCGGCCTCTGCATCTAAACGATGCATGCAGACATCTTATTAAAAGGTATTAAAGTAACACGCAGTTATAAAAGAATTACAGCTCGCAAGCGGAGCATAAAGACATAAACAGAAAACTCAATACCACAACAGGTATGCAATATAGGACAAGCTCCCTAGACTCCTATCATGTTATGCGACCGCCATCCAAATCAGCTGAATATAGACCGTGCTACCATCTCTCAGTCCCACTGGTTGCACCCAGTAACCAATGGCTCTCTGCAGTCCGTAGGAGTGAGTAAGAACCACGTACGGATCCATGTTGTAGCATTGAAAATGACCCGCAAGAAAGTTAAAGTATTTTGTCTGTTAAAAATCATATCATTCATGCAATTCTATATAGCCCAAATATGCTCAGGCCAATATGCATATACTTTTCGAGAAGCAAGGACCACTTAATTTTGTATTGCGATGTGTCGCCGTAACATCCAAAGGAACAGTTCGGGTGGGCGTACAAATTATTGGGGGCACTGATCAGGAGTACAAATGCAGGATTGCAATCTGCTATGGATTTATTAATTCTCATTAATTGGACAATTGCCAGCGTTGTTATTCACACGGTTTGGTTTTATGTAGCTTCTGAAGTAACCGGTTCCAGGTGTAGCAATCGTTGTTAAACCAAGAGAAAGATATTCGTGCCACTGCTTCGTTGCATTGCATCTTTAGTTTACCCTTTCTTCCGGCTCAAGAGGCATTGGCGTTTTCTATGACACTTTGCCAGTGTGCTGCCCCCCTTAATAACAATAATTAACAGAAGTCCCAATCATTCCAGTTCACGTGGTCAGTTTTCAATCCGTTTCACGGTGTTTAAACTAGCACGACTGGAAGCTATGAGTTGTACTCCCTCCGTCCGGAAATACTTGTCATCAAAATGAATAAAAGGGGATGTATCTAGATGTATTTTGGTTCTAGATACATCCACTTTTGACCATTTTGATGACAAGTATTTTGGGACGGAGGGAGTAGTACATTAGTTGCTGGTGCTTTGGTAAATACCGTGTGGGCACTAACATTCTGGTAACACACTGTAAAAGTTCAGACAAGCTGATCACGCAACCGGAACACACGATGAGGAGCCGTGGAGCACAGTGATTCCTGGTAGTACTAGGCTTTAGGCATGGCGTGATCTGGAACATGTAAAGCATGCACGCACTGTTGGAGAGAAGAAAGTGCGATGCCAAAGAAAGAGAAGACAAAGATGAAGGACACCGACCGACGCAAAGGGGCGGCGGGCATGAAAAGGCCAAGGTCCAGGTGTCTACGTCACGGCCGCCATGTGGTTGCCGAACGCTGGCTTGGCAGTTTGGCACGGCGGCGAACTAATGAACAATCGTCATCTGTTTCACGCGCGCGCGCGGGTGGCTGTCGTGCCAATGCCAGTGCCAGGTGCCCCTCCCGCTGCGCCGCTGGTCCGGCACGTCGCCGGGGCGCTGTAGCCGCCTCCGCCCTCGTGTCTAAAGCGTCCGCGTGTGCAAGCTAGTAGTCCGTCGATCTCATGAACCCATCGAACTGGCATGGTAGCTGGCCGGGGTGTTTATTAGCGGTAGTTGATGGCGGTGATGCGCCGGTGGGGACCAGTGGCCTGCCGATGCCACGCCACGCATCACGCATGGTTAATTCAGTGTGCTTTGGATGGACCTTCGTTTTTTCCTTGCTGCTGGCTCTTGACCGATAGATAAGCCATGAGAGCTCTCTCCCGAGGCCCGAGCTTGTGCTGTAGATAACCTGATAAGCGGCCGGGTCGTTCCGAGCAATTGGACTATGGGCCTCGCCTCGGGGAGCGGGCAGACATGCATGCATGTTGTTCCTGCACATTCTAGACGGCGGCGTGGGAAGCGGCGTTCACCCGTGACCTCATCGGCCTCGGTCGGCGCAATCAATCCGGGCTGATCCGCACGAGCGACCGCCGCTGCAGCCGAGCGAGGCAGATCCCACCGGCGCCGGCCTACCGCTACCGGTACGGTAAATTTGGTTTCGCCGTGGAGGTCCGATGAAACGGAAAGCGCCGAGACGAGACGAGGCACGACGTACGTGACCTGACGCGACGCGCCGTGGGCGAGCGCGGACGTGCAAGGACATCGCCGATGTGAGGCGACCATAATACTGTACTGCTAGCCTAGACATCCAACCTGCGGCCGGACCGGATCAGATGCACGACGTGTCGACATATTATGCTCTGAGGAGGAAACCATGCATGTTCCTTCCTTTTCCTTTTGGCGAACAGATGGGGTATGCTCGTGCTCACCCTCCGATCACTATTTATTGCAGGTGAGAAGCAGCTGGCCTAGGAATGGATCAACATCACACGTTTCGCAGCTTCATCTACTTACTGATAGGTGATAGTACCTGAAATGCTGACGTTTACAGGTGAGCTCTCCTAGGACTATCAATTCCGAGCTCCCGGACTACAACCACCTACCTGATCTCCATGAGACCCTGACGGTGGAGCTTTCTACTGTGTCAATACCGCGCTACGTCGCAACCTTCCGACGGTACGGACCACGCACGCCGGGTCACCGGCGAGCCCGGACTGTCGCGGTCTCCGATGCAAAGCGTAGCGTCGGGTGCTCCATGGCTTTCACACGCCTGCCTCCTACGCTAGGCACCTGCCTCCCAAAGTCACGCCGCATACTTCATCCGTTCACCGCCTCTTGCCGTGGGCGCGGGGCGCCACCCCGTTCTTTAATCCTCTCCTTCTGTGAGAGAGCGGATGCAGTATATTTTTTCTTCTCGATAGCAACAGACGGGCCCTTTGTAGAAAGAGCCGATGATAATAGGAGTAGTAGGACAGGGAAGCGCCATGGCCTGGAGTAATTGTTTGTTGTTGCGGCAGTGATACGTCGGCGGCAACGCAGCAATCTAAGCCAGCTATCACCTTTTTATTACGTGGTCACGGTGCTATGACATTCTAGCTGTTGAGTTTGTATGCACTCATGCTTGCTTTGGTTTGCAGTCCGGGGAACACTGGACCCGGCCGCCTTCTTGTCCATCCACATCCACATCTACTACTGCTACAAGTTGCAGCAGATGGATCTGCCGGCTTGTGATAATAAAATATGGCTGAACCTGGAAACTGAAATATAGTGGAATCTCTTCAAAGACTTATATTTAGGAACGAAGGGAGTAGTATGTACTTTTCTGGAGGCAAGAGTAGCACATTTATGCAGGTAGGTACCTTCGAATTTGTTGTTGATTGATTAATTTTGATCGGTCAATTGCTTGCATTGTTATCCATACGTTTCGTTAGGTAGCTTCTCAAGTAACCAATTCCAGGTGTAGTCGTAGTCTATATAGATATCGATGTTTATATAGAGCCATATACTTCGAATTCTATCAACACATTATTTAGGATGTGGCTAGATGAGATAGATTTTGAAACAGCGAGACACATTCGTGTAGGAGTATGTGCTTTATTATGGGTAGTCTGGAACTGCAGAAATGATTTGGTCTTTAACAGAACAACAAATATTTTTTTTTTGCAAGTTATCTTTCGAGCCACTGCGTTGATCCGTATATGGTCGCTACTCACTCCGACGGAGGCCAGAGAGCGTATGGTTACTGGATCTACCCGATGGGGGATGGTAGCATGGGCTATTTTCAACCGGTTTGGATGGCGGTCATGTAATATGATAGGCAATTGGTGATCCTATCTTTTTATGCCAGCCGGTTGTGGCTTTTCTATTACTGTTTAGCTCTTTGTGAGCCTTTTTGTTCTTTGAGCGAAACATGAAGACTTGTGTTGGACCTGATGCTTATTAATAATTATGGTTGTATGCATCATTCTGATGCAGAGGCTGAGAATAACCCCCTTTTCGAAAGAAAAAAAACGTATGTAGTAGTTTATACTTTTGCTAGTGTGCCACTGCTGCTCCCCTTAATCAAAGGATGTATCTAGGTCTCAGTGAGACTTAGCCAAATCTCAGTCAAGTGATATAATATATGAAAAAACTGAAAAGGAATTTGTATACGAATCTCAATGCAAGATCAAAAGAATATAACATCGACTGAGACATAACAAAGTCTAAATCGACTGAATTTAACAAAAGTGTTAATCAAACAGGGGCTGGAAGCTGTGGGGTGCGGTTGCTTCTGTTAATCCCCGAGTGTAATGCACCACCAAGAGAAAAAGTTTAGACAGCCCAAGACGTGATAGCTGCCGTGGAGCACAGTTCGTCCTGCTACGCTTCAGGCATGGCGCCATCCGAAGCATGTAAAGCATGCATGCACGCACTGTTCGATTTCAGTTTCCAGAGAACAAAGCGTTGGACGGACGCCATGGTCCATGGCACGGCACCGACGCCGTCACGCCAAACAGAGGGCGGTCTGGAGGAGGAATAAGGCCGATCGAGGTCCAGGTGTCCCCTCCACGGCGCCGTGAGGCCAGCACGTGGCTGCCGAGCGCTGGCCTTCGTTTGGCGGTTTGGCACGGCGACCGACCGGGACAACCGTCATCTGCTTCACGTCCGCGCGGCTCGATCTCCGGCCACTGCCAGGTGCCGCGCGCGCCGCGCCGCTGGCCCGGCACGTCGCCGAGGCCTCCGCCGCCTGGACGCCTGACGCTGCTCCAGTTGGCCCGCTGACACGTCCCCTCCGGTCCGTGACACGATGGCCGAACTCCCTTGTCTGTGTCCTGCGCCACATTGTGGCACATGTACTAGCGCTGTTGATCGGTTCTTGGAGTCCCACTGAAGAACCGATCGAGCTGTTTAGTGGTTGTTGTTTGTTGAGCATACGTTGTCCACCGTACATGTATAGGACTAGGGGTCTGTATTTATACCGTTGTATCTCTCTCTCCCCTCGTATATTTGTACATCTTGGGAGACAAGTAGAGGCCGGTCCACCATGTACCTATATATGTGCCCATGCACACATCAATGGAATTATCGATTCGTGCAATCTCATTCTTCCCACCTAACAATCAATTTAGCACGCCGATCCCTTTCCCGTCTTCCGCTCCAAGCCGCCGCCGCCGCCCTACAGTCGCCGCCGCCGCCATCGCCGCGCCGCCGCTGTCCGCCGCCGCCGCCGCTCCTCCCTACCTTCCTCGCAGCCGCCGCCCCCTAGCCGCCGCTGCACCCCTCCACCCCCTCCCTCCTCCAACCGTCGCCGCACCCCTACACCCTAACCCTACCCGCGCCGCCGCCCCTCTTCTTCCACCGAGCCGCCGCCCTCTCCCTACGCTGCTGCTCTCATGGCCTCTCCCGGCTCCAACAACACCAACCCATTCGCCGGCCTCGTTCCCGACGCCACCGCCGTGCGTGATCTCGACATCCACACCCGCGTCCCCATCAAGCTCGATCAGTCCACCTCCTCCTACTACGCGTGGAAGACCTACTTCAACCTTGTCTTCCGCGAGTACCACCTCCTCGAGCACGTCGACGGGACCGTTGATGGCGATCGCATGGCGGATGACCCGGACTGGATGGCCATTGAGGCCTCTCTCATCCGATGGTTCTACCTCACCATCTCCCCCGACATCTTCCACACGGTCGTCTCGGATGCTGACGACGCGTGTGCCGTGTGGACCAAGATCAACAACCTCTTCACCGATAACCAGCTTCAACGTCTTGTGTTTTTGCAGCAGGAATTTTTTGGGTGCCACCAAGACGACTCCTCCATCGACGACTACTGCATGCGCCTCAAGCGCCTCGCCGATGAGCTCCGCGACATCGGCGCCAAGGTCTCAGATGAGCTCATGCTCAGCACTCTCACCGCCGGCCTCAACGAGGACTTCGGCAACGTGGCATCCAACCTCTCCCTGCTGCCGAACCCAAACTTCCAGTCTGTCGTGGCGTATTTACGCCTGGAGGAACGACGGATGAAGAAGGTGCAGGCCCGGGTCCAGCACACTGCTCTCGCCGCCGGGACCTCCCGCGGCCCGCCACCGCCCGCCCCGCCTCATCCCCGACCACCGGCGCCCCCGGGCTTCTACCCGCTCCCGCCTGCTCCGCCCGTCCCGGCTGCCCCGCAGCAACAGCAGCCCGGCGGGGGTGGCGGCCGCCGTAACCGGCGCCGTGGGGGCGGGGTCGGAGGTCGCCCCCACCAGCAGCAGCAGCAGCCTGGGTACGGAGGGGCTCCACGCCAGCATCAGCCCCTCCCGCCCTGGGCCGTCGGCGCAAATCCATGGACCGGCGTGGTCCATGCCTACCACATGCCGGTCCCACGCGCCGCGGGTATCCTCGGGCCCCACCCGACCGGTCCTCAGGCGCATCTCGCCGCCGTCCCTCACCAGGCGGGTGCGGGCGGCTATGCGCCCGGCGGCTATGTTCCAGGTGGCTATATGCCCCCTCCCTACGCGCCACCACCCGCGTCCGCTCCGCTACCTCCGGCTCCATGGGATCCCGCCCTGCTCGCTGCCCTCCACTCGGCGCCGTCTCCCTCCAACTACGGAGGTGGCGGTGATTGGTACATGGACACGGGGGCCACCACCCACATGACGTCGCACCCCGGTAACCTTGTCTCCTCCCTCCCGATTACCACTTCGAACCGCATCACCTTTGGTGATGGTTCCTCCGTTCCCATTACTCATGTCGGTCACAGTTTCTTTCCATCTAACTCTACGCCTATTAACATGTCTAATGTACTTGTCTCACCTCACCTAGTTAAAAATCTCGTTTCTGTTCGTCGTCTTACCCGTGATAATCCTCTTACCATTGAATTTGATGGTCTTGGTTTCTCTGTGAAGGACGCCCGTACCAGGATGGTGCTGCACCGATGTGATAGCCCTGACGACTTGTACCCAGTGCACTCCGCCTCCACCACCGCCGCCACCACCTCTCCAGTCGCCCTCTCCGCCGGAGTTGACACTTGGCACGCACGCTTGGGTCACCCGAACTCCACCGTCCTTCGCCAGATTCTCAGGAGTTTTTCATTTTCATGTAATAAATTTGACGAACACACTTGTCATGCTTGTCGTCTCGGCAAGCATGTTCGTCGTCCGTTTAGCGAGTCAAACACTATCTCTTCTTTTCCGTTTCAGTTAGTCCATAGTGATGTTTGGACCTCTCCCGTTGCGAGCAACACGGGCTTCTTATATTATCTTGTGTTACTTGATGATTTCTCTCACTTTGCATGGACGTTTCCACTCCGTCGCAAATCCGATGTGCTCGCCACCCTCACAGCCTTTTACTCCTACATTACTACCCAATTCGGGCGCCCCATCCTCGCCCTCCAGACTGACAACGGAAAAGAGTTTGACAACGCTGCCACCCGCCATCTCCTCGCCTCTCACGGCACCACCTTTCGTCTCACATGTCCATACACATCCCAGCAAAACGGCCGAGCCGAACGGCTTCTCCGCACTCTTAATGACTGCGTTCGCACGCTGCTCTTTCACTCCAACGTGCCCCCTAGGTTCTGGCCCGACGCTCTCGCCACCGCCATTCTCTTAGTTAACATCCGACCTTGTCGTCCTCGCTGGAACTATTCCCCCCACCACCTTCTCTTCGGTTCCCCTCCGTCCTATGATGGTCTTCGTATCTTCGGTTGTCTGTGTTACCCCAGCACCACCGCCACCACTCCCCACAAACTCGCCCCTCGCTCCGTAGCATGTATCTTCCTAGGTTACCCCCCTAACACCAAAGGTTACCGGTGCTACGACCCCGTGTCCCATCGCGTGTACACTTCCCGGCACGTGTACTTTGATGAGCAGGTTTTTCCTTTTCACCAGGTACCTCCCTCTGCAGTGGCCCCGGCACCCCATGGCCTATCGGATGCGGACCCGGTGCAGCTCCCGGTGCGGCCCCTCCCGGCCCCGGCGCGGCTCCCGCCGGCTCCTCCCGGTGCCTCCTCGGCGCGCCCTACTACGGCGGCCTCCGCCCCCGCTGCGGATCCGGCCGCCGACTCTGCGGCCTCGGCGCGGCCCCGCATGGCCACCGGCGGCCCCTCGACTTCCGCCTCGCCGGGTGGATCCTCGGCCGCCGCACCGCCTGGAGAGGCGGCCCGCCGCGCCGTCCCGCCTGACCCTGCCCCTTCGGCCGGTCCGGCTGCACCGACGGGCGCCACGGGCCCCGCTGCTTCACCGTCAGCCGCCCCTCCCGCGGCCACCCCGCCTACCACTGGCGTGGTGACATGGTCCCGCGCCGGTATCTACCGCCCCAGCACGCGCTATGATGCTGATGAGTACGCGTGCGCGGTGTCGACATCATCCTCTCCATCGTCGCCCATTCCCTCGTCTGCACGCGCAGCCCTCCGTGATCCACACTGGCTTGCCGCGATGCGCGAGGAGTTTGATGCGTTGCAGCGCAACCGCACTTGGCAGCTTGTGCCGCGACCCCCTCATGCCAACGTCATCAGTGGCAAATGGGTGTTCCGCCACAAGACCAACCCTGACGGTTCTCTCGAGCGCTACAAGGCTCGCTGGGTGGTGCGTGGCTTTCGCCAACGCGCAGGAGTGGACTTCACCGACACCTTCGCCCCGGTTGTAAAACCGGGCACGATTCGGACGGTGCTCCAGCTCGCGGTCTCCCGTGCCTGGCCCGTGCATCAGTTGGACGTTTCCAACGCTTTCCTGCATGGTCATCTCACGGAACGGGTTCTCTGTGAGCAGCCGACTGGCTTCGTCGACGCCGAGCATCCTGATCATGTCTGCCTGCTCTCTCGGTCTCTCTATGGCCTGAAGCAGGCCCCGCGGGCGTGGTACCAGCGTATGGCTGGTTTCCTACAGCAGCTTGGGTTTCACACAACTCGCTCCGACGCATCTCTGTTCGTCTATCATCAGGGCGCCGCTACCGCGTACTTGCTGCTCTATGTGGATGACATTATCCTGACGGCATCCTCGCCTGGGCTCCTTCAGCAGCTCACGGCTCGTCTTCGCGATGAGTTTGCCCTCAAGGATCTGGGAGCACTGCATTACTTCCTTGGCATTGAGGTCGTTCGCCGCACCGACGGGTTTTTTCTGCATCAGCGGAAGTACGCCCATGAGCTTCTTGAGCGCGCGGGTATGCTTAATTGCAAAACCGCGTCCACGCCTGTTGACACCAAGGCGAAGGTGTCTGCCTTGGAGGGTTCCCCAGCGCCGGATGCAGCGTTCTATCGCTCCATTGTTGGCGCTCTGTAGTATCTCACACTCACTCGGCCTGATTTGCAGTATGCAGTCCAGCAGGTGTGCCTCCATATGCACTCTCCACGTGACTCTCATTGGACCCTGGTGAAGCGTATTCTCCGATACATACGCGGCACCATGAGCATGGGACTCACTCTGACGGCCTCCTCCTCCATCGACATGGTTGCCTACTCCGACGCTGACTGGGCTGGTTGCCCGGATACGCGTCGCTCTACGTCAGGCTACTGCGTCTACCTCGGGCCCTCGCTGATTTCGTGGTCGTCCAAGCGACAACCCACGGTCTCCCGCTCGAGCGCCGAGGCGGAGTATCGGGCAGTGGCTAACGCCGTCGCCGAGTGCTCTTGGCTCCGTCAGCTGCTTCAGGAGTTGCTTTGCGTGGTCCCTAAGGCCACGATCGTCTACTGTGGCAACGTCTCCGCCGTCTACCTCTCCGCCAACCCGGTTCACCATCGTCGTACGAAGCATATTGAGCTCGACATTCACTTCGTTCGCGAGCAGGTGGCCCTTGGGAAGGTTCGTGTTTTGCACGTTCCTACCACTCAGCAGTTTGCCGATGTCATGACTAAGGGACTACCGACCCCAGTCTTTGAGGAGTTTCGGTCCAGTCTCTGTGTCTCCGGCGACGCTTCGACTGCGGGGGGGTGTTGAGCATACGTTGTCCACCGTACATGTATAGGATTAGGGGTCTGTATTTATACCGTTGTATCTCTCTCTATCCCCTCGTATATTTGTACATCTTGGGAGACAAGTAGAGGCCGGTCCACCCTGTACCTATATATATGCCCATGCACACATCAATGGAATTATCGATTCGTGCAATCTCATTCTTCCCACCTAACATTGTTGACTTGTTGGCGGTGATGCCATGTCACGCATGGCTCCGTAATTCATCTCCTGCCCGCCGTGGAGAGAACCTGTATCAGTTGTATCTTCGAACCGCACATGTTTTAATCCGCTCTGCATGTAGCACCGTCGTTTTCCTTCTGCCCTTGACTAAACTATACGATGAGCAAAAGGTTCGCATATTTGCTTGGAAGGCGGCTGCTCTACTGATTACTCTAAGGACGGTGTCCCAGATCGTAGGATGTTCAGAGGAAGAGTTATATGTCACCCAGCGTTTTATGTGCTTGATGATTATGTGGCGGCCCATAAAGGAAGAGTTGTCTGTTGGAAGAGTTATCTGACAAAGGAAGCTTTCGCCGGAGTTGCTGTTTTCAGGAGGTGGCCGACGTCGGTCGAGACGTGGTCAGGTTTTTGGTTTTGGACAGGCTCTTTTGCTTTGTAATTGTCTTGGTGGTGGTAGTTGTTTTTGGGCTAGCCGGAGATGAGTGGGTGCAAAGTTCGATGTTCGCAGCGAATGGAAATTGTTTGTATTTGCAATGCTCTTCTTCTACGAAGTTATGATACGTAGTTTGGGTACTCTCGAGAAAAAAATGATTATGTAGCGGGACCGACATGTACACAATGAAGTGACCCACAAGAAGCAGTTTTTTGCGGTTGAAGTCTTCAAGTGCTTCCTCTCTGGCTACACCACCTTTCTTCTCGTAGAGTAAATAGCATAAAACTACTACTTTACACCTTAGAGTTCCAAAAAACTATCGGTTTTTAATTTATCTCAGATAACTACCAGGTGGGCGGTCGGCTGTTTCAAAAAACCCAAAACATTCGTTGCTATCGATTTAAACTGTTTTATGACAGGTCGGGCCCACCCCTAAACACTCCGTTTGTTTGACTGTTTTGTTTGAATGTTACCTTACATGTGGGACCCACGTGTAAGTTGTCTCTTCTTCCTCTATCTTCTCTCCTCTCCTCTGGCTCTTTCTTCTTCCCCCCTGCCCGACTACCCCCACTCGCCGACGGCCACCTCCACCATTCGTCTCGCGCTAAGACAAGGACGACGGCGGGAAGGAAGGCTGCGCGGAGGAGCAGTTGCAACGCAGGAGCACAGGCCGCTGCCATCCGTGTGCCATGGCCAGGAGCACGCCCGCGGCGCCCAGGAGCAAGGGCCGCCGCCAACCGCACGAAGGAGAATGGGCCGCCACCAGTTGGGGCAAGGAGCACGGGCCAACACCAGCCGCGCCATGGACAGGGGCTCAGGCCGCCGCGCGAAGGAGCACGAGCCACTGCGCGCCATGGCCAGGAGGAGCGGCAGCGGTCGGCGGGGCCCAATGAAGATCAAGTCAAAGGGAAAAGTGTCATGGAGACCGGCGGTGTCAGAAGCATCCCAAGAAACTCTATACCACATGTGGAGAAATGGAGATTGCCTGATATGGGCTTGGCCAAACATTGAATGTCGACGGGGCGTTTGTGGCCAAGGATTGCTCTACTGGTGCTGGAATGATCCTGAGAGACCATACCGAGGCGGTCATCTTTGCTGCTATCCGGTCATTGGAGTTTCAGAGTGAAGCGCTAGAAGAAGAGCTTGCTGCTATTCACGAGGGCATTCATCTTGCTATGGACTAGACAGAGTTAGACTTTGTTGTCAAAATTGATTGTGTTATTGCCATCAAGATGATTTTGTCCCCTGTTCAAGAATTCGTCCTATTAACCAGTTAACTTGTCGATTAATCCCTATTCATAGTGTCATCGAGTAGCCGATAAACTGATAAAATATCCGATTAATTGATTAAATGGACGATTAACTTGCCGATTAGTCTATTAATCCCTTACTCGCGAGTCAACCGAGCAGCTACCAGTTAACGATTTCCTCAAGAATGACTTTGTCTCCAGGGAAGGACGAGTCGCAGCACAGGCATCGGGCTCGGGAGGAGATTGAGATAGTTAAGATTAGGCGTGATGTTAACGTTGCTAGTCATAGTCTCGCTCGTATGGGGCGATCGCAACAACGAACAACCCATTGGTTGTGCAACACCGGTGAGGAAATCGCTAGTATTGTGGCCCTTGAATGTAACCCTCTTTCTGGATCAATAAAATTCCCTTCCACGCAAAAAATGTATCTGATGCACCAGAGCATGTATTTATTTTTTGAGGCAGCGTTCCCTCCAAATCAACGTTTGGCTGGCGCTTAGGCTATCATGACGGGCGAGATTTAACTTGATGCTTCAACCGTCGTTCAAGGCATAATTTCCTATTCGTCGCTCACTGTGTCTGAAATGTCGATGCTTCGCACAGAGTGGCGAGTTAGCAATAACTGGGCTGGCCCATTAAGGCGTTACACTGGTCACAGTTTGGGGAAAAGGTTCCTGGCCTGTTTCGGGAACCTTCTAAAAGTTTTCTGAACCGGGTTTTTACCTTTACCATTTTTCCTGCTTCTTTTTCATTTACTTATCATTTTTTAATTCACAAATTTCGAATTCTCAAAAGTTGTTCATGTTTAAAAAGAAAATTTTATTTTTTATAAAGTACATGCAATTTGAAAAATTGTTCAAAATACTTAAAAATGTTCAAAATTTCATAAATAATTATAAATTTAAAGTTTGCTCTGTTTTTTAAAAATGTTCATGAATTTTGCAAGATGTCAAAATTTGTTTGGAATTAAAAAAATATATTTTTTTGAAAATTTCAAAGTTTGTTCTTATTTCTTATAAAATGTCCCAATTTCAAAATTCATCATAGTTTTAAAAAAATCAACAAATTTAAAATTCTTCACCTTATTTGAAAAAGTGTTCTCACAAATTTTAAAAACATAGGCTACAGTGACCATATCAAGACGCTGTAGTAACCTACCCAAGTTGCTATAGTACGCCTGAGCCACTGTAG
>LR738714.1:592847997-592867507 GCA_902687465.1 Secale cereale
GGGGGAGGGCGGCGCCGCCGCCACCGCGTGATAGGCTGGGTCACTAAGACCTAGCATCGCGCCTCGGCGACCGAGCACTGTATTAGATATGTGTGTGGTGTTTACAATTGTCTACCAAAAGATTATAAACTCGCTTCATAAACAAAGTTTAGTCCATGGTCAACAACTTTACGTAATGGCATTGTTTGCTCATTGAGGAACAAGTCTCTGCAAAAAAGACCTTGCACTAGTGACCAGGACAAAACTTGAGCCATGACTGCACCATTAAGCACTAATCTTGGTCATATATAATATTATCTTCCTTGCACTTTGTGGACTTCATGCCATATCTCTTGCACTAAATATGCAGGACAAGAGGGCAGACATATGCACGGTTAGAACACCAGATCTCTTGGATTAGAAAAAGCGCTGCTAGCTAACTACTCCACGTCGGGCCCATGATGAGCTAGTAAGAAGGACCTACTTGAAGTAAGTCAGGCGGGTTTTCGCAGGTTTGTGATCAACTAGTAGGAAAAAGACCTCGATTTTTTCTTCTATTTTCTCCTTTTTTATTTTTCTTTTTTGTTTGGTTTTCTTATTTCTTTTCTGTTTTTCTTCAATGATATACTTCAATTTTATGTTTTTTGATTCGTTTCTTTTTGTTTCTTTCATTTATGGTTTTATCGGGTTTTCTTTTCCTTCTCATTTTTCTTCCTTTTCCTTCAGTTTTTTATTTTCTTTCTTTGTTTTCAATTTTGTGCTTTCTTTATAATTATTGGTTTTCACAATTTTCTATTCTTTTTGCATTTTCTTCTTTGCTTTTATTTTTCATATTCTTTTCTGATATTCGTTGTTTTTTCATTCTTTCTTTTAGTTTGGTTTTATATTTTTCGTATATGTCAAGAACATTTTTAAATACTTTGCACACAAAAAAGAACATTTTTCTAATACTCTTTTGCATTTTATAAATACAAGTCTAACATTTTTTTAATACATGGCCAATATTTTTTCTAGATGCATTTTTAATTTTTTTCAAATGCCTGATTAACATTTCAAATAGAAGATTAAGATTTTTCTTGTAATACATGGTCAACATTTTTTCTATACAAATTTTAACATTTCGAAATGCTTGATTAACATTTTTGAAATACTTGTTTAATACTTTTTCAAATGCTTGACTAACATTTTTATATACATCAACAAATTTTAATACATGGTCAACTTTTTTCTATACACATTTAGTATTTACCAAATGCTTGATTAAATATTTTTAAAGACTTGTTCAACACTTTTTTTAAATGCTTCATTAACATTTTTATTTAGATGATAAAAAACACTCAACATTTTTTCAATACATGTTCAACGATTTTCTATACACATACAACATTTTTCTGAATGCTTGACTGATCTTTTCAAATACTTGTTCAACATTACTCAAATACTTGTTCAATACTTTTTAAATATTTTTTTGTAGAGTGAGTTTCAAAGGGAAACAGAGAAAACAGGTTGTGGCCTGCCGCACACGTGCGCCGACTCATCCATCTCGCCCCTTGGAGTCACTGAAGGAGAGATATACGGGTGTCTTGTGTGGAAGCAAGTGAAACCACTAATTAAGGAGTACACTTTTCAAAGATCACTCCCACCTCCCAGGTTGCGACAAGTGGCGCACTAAATGCGCGCCACTTGTCGCAACATTGAAGTTTTCTATTTTTTTTACAAATTCGTTTATACGTTTTATTTCTTAAACCGTGTATAGTCTAGAACCGTTTTCACCATTGAAATCCTCACGTTGAGATATTCAAAACTAGATCCCATGTTGATAGGATTTGATGAGCTTTTTTTTCACGAAAAGCCAAGCAAAAAACAGATGGAAAAACGAACCAGGAGCATGATTTTTTCCATTACAATAGAGGCATGACTGCCCCTCTCGCAAAAGCACAACGGTGCCTCTCACATAATCAAAACATTGACTCTCATGAAAGAAAATAAAAGCAGAAAATGGATTATTTTCTCGTTCCCGAGAGGCACGGCCGTGCCTCTTGTGAAAGCAAAAATGTGCCTCTCGCGAAAGGAAAAAAACAGAATACATATTATTTTTTTCCTTTTCCGAGAGGCACGGCTGTGCCTCTCGTGGAAAAAAAATTAGAAACACATTTCTTTTCTGTTTCCGAGACGCATGGATGAGTATTTCGCAGAAGCAAAACCGTGCCTCTCGTGAAAGAAAAAATAGTGTTTTTTCACGTATTTTTTTTAAAAGCTAAGGAAGGCCGGTGAAAAACCAAAAAGTCAAAAACTATTGGGAAAACCCCGTTTAAAAGCTGAGAACGCGTGTGATAAATATATAAAAAAATAAAATCCGAAGGGAGCGCACCAGAGCGTGACACGTGGTGGTGGCTGAGAGCGCGCCAAGTGGCGTGCTCTCAGCCCACCCAAATGATCGTTGTGAGGCTCCAGAAGAAGGGCTCGTCAACTAGTTGCTCCTGGAAGCAAGATGAGGAGGAAACCTGGGATTTTAAATCTGAAAAAAAAGGATATTTGGGCTCAGTGAGATACCGCCCAGAAAATCCTATTCGCCGCTCGTTGCGGTGAACTATCGGGCAATTACACAGAGCAGGGATGCCAGCTACCAATATGGGTCTGCCCACTTCCAGAATTACACAGTGTGGCCGACCAGTTTTGGTTCCTTGAACCGGTTTCTTTCCTGTGTTGTCCCTTTTTTGGTATTTTACGGCTTTCTATTATTTTTCCCTTTTTGGTTTTCCCTTTTCCTTTTTTTATTTTTCATTTGTTTCTGTTTCTTTTCATCAAGTTTATGTTTGTTTCTAAAAAATATTTGGAAATTTAAAAATGATTGCATTTTTCGAAATTTGTTCAAAACTTACAAATATATTCCTGTTTTCCAATTTCTAAAAAAAATTGAAAATATTAGAATCCCAAAATATGTTTGTTTTTTGAAAATTGGTATACAAATTCAAAAGACGTTTGAATTTTCAGAATTTATGGAGAAATTAAAAAATATTCATGTCTTTTAATATTTATTATAGAATTCAAAAGATGTTCGGGAGTTTGAAAACATGTCGCATTTTTTCAAAAAAAAATCATAATTTCGAAAATTGTTCACAGATCCAGAAAATGTTCATATTATAAAATTTATTTGCAAGTTCAAAAACTCTTCAGGGAATTTCAAAATTTGTTCATGTTGCAGAACAATTGCTGTTATTCTAAAAAATGTTCACGTTCTCCAATTGTTCTCTTGTTTTTTAAAAATGTTAAAAATTTCAAAAACATACAAATGTATAGACATTTCAATTTTTTTTCAAACTGTTCGTGTTTTCCTATTTTTTTAATAATTCAGACACCTATACGGTACAACAAGGAATGCATTATTTTTTTTGGGAACGTAGACGCTAGAGGCGTCCGGCTTTAAATTAATAAAGCCACCAGGGCAACGTCATCACACACACATAAGTCGTTATTACAGACCATAATAAGTTTGCGAATAAGGGTCTTCATGCCCTTCCGAAAACTAACACAACAAAGTAGCACGGGAAGGGCAGATATCCAAAAACCGCAGCACCTAAGTGGCAGGAGGAGGAGATCCGTCATGTTGTCGTGTCAGCCTCGTCACCGTCTTGATCTTCTCCATCACTGCTTGCATGTACTGCTCATCACGCGCTTTCCCCAACGGCATTCACACCTGAAAAAAAAGATGGCATTTGAAGAAGATGTCACCTGGATGGTTTGGGAACTTATGTTCGATGGTAATCTTGTTCCTAACCGTCCAGAGAGACCATAACAGCGCCCCAGCGCATCGCCACAGAATACGAGCATTCGACCCTTTCTGCGCGTTAAGAATAGCTAAGAGGTCCGAAGAAGATTGGGGGTTCCAATTTTTGGAAAAGGTCTCACGGACCGCACTCCACGCAAACCTGGCCAGCACGCATTGAAAAAAGACATGATTTGCGTTTTCGCCCAATCCGCAAATAGAGCAAGAACCGTCAGCGGGCCCGTTGCGTTTAGCCACATTATCGGAAGTTGGCAGCCGATTCCTCACCATTTGCCACATGAAGATCTTGATTTTCAGCGGCAGGCCCGCCTTCCATAGTCCCCTAGCCATGGTTAACACAGGGCCTTCGGACATCTTGGAGTATATGGACTTAACCGTAAATTGTTTTGAGGCCGTATTCCAAGATATGAGATCTGGCTCATTTGATAGGCTAATATCCCTCCAAGCCGTCACGAGGCAATCCCAACTAGAAGCCTCGTCCTGTCCCAAGGTGCGAATAAAAGAGATCGCCGGAGGATGGACTCTAAGGGCGTCGGCAACCATAATGTTAGTGTCAGTGGCAAGATGGTATAGATCAGGGTGAGATCGCCACAGCGAGGCATTCTCCCACCAGTGATCTAGCCAGAATCGAGTAGATTCGCCATTCTTAACTCCAAAATGGGCCCCCAAAGAGAAAGCCGGCCGAACGTCTTGGATCCCTTTCCAAAACGACGAACCGGAGGGCTGAGCCTTGAAGACGTTTCCGTCCGGGAAGTACTTAGCCCGGAGAATTTTGGCCCAGAGTCCCGACTCGTTGTGTGCCAATCTCCACCACCATTTGGTTAGAAGGGCCACATTCATTAGTTTGGAGTTTGTTACCCCAAGGCCCCCCATTTTTTTTGGACGGCAGATTGCCGCCCATTTGACCAGATGGTATTTCCGTTTGGTCCCGGCTCCTTCCCAAAAGAAACGAGACCGCGGGGTGCCCAGTTTGGCATGAACGCCATCGGCCAAAAGATACATACCCATAGTAAAAATGGGTAGAGAGGATAGACTCGAATTGGTCAGAATTAGTCTTGCCGCCGAGGACATAAATCTACCCCTCCATGGACTAACCCTGTTGAACACTTTCCCGTAAAGTGGTTCCCATTCCGCGATGGTAAGGCCTCTGCTAGAGATAGGCAGCCCCAGGTATTTGATCGGGAAAGAGCCATGCTTACAGTTTAGTGAGTTCGCCACCCTAGCACTCGAATGATCGTCCATCCCTATGGTGATCACTTCGCTCTTAAGGAAAGTGATCTTGAGCCCCGACATAAGCTCGAAGGCGAGGAGAAGCAGTTTGACGGATGCCACACTACTATCATTGGGTTCAAAGAGTAACATCGTGTCATCCGCATATTGTAAGTGGGAAACTCCTCCCGGGATGAGGTGAGGCACTAAGCCGGAGATGTGTCCCGCAGCCCTAGCTCGATTGATTAACGCTGCTAGTGTGTCGGCCACAAAATTGAAGATCAGGGGGGGGAGCTCGGATCACCCTGTCTGAGTCCCCTTTTATTGCGAAAGAATTTTCCCAACACACCGTTAATGGTGACAGCCGTGTGTCCGCTGGACACCAGGTGCATAAGACGGTGCACAAAACCCGCCTCAAAACCCTTTTTGAGGAAGACTTCTTGTACAAACGCCCAGTTCACTCGATCGTAAGCCTTCTCGAAATCGAGTTTAAGGAGCACTCCCTTAGCTTTAGTCCTTTTGAGCTCATGCACAATTTCCAAAAGTGCAATCGGTCCCTCTAGAATGTTTCTATGTTTAAGGAAACCCGTTTGGCTATGGCTAATAATCCGTTGGGCAATTGGGGCGAGGCGCGAGGCATATGCCTTTGCGCAAATCTTGAAGGGAACATTAATGAGAGTGCTAGGTTGAAAAAGCCTGATATTGTCTGCCCCTTTAACCTTTGGAATAAGGCTAATGGCCCTGTAGTTAAGACGCGAGAGGTCTATCGTACCTAGGGCAAAACCATTAACAATCGCATAGAACAAGTGTTTAAGGCTGGGCCAAAAATGCTTGAAGAAATCCACGGGCCAGCCATCCGGGCCAGGCGCCGTGTCATTCTTCATATCCATGAGCGCATTATCAATCTCTTCTGGGAGGAAAGAGAGGGCCAGGCGATCATTTTCCTCCTGAGACACCTTTTCCGCGGGATCCCACAAATCCGCGCGCAGGCAAAGAGGTTTATCATTCGCCGTCCTCAAAAGGCCAATGAAAAACTCATAAATGTGGGCTGAGATTTGCTCCTGGGTGAGCAGCAGTCCAGAGTTGGATTGGAGGCGAAGGATAGTGCTTTTCCTTTTCCGTCCGTTCGCAAATGCGTGAAAGTACCCAATATTAGCATCTCCCTTCGTCACCCATTTGACGCTGCCCCTACGGCGCCAATATTCCTCCTCTACTCTCAGCAGGGCAAGGACTTGGTCTTCCAACGCGTATATGTGGGCCCATTCAGATTCCGAGAAGAGACGTTGATCTGCTTCAAGGTCGAGATTAGCAATCTCCTCCGTGAGCCGAGCACGCTCTTTCTTAGACATACTGCCCTGGTTAGCCCCCCAACCACGCAGAAAAGCCCAGAGCTTGGCCGCCGCGGCGGACCACAGTTCGGCGGGGCCCCTTTGAGGCCCCAAAGAATCACAGATAGCGTCCCATCGCTCTCTGACCATTTGCTCGAACCCCTCGGACTCGAACCAAGCCGTTTCAAAATAGAAACGTTGGTTGCGGCTAATCGTCTCCTCCCCTGAAGAGAAAATGAGAGGCACATGGTCCGAACCTATGCGCGTTTCTGCCACCAGCGAGCATAGGGGAAACAGGGTTTCCCACTCGGGAGAGAAAAACACCTTGTCTAGGACACTCTGAACCGGATTGGTTTGTTTGTTGGTCCAAGTAAACCTGGCTCCAGTCCGCGCCGCCTCCTTGAGGACAGCAGAGGCAATGGCCTGATTAAACATGGACACCCTTGTCCAGTCTATATTATCGTTGTTCTTGTCCGCACCCGAGCGGATCAAGTTAAAATCACCCCCAACCACCACAGGAAGGTTGAGGTTTCTCTTAACACCCACTACCGTAGTAATCTCACGTAGGAACTCTTGGGAGCGCTCGTGGTTAGCAGGGCCGTAAACGCAGATGGTCACCCAAGTGAGCCCCGATCCCTTGTGTTTAATAGTAGCATATAAACAGAAAGCACCCACCTCCCAAGCCAACACATCACAAATATCCCAGTTGCAACCCATAAGAATGCAACCGGAATGACCCGTGGAGGGTATGAAGGAAATATGCCCTAGAGGCAATAATAAAGATGTTATTTGTATTTCCTTATATCATGATAAATGTATTTTATTCATGCTAGAATTGTATTAACCGGAAACTTAGTACATGTGTGGATACATAGACAAAACAGTATGTCCCTAGTATGCCTCTACTAGACTAGCTCATTGATCAAAGATGGTTATGTTTCCTAGCCATAGACATGAGTTGTCATTTGATCAACGGGATCACATCATTAGGAGAATGATGTGATGGACAAGACCCATCCGTTAGCATAGCACTATGATCGTTTAGTTTTACTGCTATTGCTTTCTTCATGACTTATACATGTTCCTATGACTATGAGATTATGCAACTCCCGAATACCGTAGGAACACCTTGTGTGCTATCAAACGTCACAACGTAACTGGGTGATCATAAAGATGCTCTACAGGTGTCTCCGAAAGTATTCATGGTGTTGGCATAGATCAAGATTAGGATTTGTCACTCCGAGTGTCGGAGAGGTATCTCTGGGCCCTCTCGGTAACACACATCATAATAAGCCTTGCAAGCAAAAGACTAATGAGTTAGTCACGAGATGATGTGTTACGGAACGAGTAAAGAGACTTGCCGGTAACGAGATTGAACTAGGTATAAGGATACCGACGATCGAATCTCGGGCAAGTAACATACCGTTTGACAAAAGGAACAACGTATGTTGTTATGCGGTTCTGACCGATAAAAGATCTTCGTAGAATATGTAGGAGCCAATATGAACATCCAGGTTCCGCTATTGGTTATTGACCAGAGATGAGTCTCGGTCATGTCTACATAGTTCTCGAACCCGTAGGGTCCGCACGCTTAACGTTTGATGACGATCGGTATTATGAGTTTTTGAGTATTGATGTACCGAAGGTAGTTCGGAGTCCCGGATGAGATCACGGACATGACGAGGAGTCTCGGAATGCCCGAGACATAAAGATTGATATATTGGACGGCTATATTCGGACACCGGAAGTATACCGGAAAAGTTTCGGATTTATCGGGAATGCCGGAGGGGGTTACCGGAACCCCCTACGAGAGGGGATGGTCCATAGTGGGCCTAAAGGGTGAGAGAGAGACAGCCCATAGGGCTGGCCGGCGCCCCCACCTAGGAATCCTAGTTGGACTAGGATTGGGGGGGCGCCACCTCTCCTATTCCTTTCCCCCTTCTTCCTTTCGGTGAATCCTACTAGGAATAGGATTGCAATCCTATTCCTAGTAGGACTCCCTCCCTAGCCGCACCAGGAGAGGTTGGCCGGCCTCCCTCCCCTGCTCCTTTATATACGGGGGCAGGGGGGCACCCAAAGACACACAAGTTGAATTGTTTTAGCCGTGTGCGGTGCCCCCCTCCACAGAATCACACCTCGGTCGTACCGTCGCGGAGCTTAGGCGAAGCCCTGCGCCGGTGAACACATCATATCTGTCACCACGCCGTCGTGCTGACGAAACTCTCCCGTGAAGCTCAACTGGATCAAGAGCTCGTGGGACGTCATCAAGCTGAACGTGTGCTGAACGCGGAGGTGCCGTACGTTCGGTGCTTGATCGGTTGGATCGCGAAGAAGTTCGACAACATCAACCGCGTCACTTGACGCTTCCGCTCCCGGTCTACGAGGGTACGTAGACACACTCTCCCCTCTCGTTGCTATGCATCTGGTAGATAGATCTTGCGTGATCGTAGGAAAATTTTAAAATACTACGTTCCCCAACACGACCACTGCAGAAGATAGAGAGAAAATGAAAGTCATTCCCTATGCCTCAGCCATAGGATCTATCATGTATGCAATGCTGTGTACCAGACCTGATGTGTGCCTTGCTATAAGTCTAGCAGGGAGGTACCAAAGTAATCCAGGAGTGGATCACTGGACATCGGTCAAAAACATCCTAAAGTATCTGAAAAGAACAAAGGATATGTTTCTCGTATATGGAGGTGACAAAGAGCTCGTCGTAAACGGTTACGTCGATTCTAGCTTTGACACTGATCCGGATGACTCAAAGTCACAAACCGGATATGTATTTTTATTGAACGGTGGAGCTGTCAGTTGGTGCAGTTCCAAGCAGAGCGTCGTGGCGGGATCTACGTGTGAAGCGGAATACATAGCTGCTTCGGAAGCAGCAAATGAAGGAGTCTGGATGAAGGAGTTCATATCCGATCTAGGTGTAGTACCTAGTGCATCGGGCCCAATGAAAATCTTTTGTGACAACACTGGAGCCATAGCCTTGGCGAAGGAATCCAGGTTTCACAAGAGAACAAAGCACATCAAAAGACGCTTCAATTCCATCCGCGATCTAGTCAAGGAGGGAGACATAGAGATTTGCAAAATACATACGGATCTGAATGTTGCAGACCCGTTGACTAAGCCTCTTCCACGGGCAAAACATGATCAGCACCAAGACTCCATGGGTGTGAGGATCATCACTTTGTAATCTAGATTACTGACTCTAGTTCAAGTGGGAGACTGAAGGAAATATGCCCTAGAGGCAATAATAAAGATGTTATTTGTATTTCCTTATATCATGATAAATGTCTTTTATTCATGCTAGAATTGTATTAACCGGAAACTTAGTACATGTGTGGATACATAGACAAAACAGTATGTCCCTAGTATGCCTCTACTAGACTAGCTCATTGATCAAAGATGGTTATGTTTCCTAGCCATAGACATGAGTTGTCATTTGATCAACGGGATCACATCATTAGGAGAATGATGTGATGGACAAGACCCATCCGTTAGCATAGCACTATGATCGTTTAGTTTAACTGCTTTTTGCTTTCTTCATGACTTATACATGTTCCTATGACTATGAGATTATGCAACTCCCGAATACCGTAGGAACACCTTGTGTGCTATCAAACGTCACAACGTAACTGGGTGATCATAAAGATGCTCTACAGGTGTCTCCGAAAGTATTCGTGGTGTTGGCATAGATCAAGATTAGGATTTGTCACTCCGAGTGTCGGAGAGGTATCTTTGGGCCCTCTCGGTAACACACATCATAATAAGCCTTGCAAGCAAAAGACTAATGAGTTAGTCACGAGATAATGTGTTACGGAACGAGTAAAGAGACTTGCCGGTAACGAGATTGAACTAGGTATAGAGATACCGACGATCGAATCTCGGGCAAGTAACATACCGATGACAAAAGGAACAACGTATGTTGTTATGCGGTTTGACCGATAAAAGATCTTCGTAGAATATGTAGGAGCCAACATGAACATCCAGGTTACGCTATTGGTTATTGACCGGAGATGAGTCTCGGTCATGTCTACATAGTTCTCGAACCCGTAGGGTCCGCACGCTTAAAGTTTGATGACGATCAGTATTATGAGTTTATGAGTTTTGATGTACCGAAGGTAGTTCGGAGTCCCGGATGAGATCACGGACATGACGAGGAGTCTCGGAATGTCCGAGACATAAATATTGATATATTGGACGACTATATTCGGACACCGGAAGTGTTCCGGAAAAGTTTCGGATTTAACGGGATTGCCGCAGAGGGTTACCGGAACCCCCTACGAGGGGGGATGGTCCATAGTGGGCCTTAAGGGAAAGAGAGAGGCAGCCCATAGAGCTGGCCGGCGCCCCACCTAGGGTTCCTATTTGGACTAGGATTGGGGGGCGCCACCTCTCCCTCTTTTCCTTTCCCTCTCTTCCTTCTTTGGTGATTCCTACTAGGAATAGGATTGCAATCCTATTCCTAGTAGGATTGCACCTCTAGCCGCACCAAACAAGGGCCGGCCGGCCTCCCCCCTTGCTCCTTTATATACGGGGGCAGGGGGGCACCCAAAGACACACAAGTTGAATTGTTTTAGCCGTGTGCGGTGCCCCCCTCCACAGAAACACACCTCGGTCATACCGTTGCAGTGCTTAGGCGAAGCCCTGCGCCGGTGAATACATCATATCCGTCACCACGCCGTCGTGCTGACGAAACTCTCCCGTGAAGCTCAACTGGATCAAGAGCTCGTGGGACGTCATCAAGCTGAACGTGTGCTGAACGCGGAGGTGCCGTACGTTCGGTGCTTGATCGGTTGGATCACGAAGAAGTTCGACAACATCAACCGCGTCACTTGACGCTTCCGCTCCCGGTCTACGAGGGTACGTAGACACACTCTCCCCTCTCGTTGCTATGCATCTAGTAGATAGATCTTGCGTGATCGTAGGAAAATTTTAAAATACTACGTTCCCCAACAGTGGCATCATGAGCCAGGTCTATGCGTAGATGATATGCACGAGTAGAACACAATGAGTTGTGGGCGATACTAGTCATACTGCTTACCAGCATGTCATACTTTGCTTCGGCGGTATTGTGAGATGAAGCGGCCCGGACCGACATTACGCGTACGCTTACGCGAGACTGGTTTCACCGTTACGAGCACTCGTTGCTTAAAGGTGACTGGCGGGTGTCTATCTCTCTCACTTTAGCTGAATCAAGTGTGGCTACGCCCGGTCCTTGTGAAGGTTAAAACAGCACATACTTGACGAAACATCGTTGTGGTTTTGTATGCGTAGGTAAGAACGATTCTTGCTAAGCCCATAACAGCCACGTAAAACTTGCAACAACAAAGTAGAGGAGGTCTAACTTGTTTTTGCAGGGCATGTTGTGATGTGATATGGTCAAGACATGATGAGTTATACGGTTATGTATGAGATGATCATGTTTTGTAATGTTATCGGCAACTGGCAGGAGCCATATGGTTGTTGCTTTATTGTATGAAATGCAATCGCCATGTAATTGCTTTACTTTATCACTAAGCGGTAGCGATAGTCGTAGAAGCAATAGTTGGCGAGACGACAACGATGCTACGATGGAGATCAAGGTGTCGCGCCGGTGACGAAGGTGATCATGAAGGTGCTTTGGAGATGGAGATCAAAAGCACAATATGATGATGGCCATATCATGTCACATATTTTGATTGCATGTGATGTTTATCTTATTATGCTTCTTATTTTGCTTAGAACGACGGTAGCATTATAAGATGATCCCTTACTAAATTTCAAGGTATAAGTGTTCTCCCTGAGTATGCACCGTTGCGAAAGTTCGTCGTGCCGAGACACCACGTGATGATCAGGTGTGATAAGCTCTACGTTCAAATACAATGGGTGTAAGCCAGTTTTGCACACGCAGAATACTCGGGTTAAACTTGACGAGCCTAGCATATGCAGATATGGCCTCGAAACACTGGAGACCGAAAGGTCGAGCGTGAATCATATAGTAGATATGATCAACATAAGATGTTCACCATTGAAACTACTCCATCTCACGTGATGATCGGACATGGTTTAGTTGATTTGGATCACGTGATCATTTAGATGACCGGAGGGATGTCTATCTAAGTGGGAGTTCTTAAGTAATATGATTAATTGAACTTTAATTTATCATGAACTTAGTCCTGGTAGTATTAGCATGTCTGTGTTGTAGATCAATAGCTCGCGATGTTGCTCCACGTTTATTTTTCATATGTTCCTAGAGAAAACCAAGTTGAAAGATTTTAGTAGCAATGATGCGGAATTGTTTCGTGATCTGAGGATTATCCTCATTGCCGCACAGAAGAATTATGTCCTTGATGCACCGCTAGGTGACAGACCTATTGCAGGAGCAGATGTAGACGTTATGAACGTTTTGACAAAAGCTCGATATGATGACTACTTGATAGTTTAGTGCACCATGCTTTACGGCTTATAACCGGGACTTCAAAAACGTTTTGAAACGCCACGGAGCATATGAGATGTTCCAAGAGTTGAAATTAGTATTTCATACTCATGCCCGTGTCGAGAGGTATAAGACCTCTGACAGTACTTTGCCTACAAGATGGAGGAGAATAGCTCAACCAGTGAGCATGTGCTTAGATTGTCTGGGTAGTACAATTGCTTGAATCAAGTGGGAGTTAATCTTCCAGATAAGATAGTAATTGACAAAGTTCTCTAGACACTATCACCAAGTTAGTAGAACTTCGTGATGAACTATAATATGCAAGGGATGACGAAAGTAATTCCCGAGCTCTTCACGATGCTGAAATCGGCGAAGGTAGAAATCAAGAAAGAGCATCAAGTGTTGATGGTTAACAAGACCACTTGTTTCAAGTAAAGGGCAAAGGGATAGAAGGGGAACTTCAAGAAGAATGACAAGCAAGTTGTCACTCCCGTGAAGAAACCCAAAGCTAAACTCAAGCCTGAAACTAAGTGCTTCTACTGCAAAGGAAATGGTCACTAGAAGTGGAACTGCCCTAGATATTTGGCGGATAAGAAGGATGGCAATGTGAACAAAGGTATATTTGATATACAGATTATTGATGTGTATTTTACTGGTGTTCATAGCAACCCCTCGGTATTTGATATTGGTTCAGTTGCTAAAGAGTAGTAACTCGAAATGGGAGTTGCATAATGAACAGAAACTAGTTAAAGGATGAAGTGACGATGTGTATTGGAAGTAGTTCCAAGATTAATATGATCATCATCGCACACTCCCTATACTTTCGGGATTAGTGTTGAACCTAAATAAGTGTTATTTGGTGTTTGTGTTGAGCATGAATATGATTTGATCATGTTTATTGCAATACGGTTATTCATGTAAGTTAGAGAATAATTGTTGTTCTGTTTACATGAATAAAACCTTCTATGGTCATACACCCAATGAAAATGGTTTGTTGGATCTCGATCGTGTGATACACATATTCATAATATTGAAGCCAAAAGATGCAAGGTTAATAATGATAGTGCAACTTATTTGTGGCACTGCCGTTTAGGTCATATTGGTGTAAAGCGCATGAAGAAACTCCATAGTGATGGAATTTTGGAATCACTTGATTATGAATCACTTGGTGCTTGCGAACCATGCCTCATGGGCAAGATGACTAAAACTCCGTTCTCCGGAACCGTGGAGCGAGCAACAGAGTTGTTGGAAATCATACATACTGATGTATGCGGACCAATGAGTGTTGAAGCTCGCGGCAGGTATCGTTATTTTCTGACCTTCACTGATGATTTGAGCAGATATGGGTATATCTACTTAATGAAGCACAAGTCTGAAACATTTGAAAAGTTCAAAGAATTTCAGAGTGAAGTGGAGAATCATCGTAACAAGAAAATAAGAGTTTCTACGATATGATCGTAGAGGTAAAATATTTGAGTTAGCGAGTTTGGCCTTCAATAAAAACAATGTGAAATAGTTTCACTACTCACGCCACCTGGAACACCACAGTGTAATGGTGTGTCCGAACGTCATAACCGTACTTTATTAGATATGGTGCGGTCGATGATGTCTCTTACCGATCTACCACTATCGCTTTTGGGTTATGCATTAGAGACAGCTACATTCACGTTAAATAGGGCACCATCTAAATCCGTGGAGATGACACCGTATGAACTGTGGTTTGACGAGAAACCTAAGCTGTCATTTCTTTAAGTTTGGGACTGCGATGCTTATGTGAAAAAGCTTCAACCTGATAAGCTCGAACCCAAGTCGGAGAAATGTGTCTTCATAGGATACCCAAAAGAGACTGTTGGGTACACCTTCTATCACAGATCCGAAGGCAAGATATTTGTTGTTAAGAATGGATCCTTTCTAGAGAAGGAGTTTCTCTCGAAAGAAGTGAGTGGGAGGAAAGTAGAACTTGATGAGGTAATTATACCTTCTCCCGAATTGGAAAGTAGTACATCACAGAAAATTGTTCCAGTGATTCCTACACCAATCAATGAGGAAGTTAATGATGATGATCATGAAACTTCGGATCAAGTTTCTGCTGAACATCGTAGATCAACCAGAGTACGTTCCGCACCAGAGTGGTACGGCAACCCATTTCTAGAAATCATGTTACTAGACCATGATGAACCTACGAACTATGAGGAAGCGATGATGAGCCCAGATTCCGCAAAATGGCTTGAGGCCATGAAATCTGAGATGGGATCCATGTATGAGAACAAAGTATGGACTTTGGTTGACTTGCCCGATGATCGGCAGGCCATCGAAAATAAATGGATCTTCAAGAGGAAGACCGACGCAAACGGTAATGTTACTGTTTACAAAGCTCGACTTGTTGCGAAAGGGTTTCGACAAGTTCAAGGAGTTGACTACGATGAGACTTTCTCACCCGTAGCGATGCTTAAGTCTGCCCGAATCATGTTAGTAATTGCCGCATTTTATGAAATCTGGCAAATGGATAACAAAACTGCATTCTTTAATGGATTTATTAAAGAAGACTTGTATATGATGCAACCAGAAGGTTTTGTCAATCCTAAAGGTGCTGACAAAATGTGCAAGCTCCAGCGATCCATCTATGGACTGGTGCATGCATCTCGGAGTTGGAATATACGTTTTGATAAGTTGATCAAAGCATATAGATTTATACAGACTTGCGGTGAAGCCTGTATTTACAAGAAGTGAGTGGGAGCACTACAACCTTTCTGATAAGTATATGTGAATGACATATTGTCGATCGGAAATGATGTAGAATTTTCTGGAAAGCATAAAGGAGTGTTTGAAAGGAGTTTTTCAAAGAAAGACCTTGGTGAAGCTGCTTACATATTGGGCATCAAGATCTATAGAGATAGATCAAGACGCTTGATAAGACTTTCGATGAGTACATACCTTGATAAGATTTTGAAGTAGTTCAAAATGGATCAGTCAAAGAAGGAGTTCTTGCCTGACTTGTAAGGTGTGAAGTTGAGTAAGACTCAAAGCCAGACCACGGCAGAAAAATATAGAGAGAAGGAAAGTCATTCCCTATGCCTCAGCCATAGGTTCTATAAAGTATGCCATGCTGTGTACAAAACACGTTGTGTACCTTGGCATGAGTTTGACAGGGAGGTACAATAGTGATCCAGGAGTAGATCACTGTACAGCGGTCAAAATTATCCTTAGTAATTGGATGACTAAGGAAATATTTCTCGATTATGGAGGTGATAAAGAGTTCATCGTAAAGGGTTACGCCGATGCAAGCTTTGACACTAAATCCAGATGACTCTAAGTATCAATCTGGATGCGTATTGAAAGTGGGAGCAATTAGCTAGAGTAGCTCCATGCAGAGCATTGTAGACATAGAGATTTGCGAAATACATACGGATCTGAATGTGACAGACCCGTTGACTAAACTTCTCTCACAAGCAAAACATGATCACACCTTATTACTCTTGGGTATTAATCACATAGCGATGTGAACTAGATTATTGACTCTAGTAAACCCTTTGGGAGTTGGTCACATGGCGATGTGAACTATGGATGTTATTCACATAACGATGTGAACTATCGGTATTAAATCACATGGCGATGTGAGCTAGATTATTGACTCTAGTGCAAGTGGGAGACTGAAGGAAATATGCCCTAGAGGCAATAATAAAGATGTTATTTGTATTTCCTTATATCATGATAAATGTCTTTTATTCATGCTAGAATTGTATTAACCGGAAACTTAGTACATGTGTGGATACATAGACAAAACAGTATGTCCCTAGTATGCCTCTACTAGACTAGCTCATTGATCAAAGATGGTTATGTTTCCTAGCCATAGACATGAGTTGTCATTTTATCAACGGGATCACATCATTAGGAGAATGATGTGATGGACAAGACCCATCCGTTAGCATAGCACTATGATCGTTTAGTTTTACTGCTATTACTTTCTTCATGACTTATACATGTTCCTATGACTATGAGATTATGCAACTCCCGAATACCGTAGGAACACCTTGTGTGCTATCAAACGTCACAACGTAACTGGGTGATCATAAAGATGCTCTACAGGTGTCTCCGAAAGTATTCGTGGTGTTGGCATAGATCAAGATTAGGATTTGTCACTCCGAGTGTCGGAGAGGTATCTCTGGGCCCTCTCGGTAACACACATCATAATAAGCCTTGCAAGCAAAAGACTAATGAGTTAGTCATGAGATAATGTGTTACGGAACGAGTAAAGAGACTTGCCGGTAACGAGATTGAACTAGGTATAGAGATACCGACGATCGAATCTCGGGCAAGTAACATACCGATGACAAAAGGAACAACGTATGTTGTTATGCGGTTTGACCGATAAAAGATCTTCGTAGAATATGTAGGAGCCAATATGAACATCCAGGTTCCGCTATTGGTTATTGACCGGAGATGAGTCTCGGTCATGTCTACATAGTTCTCGAACCCGTAGGGTCCGCACGCTTAAAGTTTGATGACGATCAGTATTATGAGTTTATGAGTTTTGATGTACCGAAGGTAGTTCGGAGTCCCGTATGAGATCACGGACATGACGAGGAGTCTCGGAATGTCCGAGACATAAAGATTGATATATTGGACGACTATATTCGGACACCGGAAGTGTTCCGGGAAAGTTTCGGATTTAACGGGATTGCCGGAGGGGGTTACCGGAACCCCCTACGAGGGGGGATGGTCCATAGTGGGCCTTAAGGGAAAGAGAGAGGCAGCCCATAGAGCTGGCCGGCGCCCCACCTAGGGTTCCTATTTGGACTAGGATTGGGGGGCGCCACCTCTCCCTCTTTTCCTTTCCCTCTCTTCCTTCTTTGGTGATTCCTACTAGGAATAGGATTGCAATCCTATTCCTAGTAGGATTGCACCTCTAGCCGCACCAAACAAGGGCCGGCCGGCCTCCCCCCTTGCTCCTTTAGATACGGGGGCAGGGGGGCACCCAAAGACACACAAGTTGAATTGTTTTAGCCGTGTGCGGTGCCCCCCTCCACAGAAACACACCTCGGTCATACCGTTGCAGTGCTTAGGCGAAGCCCTGCGCCGGTGAATACATCATATCCGTCACCACGCCGTCGTGCTGACGAAACTCTCCCGTGAAGCTCAACTGGATCAAGAGCTCGTGGGACGTCATCAAGCTGAACGTGTGCTGAACGCGGAGGTGCCGTACGTTCGGTGCTTGATCGGTTGGATCGCGAAGAAGTTTGACAACATCAACCGCGTCACTTGACGCTTCCGCTCCCGGTCTAAGAGGGTACGTAGACACACTCTTCCCTCTCGTTGCTATGCATCTAGTAGATAGATCTTGCGTGATCGTAGGAAAATTTTAAAATACTACGTTCCCCAACAGGGTAACCAGTGCCACTCGAAACGTTGAAGAGGGTCATAAGCAAGGAGATCTCTGTGAGAGAAGTCAAGTTTAATCGTTTCTTGCAGGGCAATAAAATCAATGCATTCCTTAGCAATGTACTCCCTAAGTTGGGTGCGATGGCCAGCATGGCCGCAACCCCGAATGTTCCAAAAAAGGAACCGCATCTAAATCACACGATTACGGAGGCGAACACCTCTAGAGGTGATCACTTTGGCCACTCGCTTCTTTGTCTGGCCCGCCCCTGCGAGGCCAGCGAGGAAGAAGAAGGAGCACAGGCTTCCCTAGTCTGTGTTTCCTCACCGGGCGCCACTTCATCTCCAGCCCCTACTGGAATGATGGCAAGGTGGTCCGTCGCCACGCACCTGGCTGCGGCCTCAGCCAAGGAGGCCTGAGCCTCTTCCCGAGCCCGAATTAAGGATATGAGTTCGCCAGGGGGGTTGGGAACACAGACACCCGAATCATCTAGAATGGACGCGAGATGCTCGTCGGAAAAAGCGCTAAGAATACGGAAAGAGGGAGGGGGGTTACCTGCGGCCTCCATGTTTCTTGTCTGCGATGCGGAGCTGCGCACTTTCCATGGACGAAAGCTCGCCTAGCTTGGCCTTGGCACGGGCACTAGGAGCACGTTGCGTCACCGGCGTCGCCTTAGATCGCTTGGCCTTGCTGTTGGTCCCGGTGGCTCCTAAAGCCGCTCCCAGCTCTCCGCCCAGTTCCGTAGAATTCCCCGCCGTCGCCGTTGGTGCTTTGGAGGCCGGCTTCCGTCCCGCCGTCTTCTTAGGTTGACGGCCCGCACTGTTCGAACCCCGAAGCGGGCCCGGAGTCAGCTCGCGGTCGCCAAGCACCACCAACTCTGGATCTTCATTCATAGGAGTGGTGGAGGGAGGAGGCAGCTTAGACGTGCCGGCCCCAACCTTACACACAAGTTTTGTTACGGAAGTCGGGAGATTTTTACAGAATTTGTTCACAAAAAAGATCTTGTTACAGAATTATTCTGAAACGGAGGCCTTATTGCAGAAATTTATAGTCTTTTCATAACCGATGCCCGTGCGAAGCGAGGTCCTGTAATTGTTGTTGTGTGAGACGAGAGCGGTAGGATCGTGATGTTTCTGGGAAAGGAAAGATGAACAACGAGCGGGGTCACATGGACACGTGGTAGATCATGGAGGCGGTTGAAGTTTGGGAGCAATTCCCCGGTGGATGCTAATCATTTCCCAATTCGAAATGCTTATTATTAAGAAAGAATGAAAGAAAAATTGTGATGTGACTAGTAGGATCTAATGCAAACTGGGCCATGAACTCGGCCCATTTTCTTTGTCTCAAAATAAATTTGCCCTTTTCGTTCCCTGAAGCGAGCGAGCGCTCAACTCAGAGCATCGACTCAA
>LR738714.1:592867592-592919804 GCA_902687465.1 Secale cereale
AAAAAAAAAAAAGCGAGCGAGCGAAAGTCTTCTTCTGATCTGAATCTGAAAGGAAAAACGAGCGAACGAAGACAGCGCCTCCCGAGCGAGCGAACGAGCAGCCCTTCCCGACAGCTAGGGCTCCTCCCACAGCAGCGCCTCTCTCCCCGGAGCAGCCGCTCCCGCCCAGCAACGCCGCCGCCCGGAAACCAGTCTACAGGCAGGTAGCCACCACTCCTTCGTCTTTCCTCCTCCTCATCCCCCCTCCCCCCTTCTTCTGTTCGTTCAATTTCTTTTCCTGATTTTTGTATTATGAGTACTTTCTGTAGATTTGATATTGTGAGAAACCGAGAATATAATGATAATTACTTCTTGATGAGTACTTGCTGCATGATTCTTCCAGTGCGTGTTCAAGTTTACTGTTTACATGTGGGAGGCTTTTGCTTGACAGGTGTTTGTGATAATGCTTGTAGGGGCAAATGTTTGCAAATTGTAGTTTTGAATTTATTTCAGATGACCAAATGGTTTGGTTTAAACATGTTAGCAGTGAAACATGCAATGAATGAGGATATATGAATAGGGAAAGATTAATTTGTTTTATCTGCACTGTCTTGACTTGGAATGAAAGCTTAGCAGTAACATGCAATTTGAGAGAGCAGGTGCTTTTGTCTTGGTTATACTGGCCGAAATTGGTTAACACATTAGTACTAGTGGTATTGTCGAATACGGTAATCTTCTGTTCCTAGCTTCTATACATATTTGTTTTTCTGAATTAAGAAAAATAGTAAAACATATCCTTGTATTGGCGCTTTTCCAAAATGGTGAATTTACGTATCTGTGTCGGCCCGATACTGATGCACGTATCTGTATCAGCGCATTTTAGCTTGCCAATTGGTGCCTAACCTGGAATGCTATATATTCCCTGTTTTGAGATGAGATAATCATGCCGTTGTGAACTCTGATTGGTGTCATCCCTCATCTCTGATAGTTGAGGAATCAAGTAATGCGTCAGAGTTGAGAGTTGTTGTTTTCATTCATTTGTAGTTATTTCTGTAAGAGTTGTTGAATTGGTTCATCCTCTGTAAGATGAGATAATGGGATGAACTAATAGAGTTCAGAGTTACTGTTCTCATTCTTTAGTTATTTCAGTGAGACTTGTTGAATAATTACATTTCATCCTTTATGAGATGACGTTGCAGGATGGACTCCTATGTATTTTATGGAATCTCTTGCGATGTTCTGAAAACAATCGATCTAAGTACAGTCTCGTATTTATATATCAAATTCTCAGTACTTGCAGCATGATCATACTCCTGTTATTTTTTACATAAGCACTCAATTTTCTGATGAACCTTGGCCGTTGTGAACTCTATTTGGTGGTTGCTCCCATCTTCGTTAGTTGAGGAACTGAGTAGGGCTTCAGAATTCAGATTTGCTCTTTTCATTCTGTATTTATTTCAGTAAGAGTTGTTGAGGCATACATTTCATTCTTTGTGCGATGAAATTACAGGATGCACTCGTGTACATTGTACCGAATCTCTTGCAATGTTCTGAAAATAATCGATTTTGCTACGGTCTTGTGTATATATCGAATTTTCAATACTTGCAGCATGATCGTACTCCTGTTGTTTACATTAGTGCTCAATTTTCTGATGAACCTTTTGTCCTCGTTTTGTCAAGGTAAAGTCAGAAACAAATATTTCATCCTCGGAGGGACTTTTCATCTTGCAATGGAAGCCAAGTTCTTTCGGTTTCTGAAGCTTGTCGGAGTTGGCTTTAAAGCAAGGACAGAGCGTGAAGGCCGCGAGTTATTTCTGAAACTGGGCTACAGCCATGAGGTGCATTTCACAGCTCCACCTGCTGTCCGCGTCTTCTGCTTCAAGCCCAACATAATATGCTGTACCGGCATTGACAAGCACAGGGTGCACCATTTTGCTGGAGCTGTCCGATGCAGCAAACCTCCAGAAGTGTACAAGGGGAAGGGCATACTGTACATTGACGAGGTCATAAAGCTGAAGCCGGGGAAGAAGCAGCAGAAGAAGTAACGCATGGGTAAATCTCCCCATTTGACTTCTAGCTTGCTAAGATGCCGGCTCACATTTGTGGTGCCGCGGATTTCATTTGGTTTTCTCGTGCCGGATTATGGCTAGCCCGAGTACCATGCTGGACTTCGTAATAATACTCCGTATGCTATGTGAATCATCTGGCGAGCATGTACTCTATGCATACCGTGGGGGACAGATCAGCACATTTAGACATTTGTGTTTTGTTTTGGGCTGGCTAGATGCATGTAACCTACTTTCAATAGCCCAATGCGTTTGTTGATGTTTCTACTTTCTTCATATTTCTCTACACAATATTAGCTCGTTGCCTTATTTTATTACGATATTTGTTCCATTCTAAAAATCTGTGGTTCTAGATGTATGTTCTGTGATAGCGATTTTGCTTTGGTTTATTTTTAGGATTTCATAGCAATTTTGCTCAACCTGCTGCCTGGGGTTGAAATTGTTTTAGCTTTTTTTAGGGGATGAAATTGTTTTTGCTGTGAGATGAGCTTGCATCTGAGACAGAAAAGAGCCCATAGCAGTTCTTTTTGAACTTAAGAGCCCACAAAAGCTGACATTTCTTGTAACCTGGTGCTCGTGGCTCGTGGGTACGTGCTATAGACCGTGGTCCATTTGGATGCATCACATAGCTCAAAAGAAAAGAGAAAAGGATGCATCACTTAACTGTCTGATATAACGGTGTCGCCGAGAACAGGGTGACAGGCATGCAAGAAGCATGCTAGCCCACCAGCGTTAGAGCCCGAAGTGGTGCTGGTGCTTCGAGATTTTTCTTCTATATAAAAATTATAGGGCTAGTTTGGATGGTCTTTTATATATATATATAACGGTGTCGCTCCAGTAAGCTGTCTGGTAGAATGGTGCCAAAATTACGGTTGACGTTCCCTAAAAAAATGATGGTTGTCATAAGGCTACTCAAAATGTGGGATCCGGTGGTCCGTGGTGGCGGCTGGGGAAAGATTGGGTGAGGAAGAAGAGAAAGAGGTGGAAGATGATGCATGGACGTTGGATCTTGATCTGATGGTTGGGATGAAATCGACTGATCACTTCAAAATTTCAGTCGACTTATCAGAAGCCACTCCCTTTTTAGTGAGGCTGCAATGGTACATGAGAACATGGAGTAAATTAGAGATACTCGTAGCTTAGTTAAAATTGAGCCTTAGATCCAAGCTGCTATGTGTGGCTGGGTAGTTCACTCGATATTTGATGTATTCCAGGACATGAGGTTTTTGAACCCGAGCTTATATGCTCTCCGATGAACAAATTTTTTTTTTTAGAAAAGGCAAATATATGATTTTGTCATGATAAAACATCAATGGATGTTTCAACTGCATGCAAGATTTTGTGATGAAATGGCATTCGTGAAGGTCTCAGCCAGAAAAAAAAATCGACACTTCGAAAAGAGTATTGTTGGAAGCATCTAAGGAGCACCGACTTTGTTTTTATTGTCTAGACTTCCACGAATGTCATTCCATCACAATTTTTTGCATGAATTTAAAAAATCGATGTTTCTAAAAAAATCAATGTATTTTAAAATTTACTTGTGTTTGATTTTACTGGTTATCACATGTGAGCTTGGGATCAAAAGAACACTTTTGCCTCTTTCCATCACAATTTATTGCATGAACTCGACGTTTATTAAAAAAATCAAAATCTTTTAAATTTTACTATTTTTTTATTTTACCGTTTATCACATGTGAGCTCAGGATCAAAAGCGCACTTTTTCTGTATTACACGGAATATTTTGAATGAATAAAAAACGGAGAGAGGAATGAATAAAGAACTCTGTTCTACTAAAAGAAAAACAATTTTCAAGAGCCCACCGGGCCTAGGCGCCGCGAACGAGCATCGCGTAAAACGACCATCCCGGGCGTGCCGGCGCGCGGCTTGCAGCCACAGTTTGGAGATAATCATCATGCCGCCTCCTATCTCCCCGCTGCCGCTCATGGCCTCCAGCCCAATCCCGTCGCCTCCGGCCGCGCGACCCGGCAGCGGCAGGGCCCTCGCCGCCGTCGCGCCCTGCAACTCCTCGGCGTCACCGTCGCCGTCGACGTCGACGCCTTCGGTTGCGGCGGGCGGCAGGAGGGGCGTGCTCGCGCTGGGCGCGGGGTTCCTGGCCTCCGCGGCGCTGCTGTGCCCGGCCGGGGACGCCGGCGCGACGCGCATCGAGTACTTCGCGACGGTCGGCGACAAGCTCTGCGACATGGACTTCGCCAAGTCCGGGCTCGGGTACTGCGACGTGGAGGTCGGCACCGGGGTGCAGCCCAAGCGCGGCGAGCTCATCAATGTGGGTGCCCGTCACGGCGGTTTCTCGCGCACGCACGCACGCCCTTGAGGCGGCGCCGATCGCTGCGTCCTCTGCTGATTTCACGGATTTCAAGCCTGTAATCCTTCTTTGTGTCGATGGTTGGTTGCCAGATACACTACACGGCGAGGTTCCCCGACGGGACGGTGTTCGACAGCAGCTACAAGCGCGGGAGGCCACTGACGATGCGCATCGGCGCGGGCAAGGTGCGAAGCATCCGCTCACTGTACAATGCAATGCTCGTTACTGCAGGCACAGGCAGGCAGAGCTTAAACCCCGTGCTGGCTTGCAGATCCTCCGAGGGCTTCAGCAGGGGATCGGCGGCGGCGGCGGCGTGCCACCCATGCTCGTCGGTACTGTCAAAATTCAGCAACCATCTGTACATTGCAAGCATGGGCTTCTTATATTCCAAAAAAGTGAATATTTCCTATGTTTTTGCTGAACTGCGTCATGTCTCGAAACTGCTAACAGGTGGCAAACGCAAGCTCATGATACCTCCGATCTTGGCATACGGGCCTGAACCAGCAGGCTGTTTCTCAGGTAATAAACGGAAGAACCGACTTGCTTACACCGATCATATTCAGCATATTCAGACTTGCTCATCAATCGTTGACAGGGGACTGCAACATTCCCGGGAACTCGACGATACTATACGACATCCTTCTCGTCGGCATCTACAAGTGAGCGTCTGATGGCAGCCAAGACACAAGCCTTGAACATAGGCCCAGTACAAGGTATCATCCTCTTTCTTCCAGCAACTTTTTTTCTCCATGCCCGTCAGAGGTTTACACCTGCAGTTTCCGTCGCTCTGGCAGACAGTTTTTGGAGCACGTCGATTGTGAATTCACGGAGGTGACTGAACTACGGGCAGGCGGAGAGGAAGATTTGGTTGCTAGCTCGGTTGGCGAAATTGGAGGCTCCCCGGAACTGTTCCGATACGCTGGACGCTATAGGGGGCAAGCAATCTGTACAAATAGCATTTGATTATGAGGAGCATGTAAAGCGTCACTCTGTAATCTGTAAAGTCGAGTCGGGCTATATATGCTGCTGATTGTCCTGAGGCCGTCTTTGCTCAAGCGGCAGCCAATTTTCTGCCGCACTTTGCTTGACACGGTGAGGTGGTGAGATGCAGCTCACGTTTATGGCATGCAAAGGCATTCAGGACAACTCCAACCCGCAGACGCAATTTTGTCCATGAGCGTCTGTTTAGGTTGAAACGGACAAAAACAACGGTCCAGCGCGCCGACGCAAACGAAAGTTTTTTGTCCATCTGCAACCCATTTTCAGTCCAAATTTAGGCCCTATCGTGCCCGCGGTGGCACATCCAACCCCCCTCCCCAAACCCTTCAGCCCACTCGCCATTGGCCAAGACTACGATGCCAACGAGACCAAAAGCTAAGACGGACGTATCCACTTCACGCAAGACCAAGAGGGCATGACCAACCACTTCAACCTTGAAGACATCGACGACCAATGGCAAGACGACTACGACCAAGAGAAAGAAGACGATGTTAACATTGAGGGAGAGTCTTTGTTTGCCGATGAGCTCACTCAACAAGCCAATGCACAAAAGAAGCGTCGGCAAAGCATTATGACCAAAGCATACCTACGTTGCATCGATACGGCGACACCGATACGGCGATACGAGTACGGCGATACGGGATACGGCAATTTCTAGAAACAACAATATGCGATACGTCAAGTATATACAAATAATTAATAAAATTACATGTAACAAAAACAAACATAATAAAATGTGTGAGATGAGATTAAAATACAACCCCATTGGTTGGCTGATTGCCTCTTTTCTTTTCTAGTCTTGAATGATCATCCAGGTCCTGAACTCCTCATGATGTATGCAAAATAGAAAATACATCACATGATATTAGATTTTGTCAAGTTCCATATCTTGCTTGCCTTCCGAGTTGCACGGCGGTGGATAAGAGCAGAAGATTCAGGCAGAGAGGCGATTCCAGGCGGTGGGGGCGCCGGCGGTGAGCCACTCTAGGCGGTGGAGGAGGCAGCGCCGAGACGCTCCAGGTTGCGGCGGCGGCGGCTGACCTGGGTAGCCCTCGAACCCTATGTCATGGTGTGGTCGAACAAAGAAGAGAGAATGCGAGAGAGGAATAGGTTTAGTGGTCGTGGCCTCATGGGCTATTGGGCTCGATCAGGGCTGCGTTCTGTCGCTTGCCGTGTCCCAGCCGTATCGCCGGCGTATTCTAAGCGTATCCGATTTTTTTCTTTTCTTTTTAAATAAGAAAAGGGGATACTTCTGGGATACGCGTATCGGAGCCGTATCGGGCGTATCGGAGTATCGGAGCCGTCCTGAACGGCGATACGGCAACTTCTGAAGTATCGGTGCTTCGTAGAAGCATACACAAAGGATGAGGACAAGTTAATTTGCGAAGCTTGGGAGGAAATTGATCAAGATCCCAAGGTCGGCACCGAGCAAAAAGGATCAACATTTTGGGCGAGAGTCCATACACACATCCATGAGCGTAGGAAATTCCCGCCCTACAAGTTTGAGAACAACTGTGGTTGGGTGTCCATCTCGAAGGGGTGGATGTTCATCCAACAAGAGTGCAACAAGTTTTGTGCCATCCTTGAGAGCATCAAAGGTCGTCCCGTGAGTGGCCTAGGCATCAAAGACATGGTATATACTTCCTTCCCCTTCATTTTCGTTTCCATTGATTGATGCTTACATTGAATGTCCATTGCATATGCATGTATATTGTTGCTTTCATTTTCATTTGTAGGCATGCCAAGCTTTGGAAGCATACAAGGCCCGACATGAGGAGAAGCCATTCACCCTAACCCATTGTTGGACGATCATTTGTGATTGCCCCAAGTTCAAGGACCAATATGCCGCCCTAAAGAAGAATGGAGGAACAGAGGACGTCGTTGAGCATGGTGAAGGAGAGAAGCGGATGAGGGGGGAAGACCTACTCCCATGTTGGATGAGAAGTGTGATGCGGCGACATTCACATTGCAAGAAACTTTGCAAGGGTTCATGACTCAAAAGGAAGCGAGGGAGGAGATGAAGCGTCAAGAAAAAGAGACGCAAATGAAGGCCTCCACCGAGATACAAAAGAAGGAAGTTGAGATTAAGGAGAACATCCAAATGAAGAAGCTCGAGATTGAGGCGACCAATGCGAAGACCAAAACAAAAGAGGTGGCGCTCATTTTCATGACGAGGGAGGTGAAGATCATGATGGTCGACTTGAGCAAGGTGTTCTCGAGGAGAAATGTTTGGTTCAAGAAGATTCAAAAGGAGATGCTCAAGCTTGATGGTTGATCTATGACCGAGAGGTCTTTTTGTATGCCGCCATGTGTGCCGGCATGAACCACAACTAAGATGCATGGCGTGGATGAAATTATGTCCATCTTTTTGTGACAAGTGTGTTGGATGCTAGCAAATGTGCGAGCAGAAACTATGACGTTTTTCTTAGGCTGGCATATATACTGGCCGTTGTCATCCTAAGTCCAAAGGTCCAAAGCTGACTTCATCCTAATTGGAGATAGTAATACAAGATACTTCTAATTGATCGCCAATGGTCGACATAGGAAGAAATGTATTCATAGTCTCCAACAGGATGAGGGGCGGATCGAAGGTCAGGAGGAGCTCAAAAAGTACATCACCAAATACTACAAATCTCTATTTGGGGCGCCAGATGAAGGGAATGTCTCCCTTGACGAGGCTCGAACACATGATATTGCACAAGTCACGGCGGAAGAGAATGATATCCTCACGACACCTTTCTCGGAAGAGGAGGTGAGAGCGGCGGTGTTCCAAATGGAACATAACAAAGCTCCAGGCCCTGATGGTTTCCCCGCGGAATTCGATCAGAATTTCTAGGATATCATCAAGACTGACCTTTTGGAGTTGTGTGTCTTCATGCCGATCAACTTGACCTATTTAGGCTAAATTTTGGAGAGATTGTCTTGTTGCCAAAAATTTAAGGAGGCCGAACGGATCCAGCAATTCAGGCCCATATGCCTCCTTAATGTCAGCTTCAAGATTTTCACCAAAGTGGCTACGAATAGGTTAAACTCGATAGCTGACCATGTTGTGCGGCCATCTCAAACGGCCTTCATGCAAGGAAGGAATATACTAGATGGTGTAGTAATCCTTCATGAGACCGTCCATGGGATGCACCGAAAACATATGAGTGGAGTGGTATTTAAAATTGACTTTGAAAAAGCTTATTACAAGGTCAAGTGGTATTTTCTCCAACAGGCCCTAAGGATGAAAGGTTTTTCCGATAAATGGCGCCAGTGGATCCAAAATTTTGTAACTGGAGGTAGTGTGGCCATCAAAGTCAATGATGATGTAGGTCATTGCTTTCAGACAAAAAAAGGACTACGACAGGATGACCCCATGTCCCCAATGTTATTTAACATTGTTGCTGACATGTTGGCTATTCTGATTGAGCGCGCCAAGCAGGATGGATAGATTGCGGGAGTTGTGCCACACCTTGTGGATAGTGGCCTCTCTATTTTGCAATATGCCGATGACACAATTCTTTTTATGGAACATGACCTGGACAAAGCTCGAAATCTGAAGCTCCTGCTTTCAGTGTTTGAGCAAATGTCGGGCCTCAAAATCAACTTTCATAAAAGTGAATTGTTCTGCTTCGGAGAATCCATTGAGGCGGCGGCCGAGTATGCTGACCTGTTTGGTTGCACAATTGGCCAATTCCCAATTAAATATCTAGGAATACTGGTTCATTATCGGCGTCTCACCATTGCTGAGTGGAAGCATGTAGAGGAACGTTTAGAGAAACGGTTGAGCAGCTGGAAAGGAAAACTGCTCTCAGTTGGAGGTCGGTTGGTTTTGATTAACTCCGTCCTCACAAACATGGTTCTCTATATGCTTTCTTTCTTCCAACTCCCAAAAGGGGTCCTACAAAGACTGGACTACTTTAGATCCAGATTCTTTTGCCAAGGAGATGGTGAAAAGAAAAAATACAGGCTGGTCAAATGGAGCGTGGTTTGTAGGCCTAAAGACCAAGGTGGCCTTGGAATTCATGACCTGCAGGTCAAGAATGAGGCACTTCTCAGTAAATGGTTATTTAAACTTCTTACTGAGGATGGTGTTTGGCAAACCATGTTGCGCAACAAGTATCTAGGCCAAAAAGCGATTTCTCAGGCACATTGGAAACCTGGTGACTCGCACTTTTGGGCTGGCCTAATGGCGGCAAAGAAACATCTCTTTCGCTTTGGGTCTTTCGCGATAAAGGATGGGTCAGTGATTCAGTTCTGGGAAGATATATGGCTAGGCAACGCCAGTCTCAGAGAACAATACCCAGCCTTATATAACATTGCTCGCGAAAAGAATAATACTATTGCACACGTGCTCAGTTCTTCCCCTCCGAATATTTCGTTCAGGCGGGATTTGATTGGCCCCCGACTTGTGTCATGGCACAATCTTTTTATCCCGACTGGATTCGATTAACCTAACACAAGGCCGGAATGTGTTTCGCTGGAACCTTAATACGTCAGGGTCTTTCATAGTAGACTCGATGTACCGTGCACTCATGCACTCTGAGGTACCATCGTGTAATAATACGAAAATTTGGGAGTCTAAGATTTCACTAAAAGTGAAAATCTTTGTGTGGTATCTTCGTAGGGGAGTTGTGTTAACCAAAGACAACCTCGCACGACGCAACTGGCCAGGGAGTAAGAAGTGTTCTTTTTGTACTCATGACGAGACAATCAAACACCTCCTTTTCCAATGCAAGTTTGCCCGTTCTACGTGGTCAGTCATCCAAATAGCGTCAAATTTGTATCCGCCCACAAGTGTTGCCAATAGTTTTGGTCATTGGTTGGACGGTATTACAAATACGTTCAAAACGCTAATTAGGGTGGGAGCGTATGCCTTAATTTGGTCGCTTTGGCTATGTAGAAATAATCTGAATTTTATTGACAAAAATGTCTCTCCTCTGCAGGTTATTTTCCGGTGTACGCACTCGCTACGTACGTGGTCTATGCTACAACGGTCGAAGTACCAACCGCTGTTCACGATGGTGTGTACGCGATTGGAGCAGGTGGCTACGAAGGTTTTTCCCAACATGGGTGGCAGTATAATCTACGGATCGACCCACCACCCCCTTCGACATAGGCATAGTGTCGGCCTATAGGGCTCTACTATTACCGATTTGTCGGTTTTTTTATTTCATGATATTTTTTGTCAGATTTCTGCATTTGGCTGTGTGCATCCTAATTATGCAGAGGCCGTGTGTTACTCATAATACTTTGTATCCGCTTGATGCTACATTTTAAGATAATAAAGTCGCCCATTATCGAAAAATATACTGGCAGTTGTCACGTAGTTCGTATGAACTATGGTCGCTGGTCCATTTTGATTAAATTTACTTACAGAAAATTCGGACGCGCGTATGAAAAATCGTTGGCCAGGTTTGGGCGGACAGCGCGCCTTTGGCCAACCCAAACGGACAAAACCATGTCCGATTGTGTTGTTCGCGTTGGGGTTGCCCTCATACGCTTTTGTTCTTGTTGATCAGATCCTTTGTCAGGGGATGGGGATCTTTGTTATTTCGTTTACAACGTCAGGGTAGCCTTGGGTCTAGAAGACTATTGCCCTCGGTGCAGAGGCTGTGTCTGAGATCGGCTAGCGGCCCCAGTTCTTCTTAGCTCAAGCTACTCTGCTGGCCATCGGAATATGCACCGGTAAGAGAATATCCTCTTCTCTTTAAGATACGAGAATATCCTCCGGACATCGATGGACCGATCAAACACGCCTCAACTGCGATGGAGAGTTGCAGCACCGATCCATCAACGCATCAAGCATGGCCCGGGTTTGGGCTTTGGACGGTGCCCTGCCCACCAACCGGATCGAGCTGGGTCGGTGCAAACGCGAGAGGAATGGGCCGGGCGAATGCGTGTATCTCCGGGAAAACGACAGACTTTCTTAGGGCATCTTTAACAGTTTATATGTTAGCTTGTTGGTAAAATATGGCACGTCATCAACTAACACCTTAACATACAACAACTTCAATGGGTTGTATCTAGTTTGCCCAATAGGATGTGAGATGATAAATAAGGTGCTCTCTCATTCTACATTGGAGTTTGTGCAAGGGGTGTTGGTTCAGGCTGGTTGTAAGGCCCCTCTCAATGCTCCATCGTGTACAGGTGCTAAGGCTGCCATGTAGGCAATAAGTCGGATGTGGCAAGGTAATTAAGAGGAGAGAGATGAGTGTGGTGACCCCAGAAAGAAACAATGCCAAGCGCAAGAACCTAGGCAGAACATTTAAAGAGAAGAATCCCACCAATGCATGAAGAACTTTAGTTGCAAAATCATTAAATGATGGATGCTTAGCACCAACAAGTTAAGCACCTATGCATTGGGGCTTTAGTTGCTAAAGTTTTTAATGTGCTTAGCACCTCATGTAAGCACCAATGCATTGGAAGTAGCCTAATTTTTTTTAGAAAAGGAGCTTGAGCTCCGGCCTCTGCATCAAAATGATGCATACGGCCATCTTATTAACGAAGAGCAATCCAGCAAAGGTCTTACAAAATCTGAGAACAAATTGTGAATAAAAAAAGGAAGGATCGCCACAACCGGCCGGCAAAAGGAAGATAAGTTGCTAAACACCTATCCTATTACATGACCGCCATCCAAACCGGTTGTAGATATCCCGAGCTACCATCTCCCATCGGGTAGACGCAGTAACCAAATGCTCCCTGGCCTCCGTCTGAGTGAGTAGCGACCACGTACGGATAAGAGTAGTGGTTCTGAAGATGACCTGCAAGAAATGGATGTTTGTTGTTCTGTTAAAGACCAAATCATTTCTACAATTCCAAATTGCCCATAGTAAAGCACATACTCCCACTCGGATATGTTTTGCTACTATCGGATCAATCCCATGCAGCCAAGTCCCGAATAAACTGTGAATCGAACCAGGGGGATTGATATTGAAGGCTATTTGAACCGACCGCCATAAGATTTTGGCCATAGGACAATCGAGAAAAAGGTGTCTAATAGATTCATCGTGATCACAAAAACTACATTTTTTAGAACCTAACCAATTACTTCTAGCCAAATTATCTTTAGTAAGAATAACTCGTTTATGAACAAACCACATAAACACCTTGATTTTTAGCGGTACCTTAACTTTCCAAACGTGCTTCGAGCTAGGAATCACACTAGTATTAATAATATCCAGGTACATGGATTTCACTGAGAAGACCCCATTTTTAGTTAGTCTCCATTGCAGCTGGTCCGGATTGTGAGACAGTTGGACATCCATCAACCGTCTCACTAAATGTAACCAAGCCTCCCAACGATTCCCCACCAAAGTCCTACGAAACTGGATATTAAGCGAAGTGACATTTAATATTGTAGCAACATAAGCATCTCTCCGTTGAACAATATTATAGAGTGATGGATATTGAAGTGCCAGAGGAGTCTCCCCTAGCCACGTGTCTTCCCAGAATCTAATGGACGTGCCATCTCCAATAATGAATTTTACTCTGTTGAAGAAAGCTGATTTGACTCTCATCAGCCCCTTCCAGAAGGGTGAATCCGTCGGCCTTAGCGTTACCTGGGACAAGGTTTTTGACTGAAGGTACTTATTACGGAGAATCTGTGCCCACGTTGCATCTGTGTCACCAGATAACCTGAACAACCACTTACTGAGTAAGCATCGATTCTTCACCTCTAAGTTTTCAATCCCTAGACCTCCTTGGTCTTTCGGTCTGCAAAGAATGTCCCACTTAGCTAGCCTATATTTCTTTTTGGATTCATCGCTCTGCCAAAAGAACCGAGATCGGTAGAAGTCTAGCCTTTTCCGAACACCAACCGGAACTTCGAAAAAGGACAATAGAAACATAGGCATACTGGTTAAAACCGAATTAATAAGAATTAATCGTCCTCCGTATGACATAAGCTTACCCTTCCAACAGCTTAGCTTTTTTTCAAACCGATCTTCGATAATTTTCCATTCGCTGTTTGTGAGCTTTCTGTGATGGATCGGTATACCCAGATAGGTGAATGGCAAAGACCCCAAGTCACAGCCAAACAACTCTTTGTAAGCTTGTTGTTCTTCTTTAGCCCTCCCAAAGCAGAACACTTCACTCTTATGAAAATTAATTTTTAAACCCGATAATTGCTCAAACAAACATAACACGAGCTTCATATTCCTAGCTTTTGCCAAATCATGTTCCATGAAAAGGATAGTATCATCTGCGTACTGCAAGATAGAAACACCCCCTTCCACTAAATGTGGCACCAGGCCACCGATCTGACCCGCCTCCTTCGCCCTACCGATGAGAATTGTCAACATGTCAATGACAATATTGAATAAGATTGGCGACATCGGATCACCTTGTCGCAAACCTTTGTGTGTTTGAAAGTAATGTCCTATATCATCATTGACCCTTATACCAACACTCCCTTTTTGTGTTAACGAAGCAATCTGCTCCCTCCAAGATTGATCGAAACCTTTCATTCTCAGCGCCTGCTGCAGAAAAGGCCACTTCACCTTGTCATACGCCTTTTCGAAATCCACTTTAAAAACTACCCCGTCAAGTTTTTTTGTGTGGAGTTCATGCAACGTTTCATGTAGTACCACTACGCCGTCCAGAATGTTTCTGTCAGGCATGAACGCTGATTGAGACGGATGAATCACTGAATGCGCAATTTGTGTAAGTCTGTTCGTACCAACTTTTGTGAAAATCTTGAAGCTAACATTCAGCAAACAGATTGGTCTAAATTGCTCAATTCTCACTGCCTCAGATTTCTTTGGAAGCAACGTAATCGTCCCGAAATTCAGGTGGAACACTTGCAGATGTCCCGAGAAGAAATCTTGGAACATCGGAAGCAAATCCCCTTTGATGATATGCCAGCATTTTTTGTAAAACTCCGCCGGGAAGCCATCCGGACCCGGAGCTTTACCGTTTTTCATTTGGGAGATTGCATCAAAAATCTCTTTTTCCGAGAAAGGGGCAGTCAAAATCTCATTCTCCTCGGTAACCAGTTGAGGCACATCATGAATCCACGATTCATCCAAAGAAACATAGTTATCATCAGGAGGCCCGAACAGTTGTTTATAGTAGTTTGTGATGTAGGTCTTAAGATTATCCTGACCGACAATCGTGCCTTCATCCTGTTCTAGTTGGAAGATTTTCTTCTTTCGATGTTTGCCATTCGCAATCATGTGAAAGAACTGTGTGTTATCGTCCCCCTCGACGATCTTACGCACTTTAGCCCGCAACGCCCATTTTAATTCCTCTTCACGAAGCAATTCTTTAAGTTTTAACTCGGCTAGTTTCTTAGTTTCCAACTCATTGGCATCTAAGATCGAATGCTCCGCCTTGATGTCCAGGTGTTTAGTCAGTAAAAGAAGTCTTTCTTTTTCTGCCTTATAGATCCCTTCATTATGTTTAGCCCACCCCCTGAGGAATCGTCGGAGGTGCCTAACCTTATTTTGCCAACGATCGATGTTGGATCGTCCTCCGACATCTTTCGCCCACTCCCTAGCAATCAGATCCATAAACCCTTCTCTATCAAACCACGCCGTTTCAAAAGAGAAAGGACGCCTATTACCAAAATTCGTGGCTTCCCCCGAATCAACTAGTAATGGGGTGTGATCCGAGATTTCACGCGAAAGTGCTTGCACCGTCACTAGAGGGAACTTCTGTTCCCACTCAACACTCGAAAGAACCCGATCTAACTTCTCAAAGGTAGGAGTAGGAAGGTTATTGGCCCATGTAAATTTCCTACCCGATAACTCAATCTCGCGAAGGTCCAAGCTTTCTATGATAGTGTTAAACAAAAACGGCCATCTGCCGTCAAAGTTATCATTATTTTTTTCATCTCGGCGCCGAATAATATTAAAATCGCCCCCAACCAAGAGAGGTAGATGCTCGTTCCCACAAATACGAACTAAGTCAGCCAGAAATTCCGGTTTTAACTCTGGCTGCGCGGCCCCATATACTGCCACGAGAGCCCAATCGAATCCGTCTACCTTCGACCTGACTCGAAATTTAACGGCAAAGTCGCCCATGCTGACGCTTCTTACTTCCAAAGAATCGCATTTAACCCCAAGTAAAATCCCACCGGATCTTCCTCTTGGTGGTAGACAGTGCCAATCAAACTCCACCCCTCCCGAAAGTGAGCTGAGAAACAGAGGGGAAAAATTGTCCCGCCCCGTCTCAGAAAGAGCTATGAAATCTACTTATGCTCAATCGACGCATCTGCAAGAAACCTTTTTTTAGCCAAGTCTTTAAGACCTCTGCTATTCCAGAAGATGCCTTTCATATTTCATCATGAAATTTTTTAGAAGTACGAATTCTAGCGCTTCTACGCACAGCCGAAGCTGGGTAGATCTTACGCGTCCACTTACGCTTCGGTCTACCTTTATCCTCCGGTCCAACTTCACGGTCACCATCACTACCGATATCTCCACGCACCCTCTCCCTGGCCGAAACCCCCTTCTCCAGTCGTGGAGACGATGAGTCTTCCTCATCCTCCGTATCCAAGAAGGTAGGATCAAGATCCACACAGAGGCTACCAAGGTTGTTTATACCCAACTTAGCGACCTCCGCGTCATTCAAAGGCTGAATAGCTGCTAAGTTTCTAAGAATATCTATAGCACGATCAGCCTCAAGATCCAAAATATCGTTAACGGAATTTGCTACCTCTTCACCATTCCTACCCAACAAGACCCCCAGTTGAGTAGCATTATGAATAATATCATCCGAAGAGAAGTGCAAAATGGAATTGGAAATGTTAACGGACATACCAGTAGTGGTCTGAATATTATGAAGCTTGGCCACCCGCTTGGCGCATCGAAGCTGCATATCATCAACATCCGGCTGATCCTGCAAGCGACAGCTCATCCGCCTCCCTGCAGACACTGGGTCCGGAATCCCACCAAAAGCGATGACATCGTCGCGAGAAACTCCGTCGGGAGCAAGGCCGCCTGCCATACCTCCCGCCGAGCTCATAAGCGGAACACCATCATGCGCCGTTACCTGCGTCCTCAGTTCTGTCCTACCAGGATTGACCTCAACCACCACTCCAAGGGGATCCGGTCTCATATCAAGTGGCGACTCCACTCGGTCCAGAGCGAGGTCCGTCTGCACCTCCGGAGATCGGAGGTGGCTGCCATCATCATCATCGTGCACACAAACCAAAGCCAATCTATCCTTCGGGGAAGGAGGGCCGGGGGTCACCTGCCCGCCCTCGCCCAAATCCCCCCCCCCCTCAGTCCTGAGATGTGAGCCCACCGCACTGAGAGCCTCTATCTGTCCCTCACAGTCAAGTGAGTCCAATAGCGGCGGTAGCACAGACTCCACCGGATTATCTGACTCCATCCTAGCACTCCAAAGGCGGCTCGGCGCCGAATGCAACTCAAAAGTCCCGATCCGAAGAGATTTGGCAGGAGCCGACGCAGTAGGTGGCCCCGAAGTCGACCTGGTCGACGCGTCTGACGGGGGTAGCGGCCCCTTAGCCAAATCATGCTGCGAGCCCTCAGACCTCATATTCTGACTGCCAGCACCTCCGCCACCCTCAGTCGTATCCATATCCACTATGTCCTCACCCTCGCCATCCAGAGCGATTGGCGTATCCTCAATCTCAAGTTCAAGCACATATGTAACTCCAGCATGAGTCCACTTGACCACATCCGGTACATACTCCACGCTAACAACACTCACTAGTAGTCGAGCCGCGCCATGAGACCGAGTGAACGGCATATCCACTTCCTCGGTCTTCCCAATGAGAGAACCCAAGCTCCAAGCAATCAGAAAGTTATTAATGAATCGACGCGGTGCCCCAAAAAAACGGACCCAAACCTTCTCCAACGGTGTGCCAACTGGATCTTTCTCCTTCCATTCATCGAAAGTGAGATAAATACTGGTACTAGGATATCTGCACATACCCCACTTGAGCATATACAGCTGATCCTCCTTTGTGGGGAAGTCTACCTTGAAGGTTTGTTCCTCCAACTTTACAATGTCCCACTGATGATTACCTGGAACCAAATCCTGCAGTTGACGCACAATCTGAGCCTCTGTCAGACACCCATTGGCCACCTTGACTATTGCCGGAAACGAGCTATCTGGCATCTGAACAGACGGTGCCATATTTGGTGACTCAAAAAACATCAGCTCCTGGCAACACACGCCATAAATAGTACAGACCGGCTTAGGGCCCACAAGCAACGGACAATTACTGGAAGCATGCTGGGATCTGCAACAATAGTCACAAAGCGTCGTGGTACACTCAGCCACAAAATGTCCAGCCTCACCGCAACGATAGCAAGGCAGCTTCTTCTTCTTAATGGCCCATTTAGAAAGTTTGTCACCATTGCGTTTATCCACAGCCTTGTCAGTACCCCCATCAACTGCCTTCACCTCCGGTATGCTCACCGCTGCCAAAGCCTGAACAGCATCAACCGCCGCTTGCGGTAGCACGGGAGGGTTGGCCTGAGCAACCGCAAGCGACACATCCGTAGTAAGAGTAGCCGCGGGCGGCGTATGCTGCCTTGGTGGGAGAGGACGTCGTCCCCCACCTCGCCCGCCACGGAACGCACGATGGCCCCCCCGCTGCGGACGGTTAGTAGGACCACCAACACCCTCAACGAACGAGCCAGTCGGCCCTTGAAAACCACGACCCTGTCCATTGCCATTGTTCCATCCAGAGCTCCGACCTCCGCCTGAAGATGACCCGCGGTGCTGCCCGTCACCGTAGGCGTTGTATCCGTCGTCACCCCAGGAACCATATCGATTGAACAGAGGTCCACCGCTGTTACCATCAAGCTGCCCATCATGCTGCACGAAACCACCACGCCTACCGCCATGGGCACCCCCTCGCCCGACGAAGGGGGCACCTCCGCGGCCGGCATTGGGATCGCCGGGCCGCCCACCTGCCTGGGCTCCGCCCCGCTGAACCTGCTGCGCTCCGCCCCTCCCGGCGGCCAGCACCGGCGGCGCCCCGCCCCGTCCAGCACCAAGCCCAGCCGGCGCGCTCGCCAGGGGGGCCTGCTCTTGGCCGGCGGAATCGACCTTGGCCTGCGGCCCCGTGCCTCTGCCCACCATGCCTAGGGCCCCGGAGGTCGCCGCGCAAGGAACTCCTCCCCTGGAAGAAGCCCTACGAGCACGACCTGCTCCTAGCGATAGGAGCGACGGTCGCCACGAACTGCCAACCCTAGGCCTCGGACGAGCGACTCGATCGCCTACAGGACGGTGTAGTCGATCCCTATGGATTGCTACGTGGGCCACTTGCCCCGTCCCTTCGTTCGCTAGGCCCAGAGCGGCATTGGAAGTAGCCTAATGGGGAGTATCATACACTATTATCATGCATATGATACTAGTGTATGATATTATATCCGTAGTTCATAGTATCATATGCTAGTGTCATATGATAGTTAATTTATTGACATGCATGACACATAGTATCACATTATTTAATATGATACGGTATCATGATATGATACTCAACTCTCTCTTTCTTCATTTAATTCTATGACACCTCATCAAAATTTCCTAATTGGCATGTATGATACTACCTATGATACTTTCATTACGGGCAACATGATATCTCATCAAAATTGCCTAGTTGATATGCATGATACTACTTATGATACTCCCATTACGGGCTGTACATACAACCTTCTTTTCTTTCCTCATTTATTGTATGACACATTATCAAAAATCCTATGTGGCAAAGTTTACCAACAACTATTTTACAACCATTGCAGATGCCCTTAGCCAGCCTTTGCGTCCTCTAAACCAGAAAGTGTTTTCATTAACATAGGAAAAAGTCAGATTATGGTTGTTGGCAATGGCGAGGAGACCAGACCACGAGGCATCTCGGTAGGTAAGCGTAGAATGGGAGCCACCGTACACAAAATTTGCAACAGTTTGTTTAACCTGTCGTTTTCCCCGTTGAACGATCGACGACTACGTCCGCGACTGATCATCAGTAGCTGAGCCAGGAATTAAGTATCAAGGAGGCCAAATGACTTAACAGGGTCAAATAATACTAATACATTTATTTTATCTAAATTATACACTGTTCATCTACTCAAATCACTGATCTTAGGGGGAGGCCCTTGCTGGTCCCTGTCTCGACCACCGCTGATCATCATATACCAGTGGTAGTATTATCTTAATTAATGATGGCCAGGGGCTGTGTCATCAAGTTTAGAGCGATTGAGCTCTTGGGGTTAACGGCCGAGGCCAGAACCGGGGAGCCGGACTGGTTATTGGAAGAGCCAAGGGCTGTTTGGTCGAGCTTGCAATTTTGCAAGGGAATTTCTATTCTTCAGCTCAAGATCGTTCCTAAAATCGTCCCCTCCTAGCATTGGCTTACCGAGGATGTCAAAGCCTAAATGCCCCGTGTTGCCTCGCTCGTCATCGTTACTTATGTGCGCTTTTCTTTCTACTATATCTAGAGAGTAGAGAAACAGGGATCGCTCCCGGTTCCATATCATTAAGAAAGAAACCGGGGCGTTTGGAAACTAAAATACTGTGCGGTCATCATCATAATGCTTGATACTTATGTACACTAGCTAAATGTCCGTGCGTTGCCGTGAACTAACAAAAAGTATACATACATACCAGGATGTCCCTCGGTGCCTCGCTCGTCGTCGTTGCTTATGCGGTTTTCTGTCACTACATTAAAGAAACAGGGATCCGCTCATCGATTCTATTTCACTATGAAAGAATCTGGGGCATTCAGAAACCTTATATCATCTGGACTTCAACACAATACTCAATACTCAAGAACAAAACGTCACTCTGTTAGCTAGGCACACCGGAGCGCCAGCCGGACCGTTCGGCCTTCGAGGCATTGTGGTCACACTCAGAAGTGAGAATGTGTGATACTACCTTCACATTGCATAGTACTATCATAGAGGTAATCTATTTATTATCATGCATGGCATATAATAGTACATCATTAATATGATACAATAGCATATCATGATATTCAATTATGTTTCCTTATTTAATTATATGTCATCTTAGTAAAGATGCCTAGTTGACATGCATGATACTATCTATCTTAGGATTAGACCTGATTAGCTTCACCGCCCTAGTTGTGCCTGTTCTCGCGGAGCCCCCGCATCAGGCGACTCGGGCGGGCCGCTACCCTAGCTGCCGCCGAGCAACGATCTACTCCCTCCTCTTCTCCCGATGTCGCGTGACGCCGCTGGGCTAAGCCCTAGGGCAAATGGCGGTGGCAGGGATCTCTCCTTCTCTCCCGCGGCTTGGGGTAGGACGGGGCCCCCGGCGTGTGGAGGCGCGGCTAGTCGGGACCTGTGGCGCGGCGGCCGGGCCTGCCTCGTGGCGGCGGCGGGCAGCTCTGTGGCCAGCCGGATCTCGGATATCCGTGATCATATCCGGGACTCCGAACAACATTCGGTCACCAATCATATAAGTCATATAATACTATATCGTCATCGAACGTTAAGCGTGCGGACCCTACGGGTTCGAGAACTATGTAGACATGACCGAGACACCTCTTTGGTCAATAATCAATAGTGGAACCTAGATTCCATATTGGCTCCTACATATTCTATGCAGATCTTTATCGGTCGAACCGTTATGGCAACATACACAAATTCCTTTGTCCGTCGGTATGTTACTTGCCCGAGATTCGATCGTCGGTATCTCTATACCTAGTTCAATCTTGTTACTGGTAAGTCTCTTTACTCGTTCCGTAATACATCATCCCGTGACTAACTCATTAGTCATTTGCTTGCAAGGCTTATTATGATGTGCATTACTGAGAGGGCCCAGAGATATCTCTCCGATACTCGGAGTGACAAATCATAATCTCGATTCACGCCAACCCAACAAGATATGTTCGGAGATACATGCAGAGCATCTCTACAATCACCCAGTTACGTTGTGACGTTTGATAGCACACACAGCACTCCTCCGGTATCCGGGAGTTGCACGATCTCATGGTCATAGGAATATGTATTTGACATAGATGAAAGCAGTAGCAATAAACTATACGATCCAATGCTAAGCTAATGGATGGGTCTTGTCAATCACATCATTCTCACAATGATGTGATCCCGTTATCAAATGACAACTCATGTCCATGGTTAGGAAATCTTAACCATCTTTGATCAACGAGCTAGTCTAGTAGAGGGTTACTAGGAACACGGTATTTGTTTATGTATTCACGCATGTATTTAGGTTTCCAGTCAATACAATTCTAGCATGAATAATAAACCTTTATCATGAATAAGGAAATATAAAATAATAATAACTTTATTATTGCCTCTAGGGCATATTTCCATCATGCATTCGAGGTGTCAAAGATTACCTCGGTCTTGAAAAGATTAAAGTACTTCAACCGAGCTTAATGCTGGAAACGTCTGTTGGAAATATGCCCTAGAGGCAATAATAAATTGGTTATTATTATATTTCCTTGTTCATGATAATTGTTTATTATCCATGCTAGAATTGTATTGATAGGAAACTCAGATACATGTGTGGATACATAGACAAACACCATGTCCCTAGTAAGCCTCTAGTTGACTAGCTCGTTGATCAACAGATGGTCACGGTTTCCGGACCATGGACATTGGATGTCATTGATAACGGGATCACATCATTAGGAGAATGATGTGATGGACAAGACCCAATCCTAAGCGTAGCACATATTGTGTAGTTCGTATGCTAAAGCTTTTCTAAGTGTCAAGTATCTTTTCCTTAGACCATGAGATTGTGCAACTCCCGGATACCGTAGGAATGCTTTGGGTGTACCAAACGTCACAACGTAAATGGGTGGCTATAAAGGTGCACTACAGGTATCTCCGAAAGTGTCTGTTGGGTTGGCATGAATCGAGACTGGGATTTGTCACTCCGTATGACAGGGAGGTATCTCTGGGCCCACACGGTAGGACATCATCATAATGTGCACAATATGTGATCAAGGAGTTGATCACGGGATGATGTGTTACGGAACGAGTAAAGAGACTTGCCGGTAACGAGATTGAGCAAGGTATCGGTATACCGACGATCGAATCTCGGGCAAGTGCTATACCGATAGACAAAGGGAATCGTATACGGGATTGATTGAATCCTTGACATCGTGGTTCATCCGATGAGATCATCGTGGAACATGTGGGAGCCAACATGGGTATCCAGATCCCGCTGTTGGTTATTGGCCTGAGAGTTGTCTCGGTCATGTCTACATGGTTCCCGAACCCGTAGGGTCTACACACTTAAGGTTCGATGACGCTAGGGTTATAGGGAAAGTATGTACGCGGTTACCGAATGTTGTTCGGAGTCCTGGATGAGATCCCGGACGTCACGAGGAGTTCCGTAATGGTCCGGAGGTAAAGATTCATATATGGGAAGTCCTGTTTTGGTCACCAGAAAAGTTTCGGGCGCTATCGGTAGTGTACCGGGACCACCGGGTGGGGCCACCAGCCCCGGAGGCATACGTGCGCCAAGTGTGGGAGGGGACCAGCCCCAGGTGGGCTGGTGCGCCCCCCACCATGGCCCAAGGCGCCTCCAAGAGGGGAGGGGGGCAAACCCTAGGGCAGATGGGCCCTAGGGCCCAATCTGGTGCGCCCCCCTCTCCCTCTCCCCCTCTGGCCGCCACCCCTAGATGGGATCTAGGCTGGCCGCACCCCTAGGGGTGGGAAACCCTAAAGGGGGCGCAGCCCCCCCCTTCCCCCTATATATATGTGAGGTTTGGGGCTGCCCATAACACGTTTTGACCTCTGTCACTTGGCGCAGCCCTACCTCTCTCCCTCCTCGTCTCCCGCAGCGCTTGGCGAAGCCCTGCTGGAGTCCCGCGCTCCTCCACCACCACCACGCCGTCGTGCTGCTGTTGGATGGAGTCTATGATACGTCCAAAACGTATCTATAATTTCTGTTGCTCCATGCCACTTTTGGGTGATATTGCTATGATATTCATACACTTCCATACACTTTTGATCATATTTGGACTAACTTACTAATCCAGTGCACCCCAGTGCCAGTTTCTGTTTTTGGCTGTTTTTGTATTTCAGGTTTTCACGTTTCGAGAACTGCCCAGAAAATTCCAGAAAAATTATATAAAAAATCAGCGATCCGGAAACAACATTGCGTCCGAAGGGCAGCCTGGGGGGGCCACCAGGGCTCCAGGCGCCCTGGCGACGCGCCCCCCCCCCTGGGCCGCGCCGGGGGGGCGCCTGGGCCCCCCGACGCCCGTCCGGTGCCCCGCTTTGACATATATTTAGAGGGACCTCCGAAACCCTCAGAACATGAACTCTTTTCGCGATCCCATTTCTGTTCCGCCACCGCCGCCGCTTCCAAGATCGGGAGCACCAGGAGAACTCTTCCCGGCACCCTGCCGGAGGGGAGGATCACCACCGGGAGCTTCTCCACCACCATGGACGCCTCCCGGATGACTCGTGAGTAGTCTCCCTTGGACCATGAGTCCATGACCAGTAGCTATGTGATGTTCTCCTCCCGTTCTTGTGCTTCACTAATTAGTCCTCGTGAGCTGCCCTACATGACCGAGGCACCTATGTAATCCTTATGCTGTTGCTATGTTGAGTTTGCTGGGATCCGATGGATTATGAGATTATGTTCAGATTGATCTTGAGTAATATATTTGATTCACCTCTTTTATATTTTAGTTCATAAGTAATTCTTGCATGTTCCCCGTTGTTATTTATTGCTTTGGCCGAGTACTAGGTAGTGACTCCAAGAGGGAACATTATGCTTGATTGTGGGTTCATGCCCCTCGATGACTAGCTTGAGTGACAGAAACATGAGTCTAGGGGATCTGCTGTTGCCACAAGGGGGAAAACAACGGTGCTTGTGCTCGCGGGTGCAAGGATTGTTTACTTTACGCAAAGTTCTTTTAATGCAGTTGTCTGTTGCATTGAGTTTACACTATGGGTGGGACTCGCAACTTAATACCAGCGAGATGTTTTGGATAGATATCTCAAGGTGGATGATTAGTTGTAGATATTGATGGATTTCGGTCTACTTACTTTGGCATACCGCCCTTGCTTTGAACCTCAACCTTTCTTGCAATATAGTCTGCATTGGTTTGCGTTCGTGGTCCTGTCAATTGCCCAGCTGTAATTTGTTTACCTCACATAGCTGTTTTATTGTCTTTTGGGAGAGAGACATCACTAGTGAACATCATGAGACTCCGGTCCATATTACCATCATTGATCACATCCACTATTTACTTTTCGTTATTTACCTACTATTGCAAAAAACTATCTATCACTACTATCATTGCTTTTAATCCTTTGTGAACTACAAGGCCGGAGGGATTGACAACCTCTCTGTACTCGTTGGGAGCAAAGTTATTTGTATCTGTGTGCAGGTCCACGTTGGTTGCTACTAATCTGGCGCCGTAGCAATTGACACCTACTTGTTGAACCTAGGAGTCTCTGGGGAATCGATCCTTGGCATCTTTGCTAGGGGAAAACACTTGTACTTACTGCATCTTACACCTTCCACTTGGGGTAACCAACGAGGGGTTCGAGGCCCATCAAGGAGTATTTTCTGGCGCCGTTGCCTGGGACTCCACTCTTCAGGATAGGGGAGTTGCATGCTATCTTTTACCTTTGCTTTTTAGTCTTGTTAGTTTACCTTTCATTTTTGCTTTAGTACCTTTTTATCGAAAATCACAAAAATAGTTATCTTGCTTGCTTGCTACTATGGGTTCCACCGAGAACACCAAGTTGTGTGACTTCACTAGTCACAACAACGATGACTTTATCAGCACACCTATCACTACACCTGCCACTTCAGCACCTTCATATGAAATTAAACCTGCTTTACTTAACTTAGTCATGAGAGAACAATTCTCCGGTGCTGGAGATGATGCTGCTTTACACTTGAACAACTTTATAGAACTTTGTGATATGCAAAAGTACCAAGAAATAGATGGTAATATTGTTAAGCTTAAGCTTTTTCCTTTCTCTTTGAGAGGAGGAGCTAAAATTTGGTTTCACTCTTTGCCTAGAAATAGCATAGATTCATGGGACAAGTGCAAAGATGCTTTTATCGGAAAATACTATCCACCTGCTAAAATTATCCAACTTAGAAGTAACATAATGAATTTTAAACAATTGGATAATGAACACGTTGCCCAAGCTTGGGAACGTATGAAGTCTCTTATCAAGAACTGCCCTACTCACGGTTTGACTACTTCGAGGAGATTTCCTCCCTCAATGAAAAAGTTGACTTGATCATGTCTCTACTTTCGAAGCAATCTACTTTTGATCCTCGTGATGTTCCTTTAAATTCTTTGATTGCTCAAGAACAAGTATATGTGAACTTTATCTTTAGAAACAATTTTAACAACAATGCTTATAGGAGTAACTTTGGTAGCAATCCTAGACCGTTCCCCTCTAACTCTTATGGGAACAACAATGCTTATCCTAGTACCAAGAACTCCACTACTGAACTAGAGACCATGCTTAGAGATTTCATCACTACCCAAAAAGCCTTTAATAATAATGTAGAAGAGAAACTACATAAACTAGATGATCTTTCTTTTAAGGTAGACCACTCAGCCAATGAGGTAAAATTGCTAAAAATTGAAACTTCTCCACTTAAGGAGAGGGAAGTCATCCCTATTAATGCTACTCAAGTGCAAATTAATGAAAACATTAGGATGTGGCTAAGCTTAAAGAGAGATGGGCTAGAGAAAGGGAGGAAGAGGAAAGAATTAAGAGCCTTCCTACCCACCACACTGTTGCTACTATCCAAGTTATTGAGGATGTTCACACTCTTAGCACCCAATGTACTCCTGGTCCCAATGGACCTATTAATGGTGATGCTATGACTATAGAAGCTACCAAACAAGTGAACCTTAAGGACACCACTACCACTTTACTTGATGCTCGTGACCTTGATTTTGATAATTGCACTCTTACCGAAGTTATTGATTTCCTTCACAAGATGTCTAGAGATCCCCGCACTAGCACGCTTAACCTTGCCTTCACAGAGCATATCACTAATGCTCTCATCAAAGCTAGGGAGGAGAAACTTAGAGTAGAAGCCTCCATACCTAGAAAGCTAGAAGATGGTTGGGATCCTATGATAAAAATTAATTTGAATAACTTCTCTTGTTATGCATTATGTGATGTTGGTGCTAGTACCTCTGTTATGCCCAAAAGGATATATGATATGCTTAAATTGAAACCTTATGATTCTTGTTCTTTTGGTGTTCGTCTCGTTGATTCTTCCACAAAGAAACCTTTGGGGAGGATCGACGATGTTCTTATCGTTGTCAATGATAATTATGTGCCCGTTGATTTCACTATTATGGATATTGAATGTGATCCTTCTTGTCCAATTATTTTGGGACATCCCTTTTTGTGCACCGTTGGTGCTGTCATTGACATGAAAGAGGGTAATATAAAATTTCAGTTTCCTCTCAAGAAAGGGATGGAACACTTCCCTCGCAAGAAGGTCAAGTTACCTTTTGAGTCCGTTGTACGGGCTAGCTATTCTTTTACTCTTGATAAAACTTGATCTATGCATTATGCCTAGCTTAAAGGCATAAAAGAAAGCGCTTTTGGGAGGCAGCCCACATGAATAATTTTTTTGCTTTTGTTGTTTCTTGATGTTGTTCACTGCTGTAGCATCATCATTGTATCTTTGCTTTTCATATTTGTGCCAAGTATAGCCTCCGATTGCTAGAAAGTTCAAAAGTTGTGAGGTGCTGTCCAGGAAACAGATTATGTCCTTGGATAGAAAAATTCGTATAAATCACCAGATCATCTTTTTGGTCTGAATTTTTTCGACAGCGTTCTCTATATAATTGTCTTTCGTGCGTCAGTTCTTAGTTTTTTGATTTGAGTTGCAGAAGTATCCCGAACAGATCAATTACTGCCTGCTGTTCTGTTTTTCACAGATTCTGTCCTGTTTTGCCTTACCTTCACTTTGCAAATTAAGAACTTGCTTTTTCTTTGCAAAAACCTTTTTGGAAATCTTGAGAAACAGTAGAACTTCAAGAATATCCTTATTTCCAGCAAGTTATAATTATTTTATTAAGGGTACTAACCTCGCTAATCAGATTATGATGAGTTATGTATGAAGGGAGTTTTCAAGTGTGCGAGGGAAAATGATAAAAAGATTCAGGAGTGTCAAGCGCTCAAGCTTGGGGATGCCCCCGTGCACCCCCAAGAAATATTCAAGGAGACTCAAGCGTCTAAGCTTGGGGATGCCCCCCGTGCATCCCCTTCTCCGTCAACACTATCAGTTCGTCTTTCGTTTCGCTATATTTTTATCACTTCATGTGTTATGTGCTATGCTTGGAGCGTCTTGCTTTTAGTTTTCTTTTTAGTTTTTCATAATGAGTCGGAACCCAACATTCCTTTATGTGGGAGAGAAACACGCTCCACCTCTACCTAGAACATAACATAGAATTTTCATGTCTATCTATGCTGTGTGTGTTCTTTGTCTTTTAATAGCTACTATCATACTCTGCTCTTAGTATTCATGCTTATCTTTTCAAGAGCTTTTATTTAGTTGGTTGCTTGAACTCTCTTTAATTACCATGCTCACCTTATTAAGAGAGTTTGCTTCCGTTGCATTGGTTAATGTGTCTATGATAAAGATGCTACTTTCATGATGGTGCTTAGTAGTTCAGGTTTTCTTTTGGTTAATCTCAAATAGCTGGGGGGTTCCCAATGTGTTATTGGAGTACCAACTTGGTTTGTTTGCCTATGATGTGGTATGGTTTAGTAATATCTTCTTTCGATAATTTATTTTGATTGACTTGGCGTATGCTCACGCATATTTAAGACTGTAAAGAAAGTCTGTCAAGCCTTGATGATCTTTTGTTTCTGAGTAGCGATGTAACTACCATGCCTGATTCAATATTTCTTTGTCGCTCTGCATGATTATGACCGTCATGGCTCTCTTAGTTGGTCGCTCCCAGTCTTTTGCTAACCTCCACCTGCACTAAGCAAACTAACCATGCAATACATAGCTCATGGGAAAGTAGCCTAAAAACTATTGTGGTAAAGAATATGTTGCTTATGTATCTTATTTCTTATAAGTTGCTTGGTGAGCGGTAACCATGTTTCTGGGGACGCCATCAGTTGTCACACTTTTGTTGAATATCATGTGAGTTGCTATGCATGTTCGTCTTGTCTGAAGTAAGGGTGATTTGCCGTGGGTTGAATTAATATGCATATTGTTAGAGAAGAACATTGGGCCGCCAACCAAAGCCATGCATCATGGTGGAAGTTTTAGCTTGGACCTTAATCCTCAATCTCTCATGAGAATATGCTTATGCATTAAAGAGGAGTCCATCATCTATTTTCTATGTTGTCCCGGTATGGATGTCCTCAAGTTGAGATCTATCAAAAACGAGAAATCAAATGCGATCTATCTCCTTGGACCTTTGTACAGGTGGCATAGAGGTACCCCTTTGTGACACTTGGTTGAAACATATGCAATGCAATGATAACCTATGGGGATCCGAGCTAATTAGGACAAGGAGCGAGCACTATTAGTATTCGATGCATGAGGCTTGCAACTTATAGGATGTTTTATACATGACACATATGAAGTACTACTACCGTTGACACAATTGCTTCCATGTTTTCAAAATAAAAAGCTCTAGCACTTAACCTTTCTTTTACCTTTATGTTGAAGCACCAACTACTGAGAGCATGATTGTCATTCTGAGTGTAATGTGCATTGTCCCAAAGTAGCATTGTCTTTTGCATGATTGTGATATCGTTTATTCTGAAATGATTGTATCTAGTCATCACTTAAACCTTGAAGGTGCCCTTGCATTTATGTTTTGCATCACTAAAGGGGGCAAGCTAGATATCACTTTATCATATTTGCACATCATGTTCATTGCAAATCTTTTTGATGTTTCAGTTTCATGTTGTAAAACTTTCAGTCATTTGTGATTTTCTCTTGAGGCAACTTAATTACTTTAGAATCATTGTCTCAGTAAGCTTTTGTCATATGACTATGAGAAAGTCCTATATGGTTAATAGCATGTCACCACAGAAATTATTCTTGTTATCATTTACCTACTCGAGGACGAGCAGGAATTAAGCTTGGGGATGTTGATACGTCCAAAACGTATCTATAAATTCTGCTGCTCCATGCCACTTTTGGGTGATATTGCTATGATATTCATACACTTCCATACACTTTTGATCATATTTGGACTAACTTACTAATCCAGTGCACCCCAGTGCCAGTTTCTGTTTTCGGCTGTTTTTGTATTTCAGGTTTTCACGTTTCGAGAACTGCCTAGAAAAATCCAAAAAAATTATATAAAAAATTAGCGATCCGGAAACAACACTGCGTCCGAAGGGCAGCCTGGGGGGGGCCACCAGGGCTCCAGGCGCCCTGGCGGCGCGCCCCTCCTCCTGGGCCGCGCCGGGGGGGGGGCGCCTGGGCCCCCCGAAGCCCGTCCGGTGCCCCCCTTTGGCATATATTTAGAGGGACCTCCGAAACCCTCAGAACAGGAACTCTTTTCGCGATCCCATCTCTGTTTCGCCGCCGCCGCCGCTTCCAAGATCGGGAGCACCAGGAGAACTCTTCCCGGCACCCTGCCGGAGGGGAGGATCACCACCGGGAGCTTCTCCACCACCATGGACGCCTCCCGGATGACTCGTGAGTAGTCTCCCTTGGACCATGAGTCCATGACCAGTAGCTATGTGATGTTCTCCTCCCGTTCTTGTGCTTCACTAATTAGTCCTCGTGAGCTTCCCTACATGATCGAGGCACCTATGTAATCCTTATGCTGTTGCTATGTTGAGTTTGCTGGGATCCGATGGATTATGAGATTATGTTCAGATTGATCTTGAGTAATATATTTGATTCACCTCTTTTATATTTTAGTTCATAAGTAATTCTTGCATGTTCCCCGTTGTTATTTATTGCTTTGGCCGAGTAGTAGGTAGTGACTCCAAGAGGGAACGTTATGCTTGATTGTGGGTTCATGCCCCTCGATGACTAGCTTGAGTGACAGAAACATGAGTCTAGGGGATGTGTTGTTGCCACAAGGGGGAAAACAACGATGCTTGTGCTCGCGGGTGTAAGGATTGTTTACTTTACGCAAAGTTCTTTTAATGCAGTTGTCTGTTGCATTGAGTTTACACTATGGGTGGGACTCGCAACTTAATACCAGCGAGATGTTCTGGATAGATATCTCAAGGTGGATGATTAGTAGTAGATATTGATGGATTTCGGTCTACTTACTTTGGCGTACCGCCCATGCTTTGAACCTCAACCTTTCTTGCAATGTAGTCAGCATTGGTTTGCGTTCGTGGTCCTGTCAATTGCCCAGCTGTAATTTGTTTACCTCACATAGCTGTTTTATCGTCTTTTGGGAGAGAGACATCACTAGTGAACATCATGAGACTCCGGTCCATATTACCATCATTGATCACATCCACTATTTACTTTTCGTTATTTACCTACTATTGCAAAAAACTATCTATCACTACTATCATTGCTTTTAATCCTTTATGAACTACAAGGCCGGAGGGATTGACAACCTCTCTGTACTCGTTGGGAGCAAAGTTATTTGTATCTGTGTGCAGGTCCACGTTGGTTGCTACTAATCTGGCGCCGTAGCAATTGACACCTACTTGTTGAACCTAGGAGTCTCTGGGGAATCGATCCTTGGCATCTTTGCTAGGTGAAAACACTTCTACTTACTGCATCTTACACCTTCCACTTGGGGTAACCAACAAGGGGTTCGAGGCCCATCAGTCTTCCCCAATCTCTCCCTCTCTCCTTGCTAGATCAAGGCGTGGGAGACGTCATCGGGCTGCACGTTGATACGTCCAAAACGTATCTATAATTTCTGCTTGCTCCATGCCTCTTTTGGGTGATATTGCTATGATATTTATACACTTCCATACACTTTTGATCATATTTGGACTAACCTATTAACTCACTGCACCCCAGTGCCAGTTTCTGTTTTCGGCTGTTTTTGTATTTCAGGTTTTCACGTTACGAGAACTGCCAGGAAAAATCCAGAAAAATTATATAAAAAATCAGCGTTCCAGAAACTACCGTGCGCCCGAAGGACAACCGGGGGGGGGGCACCAGGGCTCCAGGCACCCTGGCGGCGCGCCCCCCCTGGGCCGCACCGGGGGGCGCCTGGGCCCCCCGAGGCTCCTCCGATGCCCCCCTTTGGCATATATTTAAAGCGTCTCCCGAAACCCTTGAGGGAGGAACCATTTTCGCGATCCCATCTTTGTTCCGCCGCCGCCGCCGCTTCCAAGATCGGGAGCACCAAGAGAACTCTTCCCGGCACCCTGCCGGAGGGGAGGATCACCACCGGGAGCCTCTCCACCACCATGGACGCCTCCCGAATGAGTTGTGAGTAGTCTCCCTTGGACCATGATTCCATGACCAATAGCTATGTGATGTTCTCCTCCCGTTCTTGTGCTTCACTAATTAGTCCTCGTGAGCTGCCCTACATGATCGAGGCACATATGTAATCCTTATGCTGTTGCTATGATGAGTTTGCTGGGATCCGATGGATTATGAGATTATGTTCAGATTGTGCTTGAGTAATATATTTGATCTACCTCTTTTATATTTATGTTCGTAAGTAATTCTTGCATGTTCTCCATTGTTATTTATTGCTTGGCCCAAGTAATAGGTAGTGACTCCAAGAGGGAACGTTATGCTTGATTGTGGGTTCATGCCCCTCGATGACTAGCTTGAGTGACAGAAACATGAGTCTAGGGGATGTGCTATTGCCACAAGGGGGAAAACAACGGTGCTTGTGCCCGCGGCTGCAAGGATTGTTTACTTTACGCAAAGTTCTTTTAATGCAGTTGTCTGTTGCATTGAGTTTACACTATGGGTGGGACTCGCAACTTAATACCAGCGAGATGTTCTGGATAGATATCTCAAGGTGGATGATTAGTAGTAGATATTGATGGATTTCGGTCTACTTACTTTGGCGTACCGCCCATGCTTTGAACCTCAACCTTTCTTGCAATGTAGTCAGCATTGGTTTGCGCACATGGTCCTGTCAATTGCCCAGCTGTAATTCGTTTACCTCACATAGCTGTTTTATCGTCTTTTGGGAGAGAGACATCACTAGTGAACATCATGAGACTCCGGTCCATATTACCATCATTGATCACATCCACTATTTACTTTTCGCATTTATTTACTATTGCAAACATTATCTATCACTACTATCATTTGCGTTTAATCCTTTGTGAACTACAAGGCCGGAGGGATTGACAACCTCTCTGTACTCGTTGGGAGCAAAGTTATTTGTATCTGTGTGCAGGTCCATGTTGATTGCTAATATCTGGCGCCGTTAGCAGTTGACACCTTCTTGTTGAAACTAGGAGTCTCTGGGGATTCGATCCTTGGTATCTTGCCAAGGGAAAAACTTCCGCAACACTACATCTCACACCTTCCACTTGGGGTAACCAACGAGGGGCGAGAAGCCCATCAAGGAGTTTTTCTGGCGCCGTTGCCGGGGACTCCACTCTTCAGGATAGGGGAGTTGCATGCTATCTTTTACCTTTGCTTTTTAGTCTTGTTAGTTTACCTTTCAGTTTTGCTTTAGTATCTTTTTATCGAAAATCACAAAAATATTTATCTTGCTTGCTTGCTACTATGGGTTCCACCGAGAACACCAAGTTGTGTGACTTCACTAGTCACAACAACGATGACTTTATCAGCACACCTATCACTACACCTGCCACTTCAGCACCTTCATATGAAATTAAACCTGCTTTACTGAACTTAGTCATGAAAGATCAATTCTCCGGTGCTGGAGATGATGCTGCTTTACACTTGAACAACTTTGTTGAACTCTGTGATATGCAAAAGTACCAAGAAATAGATGGTAATATTGTTAAGCTTAAGCTTTTTCCTTTCTCCTTGAGAGGAGGAGCTAAAATTTGGTTTCAGTCTTTGCCTAGAAATAGCATAGATTCATGGGACAAGTGCAAAGATGCTTTTATTGGAAAATACTATCCACCTGCTAAAATTATCCAACTAAGAAGTAACATAATGAATTTTAAACAATTGGATAATGAACACGTTGCCCAAGCTTGGGAACGTATGAAATCTCTTATCAAGAACTGCCCTACTCATGGTTTGACTACTTGGATGGTTATCCAAACTTTTTATGCAGGCTTGAACTTTACCTCGCGGAACTTGTTAGATTCGGCCGCGGGAGGAACCTTTATGTCAACTACACTTGGTGCTGCCACGAAGCTTCTCGATGAGATGATGACCAACTATTCCCAATGGCACACCGAACGCGCTCCAACAGGTAGGAAGGTAAACTCTGTCGAGGAGATTTCCTCCCTAAATGAAAAAGTTGACTTGATCATGTCTCTACTTTCGAAGCAATCTTCTGTTGATCCTCGTGATGTTCCTTTAAATTCTTTGATTGCTCAAGAACAAGTAGATGTGAACTTTATCTCTAGAAACAATTTTAATAACAATGCTTATAGGAGTAATTTTGGTAGCAATCCTTATGGGAACAGCAATGCTTATCCTATCACCAAGAACTCCACCCAAAAAGATAGAGACTTGTCTGGCTATGAGAAACTTCTAGAAATAGAGAAGGCCACTAAGAATTACATGCACACCCAATATGAACAAAACAAAACCTTCTCGAGGCAATTAAATGAGCATACTGCTATCTTGCAAAACATTAGTAGACAATTAGAGAGCATAAATATTGAGATTTCTAACCTCCAGACTAGGCTCACTATCACTGAGACCCAAGTTTCCAACATGTCCCACACACAAGCCACTTTGATAAACCAAATGGCAGCTAAACCCGAAGTGGTTGCACCCCTAAGGGAGGAAGAAGATAGAATTAAGAGCCTTCCTACCCACCACATTGTTGCTACTATCCAAGTTGTTGAGGATATCCAAACTCTTAGCACCCAATGCACTCCTGGTCCCGATGTGTTGCTCCTGCACCAAGATAATGTGTGCCTTGATCAGGAGCTCCGCCAAATGCAAGGACTTGACGGTCCCATTATCACATCCCCGCACAACAGCCAGTAGGAAGCTCAGTTTGTTTGATCATGTATGCACCGCTAAGTTGAAGCACTTGGCCATGGCCATCTTCGCTATCTCACACGATGGGCCAGGCCCAAAATCTCAAGTAGGTTGGTTACTAGGGCCCTGATACGTCCAAAACGTATCTATAATTTCTGCTTGCTCCATGCCTCTTTTGGGTGATATTGCTATGATATTTATACACTTCCATACACTTTTGATAATATTTGGACTAACCTATTAACTCAGTGCACCCCAGTGCCAGTTTCTGTTTTCGGCTGTTTTTGTATTTCAGGTTTTCCCATTACGAGAACTGCCAGAAAAATACCGAAAAAATTATATAAAAAATCAGCGTTCCAGAAGGTTCTCGGTAGCCAAAGTACAGCCGGGGGGGGCACCAGGGCTCCAGGCGCCCTGGTGGCACCCCCCCCGCTGGGCCGCGCCGGGGGGGCGCCTGGGCCCCCCGAGCCTCGTCTGGTGCCCCCCTTTGGCATATATTTAGACCGTCTCCCAAAACCCTTGAGACGGAAACCCTTTTTCGCGATCTCATCTCTGTTCCGCCGCCGCCGCCGCTTCCAAGATCGGGAGCACCAGGAGAACCCTTCCCGGCACCCTGCCGGAGGGGGGGATCACCACCGGGAGCTTCTCCACCACCATGGACGCCTCCCGGATGAGTTATGAGTAGTCTACCTTGGACCATGGGTCCATGACCAGTAGTTATGTGATGATCTCCTCCCGTTCTTGTGCTTCACTAATTAGTCCTCGTGAGCTGCCCTACATGATCGAGGCACATATGTAATCCTTATGCTGTTGCTATGATGAGTTTGCTGGGATCCGATGGATTATGAGATTATGTTCAGATTGTGTTTGAGTAATATATTTGATTCACCTCTTTTATATTTATGTTCGTAAGTAATTCTTGCATGTTCTCCGTTGTTATTTATTGCTTTGGCCAAGTAGTAGGTAGTGACTCCAAGAGGGAACTTTATGCTTGATTGTGGGTTCATGCCCCTCGATGACTAGCTTGAGTGACAGAAACATGAGTCTAGGGGATGTGCTGTTGCCACAAGGGGGAAAACAATGGTGCTTGTGCCCGCGGGTGCAAGGATTGTTTACTTTACGCAAAGTTCTTTTAATGCAGTTGTCTGTTGCTTTGAGTTTACACTATGGGTGGGACTCGCAACTTAATACCAGCGAGATGTTCTGGATAGATATCTCAAGGTGGATGATTAGTAGTAGATATTGATGGATTTCGGTCTACTTACTTTGGCGTACCGCCCATGCTTTGATCCTCAACCTTTCTTGCAATGTAGTCAGCATTGGTTTGCGTTCGTGGTCCTGTCAATTGCCCAGCTGTAATTCGTTTACCTCACATAGCTGTTTTATCGTCTTTTGGGAGAGAGACATCACTAGTGAACATCATGAGACTCCGGTCCATATTACCATCATTGATCACATCCGCTATTTACTTTTCGCTTTTATTTACTATTGCAATTATATCTATCACTACTATCACTTGCGTTTAATCCTTTGTGAACTACAAGGCCGGAGGGATTGACAACCTCTCTGTACTCGTTGGGAGCAAAGTTATTTGTATCTGTGTGCAGGTCCACGTTGATTGCTAATATCTGGCGTCGTAGCAGTTGACACCTTCTTGTTGAACCTAGGAGTCTCTGGGGATTCGATCCTTGGTATCTTTGCCAAGGGAAAAACTTCCGCAACACTACATCTCACACCTTCCACTTGGGGTAACCAACGAGGGGCGAGAAGCCTAGCACACGTGTGTTTAACGCGGAGGTGCCGTTGTTCGGCGCTTAGATCGGAATCAACCACGATCTGAATCGCAGCGAGTACGACTCCTTCATCCGCGTTCTTGCAACGCTTCCGCATCGCGATCTACAAGGGTATGTAGATGCACTCACCTTCCCCTCGTTGCTAGATTACTCCATAGATAGATCTTGGTGATGCGTAGGAAATTTTTTGATTTTCTGCTACGATCCCCAACAGTGGCATCATGAGCTAGGTCTATGCGTAGTTTCTTGCACGAGTAGAACACAAAGTAGTTGTGGGCGTGGATTTGTCAATTTACTTGCCCTTACTAGTCTTATCTTGATTCGGCGGCATCGTGGGATGAAGCGGCCCGGACCGACCTTACACGTACTCTTACGTGAGACAGTTTCCACCGACTGACATGCACTAGTTGCATAAGGTGGCTAGCGGGTGTTTGTCTCTCCCACTTTAGTCGGATCGGATTCGATGAAAATGGTCCTTATGAAGGGTAAATAGAAATTGGCATATCACGTTGTGGTTTTGGCGTAGGTAAGAAACGTTCTTGCTAGAAACCTATAGCATCTACGTAAAAACTTGCAACAACAATTAGGGGACGTCTAACTTGTTCTTGCAGCATGTGCCGTGTGATGTGATATGGCCAGAAGGATGTGATGAATGATATATGTGATGTATGAGATTGATCATGTTCTTGTAATAGGAATCACGACTTGCATGTCGATGAGTATGACAACCGGCAGGAGCCATAGGAGTTGTCCTATTTTATTGTATGACCTGCGTGTCACTGAAAACGCCATGTAATTACTTTACTTTATTGCTAAACGTTAGCCATAGCAGTAGAAGTAATGTCTGGCCAGACAACTTCATGAAGACACAATGATGGAGATCATGATGATGGAGATCATGGTGTCATGCCGGTGACGATGATGATCATGGAGCCCCGAAGATGAAGATCAGAAGGAGCAAAATGATATTGGCCATATCATGTCACTATTTGATTGCATGTGATGTTTATCATGTTTTACATCTTATTTGCTTAGAACGACGGTAGTGAATAAGATGATCTCTCACTAAAATTTCAAGAATTGTGTTCCCCCTAACTGTGCACCGTTGCTAAGGTTCGTTGTTCCGAAGCACCACGTGATGATCGGGTGTGATAGGTTCTAACGTTCGCATACAACGGGTGTAAGCCAGATTTACACACGCGATACACTTAGGGTTGACTTGACGAGCCTAGCATGTACAAACATGGCCTCGGAACACGGAAGACCGAAAGGTCGAACATGAGTCGTATAGAAGATACGATCAACATGAAGATGTTCACCGTTGATGACTAGTTTGTCTCACGTGATGATCGGACACGGCCTAGTCGATTCGGATCATGTATCACTTAGATGACTAGAGAGATGTCTATCTGAGTGGGAGTTCATTAGATGAACTTAATTGTCATGAACAATAGTCTAAGTTGTCTTCGCAAATTATGTTGTAGACCAATAACTGCGTTGTAGCTCCCTGTTTAATACGATCCTAGAGAAAGACTAAGTTGAAAGATATTGTAAGCAATGATACGGACTGGGTCCGTAGTCCGAGGAGTGTCCTCACTGCTACACAGAAAGCTTACGTCTTTGATGCACCGCTCGATGTGCAAACCCCTACAACGTTGTCTGTGGATGTTGTGAACACCTGACAGACACGTCCTGATGACTACTTGATAGTTTAGTGCACCATACTTTACGGCTTAAAATCGGGATTCCAATGACGTTTTGAACGTCATAGAACATATGATATGTTCTAAGAGCTGAAATTGGGATTTCAGGCTCATGCCCGTGTTGAGAGGTATGAGACCTCTGACAAGTTCTTTTGCCAAAAAGATGGAGGAGAATAGCTCAACTAGTGAGCATGTGCTCAGAATGTCTGGGTGCTAAAATCACTTGAACCAAGTGGGAGTTAATCTTCCAGGTGAGATAGTGGTTGACAGAATTCTCTAGACACCATCACCAAGCTACTAGAACTTCGTGATGAACTATGACATGCGAAGGATGGAGATGATCCCGGAGCTATTAGCGGTTCTTAAGACCGCAAAAGTAGAAATCAAGAAGGAGCATCAAGTGTTGATGGTTTAACAAGACCACTGGTTTCGAAAGGGCAAGGGCTAGAAGGGAATCTTCATGAATGGCAAACCAGTTGTCGCTCTGATGAAGGAACCCATGGTTGAACCCAAACCTCGAGACTAAGTGCTTCTATTGTAAGGGGAACGGTCACATGGTAGCGGAACTACCCCAAATACATGGTAGATATGATAGCTGGCAACTTCAACAACGTATATTTGATATACGTGTTATTGATGTGTACCTTACTAGTACTCCTTGTAGCACGTGGGTATTGGATACCGGTTCAGTTGCTATTATTAGTGACTTGAAGCAAAAGCTACGGACTGAACGGAGACTAGCTAAGGGCGAGGTGACGATGTGTGTTGGAAGTGTTTCCAAGGTTGATAAGATCACCATCGCACGCTCCCTCTATTTTCGGGATTAGTGTTGAACCTAGATAAATGTTATCAGGTGTCTACGTTGAGCATGAATATGATTAGATCATGTTCATTGCAATACGGTTATTCATTTAAGTTAGAGAATAATGGTTATTCTGTTTACATGAATAATACCTTTATGGTCATGCACCCAATGGTTTATTGAATCTCGATTATAGTAATACACATGATGATAATATTAATGCCAAAAGATGCAGAGTTAATAATGATAGTCCCACTTTCTTGTGGCACTGCCGCTTAGGTCATTTTGGCATAAAATGCATGAAGAAACTCCATGCTGATGGATGTTTGGAGTCACTTGATTTTGAATCGCTTGACACATGCGAGCCATGCCTCATGGGCAGGATGACTAAGATCCCGTTTTCATATACAATGAAACGGGCAAGTGACTTGTTGGAAATCATACATGCTGATGTGTGTGATCCAATGAGAATTAAGGCGTGTGGTGGATATCGTTATTTTCTCATCTTCACTGCCGATTTAAGTAGATATGGGTATATTTACTTAATGAAGCAAAAGTCTGAAACGTTTGAAAAGTTCAAGCAATTTCAGAGTGAAGATTAAATCATAACAAGAAGATCATGTTCCTACGATCTGATCAAGGGGAGATTTTCTGAATTATGAGTTTGGCAATCACTTAAGACATTGTGGAATTGTTTCGCAGTTGAAGCCACATGGAACACCACAACGTAATGGTGTGTACGGACGTCGTAATCAAACCTTATAAGATATGGTGCGATCTATGATGTCTCTTACCGATCTACCGCTATTATTTTGAGGTTATGCATTAGAGACAGCTGTACTCACTTTAGATAGGGCATCATCTAAGTCCGTTGAAACAACGCCGTATGAACTCTGGTTTGGCGAGAAACCAAAGTTGTCGTTTCTTAATGTTTGGGGCTTCGATGCTTATGGCTTCAGCTGGAAAAAGCTCGGACCCAAAGTGGACAAATACATCTTCATAGAATACCCAAAGGTAACAGGTGGGTATACCTTCTATCTCAGATCCAAGGACAAAAATGTTTGTCGCTAAGAACGGGTCCTTTCTCGAGAAGGAGTTTCTCTCGAAAGAATTGAGTGGGAGGAAGATAGAACTTGATGAGGTTGTCGAACCCTCACTTCAACCGGAGAGTAGTGCAACACAGAAAGATGTTTCTGTGGAACCTACGACTGTTGAAGAGGAAACTAATGATAGTGATCATGAAGCTCCAGATCAAGTTGCTATCGAACCTCGTAGGTCGACAAGGATATGTACTACTCCTGAGTGGTACGGTGATCCTGTCTTAGAGGTCATGTTGTTGGACAACGATGAACCTACGAACTATGGAGAAGCGATGGTGGGCCCGTATTCCGACAAATGGTTAGAAGCCGAGAAATCCGAGATAGGATCCATGTATCAAAACGAAGTATGGACTTTGGTGGACTTGCCCGATGATTGACAAGCCATTGAGATAAATGGATCTTTAAGAAGAAGACGGACGTGGACGGTAATGGTCACCGTCTATGAAGCTCGACTTGTGGCAAAGAGTTTTTCACAAGTTCAAGGAGTTGACTACGATGAGATTTTCTCACCCGTAGCGATGCTTAAGTCCGTCGGAATCATGTTAGCATTAGCTACATTTATGAAATCTGGCAGATGGATGCCAAAACAAGTTTCCTTACCAATTTTCGTTAGGAAAGGTTGTATGTGATACAATCAGAAAGGTTTTGTCGATCCTAAGGATGCTAAAAGGTATGCTAGCTCCAGCGATCCTTCTATGGACTAGAGCTAGCATCTCAGAGTCGGAATATATGCTTTGATGGAGTGATCAAAGTTTTTGGGTATACAAAGTTTGTTAGAAACTTGTATTTACAATAAAGTGAGTGGGAGCACTACAACATTTCTGATAAGTATATGTGAATGACATATTGTTGATCCGAAATGATATAGAATTTCTGGAAAACATAAAGGGTTGTTTGAAAGGAGTCTTTTTTTCAAAGGAAGACCTGGATAAAGCTGCTTACATAATTGGGCATCAAGATCTATAGAGATAGATCAAGACTCCTAATGATACTTTCAAAAAGAACACACACCTTTGACATGATTTTGAAGGAGTTCAAAATAGATCAGTCAAAGAAGGAGTTCTTACCTGAGTTGTAAGGTGTGAAGTTGAGTAAGACTCGAAGCTTGACCACGGCAGATGAAAGAGGAAGGACGAAGGTCGTCCCCTATGCTTTTGTCATAGGCTCTATACGATATGCCATGCTGAGTACCGCACCTGATGTGTGCCTTGCCACATGTCTGGCAAGAGGGTACAAAGGTGATCCAGGGGTGGATCACTAGATAGTGGTCAAAATTATCCTTAGAGGAATAAGGAAATGTTTTTCGATTATGGAGGTGATAAAGAGTTCGACGTAAAGAGTTACGTCGATGCAAGCTTAACACCTATCCGGATAACTCTGAGTAGAGATACCGGATACGTATAATGGAGCAACAGTTTGGAATAGCTCCAAGTGGAACGTGATAGCAGCATCTACGATATGACATAAAGTTTTGCGAAGTACATAGGGATCTGAATGTTGCAGACCCGTTGACTACAACCTCTCTCACAAGCATAACATGATCAAACCCAGAACTCATTGAGTGTTAATCACATATTGATGTGAACTAGATTACTGAATCTAGTAAACTCTTTGGATGTTAGTCACATGGCGACGTGACCTATGAGTGTTAATCACATGGCGATGTGAACTAGATTATTGACTCTAGTGCAAGTGGGAGACTGTTGGAAATATGCCCTAGAGGCAATAATAAATTGGTTATTATTATATTTCCTTGTTCATGATAATTGTTTATTATCCATGCTAGAATTGTATTGATAGGAAACTCAGATACATGTGTGGATACATAGACAAACACCATGTCCCTAGTAAGCCTCTAGTTGACTAGCTCGTTGATCAACAGATGGTCACGGTTTCCTGACCATGGACATTGGATGTCATTGATAACGGGATCACATCATTAGGAGAATGATGTGATGGACAAGACCCCATCCTAAGCCTAGCACAGATCGTGTAGTTCGTATGCTAAAGCTTTTCTAAGTGTCAAGTATCTTTTCCTTAGACCATGGGATTGTGCAACTCCCGGATGCCGTAGGAATGCTTTGGGTGTACCAAACGTCACAACGTAACTGGGTGGCTATAAAGGTGCACTACAGGTATCTCCAAAAGTGTCTGTTGGGTTGGCATGAATCGAGACTGGGATTTGTCACTCCGTATGACGGAGAGGTATCTCTGGGCCCACTCGGTAGGACATCATCATAATGTGCACAATATGTGATCAAGGAGTTGATCACGGGATGATGTGTTATGGAACGAGTAAAGAGACTTGCCGGTAACGAGATTGAGCAAGGTATCGGTATACCGACGATCGAATCTCGGGCAAGTGCTATACCGATAGACAAAGGGAATCGTATACGGGATTGATTGAATCCTTGACATCGTGGTTCATCCGATGAGATCATCGTGGAACATGTGGGAGCCAACATGGGTATCCAGATCCCGCTGTTGGTTATTGGCCTGAGAGTTGTCTCGGTCATTGAACACTTAAGGTTCGATGACGCTAGGGTTATAGGGAAAGTATGTACGCGGTTACCGAATGTTGTTCGGAGTCCCGGATGAGATCCCGGACATCACGAGGAGTTCCGGAATGGTCCAGAGGTAAAGATTCATATATGGGAAGTCCTGTTTTGGTCACCGGAAAAATTTCGGGCGCTATCAGTAGCGTACCGGGACCACCGGGAGGGTCCCGGGGGTCCACCGGGTGGGGCTACCAGCCCCGGAGGCATACGTGGGCCAAGTGTGGGAGGGGACCAGCCCCAGGTGGGCTGGTGCGCCCCCCCACCATGGCCCAAGGCGCCTCCAAGAGGGGAGGGGGGCAAACCCTAGGGCAGATGGGCCCTAGGGCCCAATCTGGTGCGCCCCTCTCTCCCTCTCCCCCTCTGGCCGCCACCCCTAGATGGGATCTAGGGTGGCCGCACCCCTAGGAGTGGGAAACCCTAAAGGGGGCGCAGCCCCCCCCTCCCCCCTATATATATGTGAGGTTTGGGGCTGCCCATAACACGTTTTGACCTCTGTCACTTGGCGCAGCCCTACCTCTCTCCCTCCTCGTCTCCCGCAGCGCTTGGCGAAGCCCTGTAGGAGTCCCGCGCTCCTCCACCACCACCATGCCGTCGTGCTGCTGTTGGATGGAGTCTTCCCCAACCTCTCCCTCTCTCCTTGCTAGATCAAGGCGTGGGAGAAGTCATCGGGCTGCACGTGTGTTGAACGCGGAGGCGCCGTTGTTCGGTGCTTAGATCGGAATCAACCGCGATCTGAATCGCAGCGAGTACGACTCCTTCATCCGTGTTCTTGCAACGCTTCCGCATCGCGATCTACAAGGGTATGTAGATGCACTCACCTTCCCCTCGTTGCTAGATTACACCATAGATAGATCTTGGTGATGCGTAGGAAATTTTTTGATTTTCTGCTACGATCCCCAACAACATCCTATATGGATCTAGCCACTTGTGTCTGAGCTTTATGCCGGACTACTCCCGAGGTGGTGCACCACCTCGGTCGTGGGCCGATTTTTTTGCGGAATTTATTTCCGGTTGGTGCAATTTATTTGCTAACGAGATGTATAGCCGGTAGCCCTTAAGGTGTGTGTCGGTCTAAAACCTGAGATGCACCTAAAGGATAAAACAAAACCACTGATCCCAGTAGCCCCGGAGACTTGGGTTGGGCAACATGGGCGACCATAGGATCGTATCTCCTCTGGAACTAGTCCAGATATTGTGTACGTACTGACAACGCCGAGGTGCAGCTCGGCGGAAAAGATGCTGAACTGCGGGTCATAAAAAGAATCCCCAAGCAACACCTCGAACAAGAGGATGTCCCGCCTCCTGAAAGGAAAACATATATAAAATAGGTTACAAGTGCCATAAGTTCGAATAACCAGAAAACTTATGCAAAAACTTTACTTACGAAATAAATCAAGTTTTTTTGTGCCATTCTAAAAATTGGTCTAAAAATTACTTTGTGCTTCTGGTGTGCTTTAACATGACACATCCTATCTCTAGACTTCAAGTGGGTTAGCCTTCGGCTTCAACCTCACTTCCTGAAGGCCGAGTGTTTCTCAGAGGCTGGTTTAGCGAACCAAAACTCGAGCGGCGTTAGAGAGAAACCAGGCTATCCGGCTACTGACCACACACTCAAGTTGAGAAAGGAGTGATAGAAAAAGACTTTACAACGACTTGAAAGAACACACTTAGTATAAAACGACTCATATGAATTTAAGAGCGCCCAGTTAACTTGGGTAATAGAAGTGTTTTAGACAAACAATGTTTTTTACAAACTAAGTTTTTCCCTCGTATGTACATGCGTACGCTCGCCTTCCTGAGTCCTGACGATACATGGCCGCGCTAGCCATGCAAGGCAGCAGCCAGCAGAGGTCTCCTGTTGGGCCCCCAACGTCGCCAGCAACACAGGCACGCACACGTCCACGCGGCCGCCTTTGGCCAGCATGCCACCACCATGAACCGTGCACACATATCAGATCGAATCGATCTCGTTGAGACGGCCTAAAGTTACATGATGTGATAGTTGAAAATTCGACTTGGTGCAATTACGTTGGAGTTGATTTATAATCCCATCGAACCTTTATTGATCGCACAATGGAACTCTCAACGAAAACATCAGTGTCGGTGTTAAAACTGACAGACCTCGGGGTAGGGGGTCCGCAGGTGTGGATCTCGGATCAATCTTAATAGGAAAAGGGAGACGATGTTTATCCAGGTTCGTGCCTTCTTGATGGAGGTAAAACCCTATGTCCTGCTCTTGTTTATATTGATGGAGATGTATTGAATCAAAGTTGATCTACCTCGAGATCGTAATGTGTGGTCTGACTCTAGGGCTAGGTGAATGATGTTGCGTTGATGTCCGTATCAATCATCTATCGACTAGTCTGGCCTCGTCTTATATAATGTATCGGAGACCTAGGATATCAAGAGTCCTATTCAGCTACGTCGGAGGAGAGGAGTCCTTCTCTTAATCATCAAGTCTTGTGGAATTTTCCATGTATATCTCATGGGCTGCCCGAAGAAGCCATTAGTGAACCGCCACGGGGGTCCTCGGCCCAATCCACCTAGTCAGGAGACGACATGGTGAGTACCCCCTAATCCAGAACACTGTCACCAAGCAATGGCGGACCTATAGAATATTTTGAATGGGGGCAAACTACTTGAGTGGGGGCATATTCTACAAAAGTTCAAAGAATGTAAGTATATTTTTTAAAAATCACAAGCAAATCTCCCTGGAATTTCAAATTTCGAGTGGGGGCTTGGGCCCCCCTCACCTCAACATAGGTCCACCCTGTCATCAAGGCCACGATGGCGGCGTTTTCTACGTCATCCCCTTCTTGAAGGCATCATCGTGGAGAAACTCTAGACCCATATTTGCCACCTCGGGGGAAGCCCTACATCGGATGATCAGATGAAGTCGGCACTCTTGTGCCGTATCCATCTTGGGGGCATCATTCTTGAAGGTATGCAAGGGCTCGAGGGACCAGTGGACGGCATCTCCGGTGAAGCGGTGTTCCATGTGACGCATCAACGACGTGGAGTCTCGGCAGCGTGGCGCGGCAGGGCCTCGCCGACGGATGTGTGATGATGGACGCGTGTAGGGAGGAGGTGTTGTCTGGCGTCGTGGTGGCATCTACAACAGGCCTGGCAAGGTTGATGCATCAGTATCTGCTCTGAATATGGATCGATGGAAGACGGCAGTGATGACCTATGAGAGTGCGTCAGACCGGTTTGTGCCCCAGACCTGGTATGTGGTTTGGTTGGGCCCTCCGGCTTTAGATATTAAGCTTAGGTGAGAGGTCTGGGTATTTGGCTCACGCTTTTTGCACCCCTTCATCAATGGATAGGAGTAGCGACAAATATTGCGAAGATGATAGCTTCGGACATATTGATGGATTACTTTGTAAAGTCTTCATGAATAATTAATAAAGTGGTTGCATGCATCTTTCAGATGAAGAGGCCGAGGGTCATCCACCTTTTCCGGAAAATGATACTACATATGATATTCTTATTGTGACCACCTAAGGATTTCTCTTCTATTTGAAAATGCCTTCAAAGGCTAGTTTTGGATGAGCTTTTCTATATGGAAACTTGTTGCTTCATTTTTTCATCTACGTCAAATTCCTAGCTAAATAGTTCAAAAAACAACCCAGAGACAAATGTAACCAAGTCTTACAAACTTTATTCAAGCAGCCATCCCTAGTAACTTATGAGCTATCTTGTTGGCTAGTTCTGGATGATCTTGTTTTAGTATTACTGTTTGCTAGATTTTGATATTATGAGAATTTTGATACCAAGAATCTATGGTCCAACGTTGGAAAGTGCACCAGTATCTCACATTTCGATTGAACTATAAGGATAACAAAAGTTTCTTATAAATTGAATGAACTATTACAACACTATATTCTTTTTACAACACTATGTGTAGAAAATTGTAAAGTCGACCAGCAAATTAATACAATAAGTGACTACTCTCTCCGTTTCTAAATACAAGTCTTTGTAGAGATTTCATTATTCAACTATGGATTACATACGAAGCAAAATGAGTGAATCTACACAGTAAAATGCATCTATATACATCCGTATGTGGTCCGTAGTGGAATCTCTACAAAGACTTACATTTAAGAAAGGATGGAGTATATTCTTTTTTCTAGAATCAACAAGTGACTATATTCTGATATGTATAAATAAACTAGCAGAACGCCCGTGCGTTGCTACGGGTTAGAGCATCTCCAGCCGCGCCCCCAACGGGCCCCTCTAGGCCACTAATGCCGTAGTCGCGCCCCAGGAGTCTGTTTTCCGCCGGTTTGGGCCGAAATTGACGTCGGCGCACCCAACTCGAACCCGGCGCGTTGGGGTCGCCTGGGGGCGCCGGACGGGCCATTTTTGGCGCGAACTGTGATGGACCCGCCCTGTCAGCGAGGCGCCGCTTGCTAGGCTTCTCGCCCCTCGTTGGTTACCCCAAGTGGAAGGTGTGAGATGTAGTGTTGCGGAAGTTTTTCCCTTGGCAAAGATACCAAGGATCGAATCCCCAGAGACTCATAGTTTCAACAAGAAGGTGTCAACTGCTACGGCGCCAGATATTAGCAATCAACGTGGACCTGCACATAGATACAAATAACTTTGCTCCCAACGAGTACAGAGAGGTTGTCAATCCCTCCGGCCTTGTAGTTCACAAAGGATTAAACGCAAGTGATAGTAGTGATAGATATAATTGCAATAGTAAATAAAAGCGAAAAGTAAATAGCGGGTGTGATCAATGATGGTAATATGGACCGGAGTCTCATGATGTTCACTAGTGATGTCTCTCTCCCAAAAGACGATAAAACAGCTTTGTGAGGTAAACGAATTACAGCTGGGCAATTGACATGACCATGTGCGCAAACCAATGCTGATTACATTGCAAGAAAGGTTGAGGTTCAAAGCATGGGCGGTACGCCAAAGTAAGTAGACCGAAATCCATCAATATCTACTACTAATCATCCACCTTGAGATATCTATCCAGAACATCTCGCTGGTATTAAGTTGCGAGTCCCACCCATAGTGTAAACTCAATGCAACAGACAACTGCATTAAAAGAACTTTGCGTAAAGTAAACAATCCTTGCACCCGCGGGCACAAGCACCGTTGTTTTCCCCCTTGTGGCAATAGCACATCCCCTAGGCTCATGTTTCTGTCACTCAAGCTAGTCATCGAGGGGCATGAACCCACAATCAAGCATAACGTTCCCTCTTGGAGTCACTACCTATTACTTGGCCAAAGCAATAAATAACAACGGAGAACATGCAAGAATTACTTACGAACATAAATATAAAAGAGGTAGATCAAATATATTACTCAAGCACAATCTGAACATAATCTCATAATCCATCGGATCCCAGCAAACTCATCATAAGGATTACATATGTGCCTCGATCATGTAGGGCAGCTCACGAGGACTAATTAGTGAAGCACAAGAACGGGAGGAGAACATCACATAGCTACTGGTCATAGACTCATGGTCCAAGGGAGACTACTGACAACTCATCCGGGAGGCGTCCATGGTGGTGGAGAGGCTCCCGGTGGTGATCCTCCCCTCCGGCAGGGTGCCGGGAAGAGTTCTCCTGGTGCTCCCGATCTTGGAAGCGGCGGCGGCGGCGGAACAGAAATGGGATCGTTAAAAGAGTTCCTCCCTCAAGGGTTTCGGGAGACGCTTTAAATATATGCCAAAGGGGGGCATCGGAGGAGCCTCGGGGGGCCCATGCGCCCCCCCCCCGGCGCGGCCCAGGGGGGGCGCGCCGCCAGGGCGCCTGGAGCCCTGGTGCCCCCCCCCCCCCGGCTGTCCTTCGGGCGCACGGTAGTTTCTGGAACGCTGATTTTTTATATAATTTTTCTGGATTTTTCCTGGCAGTTCTCGTAACGTGAAAACCTGAAATACAAAAACAGCCGAAAACAGAAACTGGCACTGGGGTGCACTGAGTTAATAGGTTAGTCCAAATATGATCAAAAGTGTATGGAAGTGTATAAATATCATAGCAATATCACCCAAAAGAGGCATGGAGCAAGCAGAAATTATAGATACGTTTTGGACATATCAACATCCCCAAGCTTAATTCCTGCTCGTCCTCGAGTAGGTAAATGATAACAAGAATAATTTCTGTGGTGACATGCTATTAACCATATAGGACTTTTTCATAGTCATATGACAAAAGCTTACTGAGATAATGAATCTATAGTAATTAAGTTGCCTCATGAGAAAATCACAAAGGACTGAAAGTTTTACAATATGATACTGAAACATCAAATAGATTTGCAATGAACATGATGTGCAAATATGATAAAGTGATATCTAGCTTGCCCCCTTTAGTGAAGCAAAACATAAATGCAGGGGCACCTTCAAGGTTTAAGTGATGACTAGATACAATGATTTCAGAATAAACGATATCACAATCATGCAAAAGACAATGCTACTTTGGAACAATGCACATTACACTCAGAATGACAATCATGCTCTCAGTAGTTGGTGCTTTTAAAAGAAGGTGGAGACTCAACATAAAAGTAAAAGAATGGCCCTTCGCAGAGGGAAGCAGGGATTACTCATGTGCTAGAGCTTTTTATTTTGAAAACATAGAAACAATTTTGTCAACGGTAGTAGTACTTCATATGTGTTATGCATAAGACATCATATAAGTTGCAAGCCTCATGCATCGAATACCAATAGTGCTCGCACCTTGTCCTAATTAGCTCGGATTTCCATGGATTGTCATTGCATTACATATGTTTCAACCAAGTGTCACAAAGGGGTACCTCTATGTCACCTGTACAAAGGTCCAAGGAGATAGATCGCATTTGATTTCTCGTTTTTGATAGATCTCAACTTGAGGACATCCATACCGGGACAACATAGAAAATAGATAATGGACTCCTCTTTAATGCTTAAGCATATTCTCATAAGAGATTGAGGATTAATGTCCAAGCTAAAACTTCCACCATGATACATGGCTTTGGTTGGCGGCCCAATGTTCTTCTCTAACAATATGCATACTCAAACCACTCAACCCATGGCAAATCACCCTTACTTTAGACAAGACGAACATGCATAGCAACTCACATGATATTCAACAAAAGTGTAACAGTTGATGGCGTCCCCAGAAACATGGTTACCGCTCAGCAAGCAACTTATAAGAAAATAAGATACATAAGCAACATATTCTTTACCACAATAGTTTTTAAGCTACTTTCCCATGAGCTATGTATTGCAAAAACTGAAGGTTTTAAAGGTAGCACATGTAAATTTACTTGGAGTGGCGGTGAAATACCACATATAGGTAGGTATGGTGGACTCATATGGCATAACTGGTTTAAAAGGATGCGGATGCACAAGCAGTCAGTCCGCTTAGTACAGGTGGAGGTTAGCAAAAGACTGGGAGCGACCAACTAAGAGAGCAATGACGGTCATAATCATGCAGAGCGACAAAGCAACATTGAATCAGGCATGGTAGTTATATCGCTACTCAGAAATAAAAGATCATCAAGGCTTGACATACTTTCTTTACAGTCTTAAATATGCGTGAGCATATGCCAAGTCAATCAAAATAAATTCTCGAAGGAAGATATTACTAAACCATACCACATCATAGGCGAACAAATCATGTTGGTACTCCAATAACACATTGGGAATCCTCCAGCTATTTGAGACTAACCATAAGAAAACATGAACCACTAAGCGCCATCATGCACGTAGCATCTTTATCATAGACATATCAACCAATGTAACGGAAGCAAACTCTCTTAATAAGGTGAGCATGGTAATTAAAGAGAGTTCAAGCAACCAACTAAACAAAAGCTCTTGAAAAGATAAGCAGGAAAGCTAAGAGCTAAACATGATAGTAGCTATTAAAAGACAAAGAACACACACAACAAAGATAGACATGAAAATTCTATGTTATGTTCTAGGTAGAAGTGGAGCGTGTTTCTCTCCCACATAAAGAAAGCCGAGTTCCGACTCGTTATGAAAAACTAAAGAAAACTAAAAGCAAGACGCTCCAAGCATAGCACATAACACATGAAGTGATAAAAATATAGTGGAACGAAAGACGAACTGATAATGTTGATGGAGAAGGGGATGCACGGGGGCATCCCCAAGCTTAGACGCTTGAGTCTCCTTGAATATTTCTTGGGGGTGCATGGGGGCATCCCCAAGCTTGAGCGCTTGACACTCCTGAATCTTTTTATCATCTTCCCTCGCACACTTGAAATCTCCCTTCATACATAACTCATCATAATCTGATTAGCGAGGTTAGTACCCATAATAAAATAATTATACCTTGCTGGAAATAAAGATATTCTTAAAGGTCTACTGTTTCTCAAGATTGCCAAAAGGTTTTTGCAAAGAAAAAGCAAGCTCTTGGTTTGCAAAATGAAGGAAAAGCAAAACAGGACAGAATCTATGAAAAACAGAACAACAGGTAGTAATTGATTTGTTCGGGACACTTCTGCAACTCTAATCAAAAAACTCAGAACAGACGCACGAAAGACAATTATATAGAGCACGCTGTCGAAAAAATTCAGACCAAAAAGATGATCTGGTGATTTTATACGAAGTTTTCTATCCAAGGACAGAATCTGTTTCCTGGACAGCACCTCACAACTTTTGAACTTTCTAGCAATCAGGGGCTACACTTGGCACAAAATTGAAAAGTAAAGATACAATGATGATGCTACAGTAGTAACTACATCAAGACACAACAAAAGCAAAATAAATTTATTCATGTGGGCTGCCTCCCAAAAGCGCTTTCTTTTATGCCTTTAAGCTAGGCATAATGCAACGAGATCAAGTTTTATCAAGAGTAAAAGAATAGCTAGCCCGTACAACGGACTCAAAAGGTAACTTGATCTTCTTTCGAGGGAAGTGTTCCATCCCTTTGATGGAAATCTAGAAATTCGGATTCCCTCAAAGCACCAAATCCTAACATGTTTAGCTAAACAGAAAGGACTACTAACAGGAAAGCAAAATAATTTTTTTCGTAATTTTTGATAAAGGATACTAAAGCAAAAACTGAAAGGTAAACTAACAAGGCTAAAAGCAAAGGTAAAAGATAGCGTGCAACTCCCCTATCTTGAAGAGTGGAGTCCCCGGCAACGGCGCCAGAAAAACTCTTGCTAGGCTTCTCACCCCTCGTTGGTTACCCCAAGTGGAAGGTGTGAAATGTAGTGTTGCGGAAGTTTTTCCCTTGGCAAAGATACCAAGGATCGAATCCCCAGAGACTCCTAGGTTCAACAAGAAGGTGTCAACTGCTATGGCGCTAGATATTAGCAATCAACGTGGACCTGCACACAGATACAAATAACTTTGCTCCCAACGAGTACAGAGAGGTTGTCAATCCCTCCGGCCTTGTAGTTCATAAAGGATTAAACGCAAGTGATAGTAGTGATAGATATAATTGCAATAGTAAATAAAAGCGAAAAGTAAATAGCGGATGTGATCAATGATGGTAATATGGACCGGAGTCTCATGATGTTCACTAGTGATGTCTCTCTCCCAAAAGACGATAAAACAGCTATGTGAGGTAAACGAATTACAGCTGGGCAATTGACAAGACCATGTGCGCAAACCAATGCTGATTACATTGCAAGAAAGGTTGAGGTTCAAAGCATGGGCGGTACGCCAAAGTAAGTAGACCGAAATCCATCAATATCTACTACTAATCATCCACCTTGAGATATCTATCCAGAACATCTCGCTGGTATTAAGTTGCGAGTCCCACCCATAGTGTAAACTCAATGCAACAGACAACTGCATTAAAAGAACTTTGCGTAAAGTAAACAATCCTTGCACCCGCGGGCACAAGCACCGTTGTTTTCCCCCTTGTGGCAACAACACATCCCCTAGACTCATGTTTCTGTCACTCAAGCTAGTCATCGAGGGGCATGAACCCACAATCAAGCATAACGTTC
>LR738714.1:592921252-592951109 GCA_902687465.1 Secale cereale
AATGACTAGAGATGCTCTTATTCGCAATATCTATAACACCCGGGTTCAACACAAAAAACCCATCTAATGACCCACCTTCCACTTTTCTATCGAAACCTCTCATTCCCGACCAATTCCACGCCGTAGAGGGACATTTCTTGTTTTTTCTCGCTAGAGCCACCTCCTTGAAAGCATATGATGTCCACCTCATTTTCGCCGTGCATTGCATTGAGGATGAAAAATTTCATGTTTACAATATAATAGAGTCGGTCAAACTAACACACACTACCTCCATCCGAAAATACTTGTCATCAAAATGGACAAAAAATATGTATGTAGAACTAAAATACATCTAGATACATCCCTTTTATTCATTTTGATGACAAGTATTTCCGTACGGAGGGAGTACTATTGACCAAAAATTAACTAAGAGAGCATTTTCAAAGGCCCATTCAACTTTGCAAATGCAAATTGACATTGGAGGAGAGTGGCAACATGAACTTATTCCTAGTCACCAATAAACACCGCCTCCATCCCACATATGCTAGAAGGGATAATTGTCGTTCTTCTATTCCTCGTCTTTCCCCACATCTTCTACTCCTCGCCTCTTCGCCAACCCGTCTCATTGGCGCTAACCAGCACCACGTCAATATTAGTGTGTTCGTCATCGACGCCTCATCTTCTTCCTTCTCATTCCTCGCCAACTTTAGTTCTCGTTCCTACTTATTTCCTAGAATACCTTTTTCTTTTTTCTTTTTTCCTCTTATTATTTGGAACACTCTTTCTTTCTCCAACAGGATGCACCACTTGGTGTCTCTAGTTCTTTTTCCTTCTTGTTCTTGAAACACTCTTCTTGTTGTGTTGTCCTCATCCATGAAAATTTCGGCAACCGTCAGCGTGTGGACAATCTGCGGAGCATAGACTTTATCCATCTTGGTGGACGCTAGGTCGCCCATATCGCGAGTGCATGGCGATCGTTGTCCATGTGGGCAAGCGGTGCTCGGTGCTTGCGCATGTAGCTAAGAGGCCGTTGATCGTTCTTGCCCATGAGCGCTTTCAAAATGATTTTCCACGATTAACCGTTTGCTTAATTAATTAAGTAAAAAATAGTGACCTATCTAATTCTCTGCATGACTAATTAACTGCCAACCAAATCAATTAATTATCTGACTAATTGGAAAAAATACCTACTTCTAATTATCTGTAGGCATAAAGAATTGCCTAACAAATTAATTAATTGCATTAATGACTCAATTTTTAAATTGATTTGGTTAAAAAATCTTATTCAAATAGATCTAATTAATTGCACACGTAATTAACTATCTAGCTGATTAATTGCATTAATGGTTTGATTTCCAAATTGATTAAGTGCTTGATTTTTTTATTTTTTTTTGGGCGTGAATGGCTGCTACAAACGACTATGACGACGACTACTAAGTAATGTAGGACACATTCCCTTAATGAATTTCTGGACATCTAAATGGACACACCTGATTTGAGAATATAGCCATCTCACTCTCTATTTGACTAACAAGAAATATAATATGACCGCGCCCACATGATGATCTGACGACCCGCCTCCCACCACGGTCATCCTTGATGTTGTGATACATTATTCTCGAGCATCGCGTCAGGGTTAGGCCCGATCCCGACATCTTCCATGATTTCGTGCACGACGCCTCTTCGCAGGAGCGCCTGAATGCGTACCCTCATAGGAAACTTGTGACTGTCAACTAATAGTAGAGGTAATGATAATAATAGATGTCGTAGCTCATGGATTGGCAATTTGTTATGAAGGAATATCTTATTTCATTATGGAAGGTTATTGATAAAAATCTTATGTCTGTCTTTCATGGAAGTGATCTCACATATATTGGTGCAATTTTTGTATTCTTAATTACTTATTTTTACGTGATATAATTGAATCAGCACCTACCAAAAAAAGCACAAAACAAGACCCCCCTTAATAGAATTTGTTTTTAATGGGATGGAGAAAAACCAGTGGGAGGGGTGGTGGGATGTGGGACGAAGAAAAACCGTACGAAAATAAACCTTACCATGCTACCAAGTGCATTAATGACTAGATTTCTAAATTGTTTTGGTGCGAGAAAAATCTATTTAAATAAACATAATTAATTGCATACGTAATTAACTGTCTAGCTAAATAATTGCATCAATAGTTTGATTTCCAAATTGATTTGGTGCTCGGGTTCTAAAATATTTTCGCATGAATGGTTGCTAAAAACGACGATGACGACGACTACGGAGTAATGTTGGACACATTCCCTTAACAAATATCTTGAAATTTAAATGGACACACTTGATTTCAGAATGCAGTCTGTTTGGCTCTTTTTTGACTGACAAAAAATATACAATATGACCGCGTTTAGTTGGCGGTCTAACGACCCGCCTCCAATCACGGTCGTCCTCTACGCCGTGATGCACACCCTGTCATTCTCGAGCATTGCATCAGCGTTAGGCCCAACCACAACATCTTCCACGGTGTCGTGCACGACGTCCCTCCGCAGGGGCGCGCAGATGCGTACAGTCATATGAAACTTATGATTATCGCATAGCGCGTGAGATTAGTGATTTGTTATGAAAAAATATCTTATTTTGTTATGGAAGATTATCGAGAAAAATTTTATGTCTGTATTTTAAAAATGTGATCTCACATATATGATGCAATTTCTGTATTCTTAATTACTTATTTTTTAAGCGATAGAATTGAATCTGCACAACCAAAGGAACCACAAAATAAGAGGCCCCTTAATGGAATTTAGTTTTTTAATGAAAGAGAGAAAACCAGCGGGAGGGGATGGTGGGAGATGGACGAAGTAAAACCGGATGAAAATAAACCATACAACTGCTTCATTAGGAGTAGAGATCTCCTTAATGAGATTTAGTTTTTTAATGAAAGAGAGAAAACCAACGGGAGGGGGTCGTGAGACGAAGTAAACCGGGCAAAAATATACCATTCCAGGCTACACAAAATAAACCATATCAGGAGTAGAGATACACAAAAATAGATACTAGTCCTCGATTTGAGTTGGTAAGTTTATAAAAGCGACTGCATAATTTACGCACATTTACCGAAAAAACAATTACCCACATTTATTGTGCACAGGCGGCCAAATTGCAACCCATGTCACGGTCCTCTGCTTGGACCATACCAAACCCGGTCGCCATTTATAAAACCTGCCTCCGACCCACGCACACACACCGCCACACCCAAACCAACAGCGCCGCAACCACGCCCGCACAAGAACGTCCCGAACAAAAATAGTCTTTCCATCCCGTTGTCTTGTCCGTTCCTTGGTTTCGTCGCCGCCCCCGGCGATCTCCGCGACCGCGACCCGCCGCCGCCGCAGATCTCGCCGAGGAAGCCGCTCTCGGTTCCCCCGACCTTGTTCGGACACCACCCGCGCCTATAAAGCGCGGCCCTCCGCCCCCCTCCCGGTCGAGCTCCCCGAGGCCGAGGCGCTCCCTCTTCTCCCGCCCCGCCCATGTACGTGCCGCATCGCCCCTCCCCTCCCGCTACCTTCCCCCTTTCGCGTGGATGCAATTCGTGCCCGCGGTTTGCGGCTCGGAATGCAATGGAGCGCGATCTTTCTCCCTGCTGCTCTTCGCTGATCTCTCTTGCGCGCTTATTTTGATTCGATGTGTGGGCTGATTGCTCAACCGGCCGACCATGGGAGGGCTTGCTTGCTAACCTTGGTGCTCTCTTGTCTTGCTGCGGAGCAGAATGGCCGCGTGCACGTCTCAGCATGCGCTCATCTCCGTCAAACCTCGGTACGCCGCCAGCTTCAGCTCCGACAGGAGGGCCGGCAATGTTCGCTTTGTTTCAGCAACGAGCTGCTGCCCCAGCAGCCGGAAACTGGGCTTGTCTTGCGCGTCGAATTCGCAATCTTCGGTGATTGAGCCGGCTAAGCTACCGTCGAGCCCCGAAAGCAGCAGCACCCCCAAAAAATCAAGTAATTTTCTTAAGTTCTAGTATTAGGCTATGTGGCTCTGTTTCGCCTGCTATAATATCAATTCTTCATGTGCTTGTAGGTGAGGCTGCACTGATATTGATTCGGCATGGGGAATCGTTGTGGAACGAGAAAAATCTGTTTACTGGCTGCGTCGATGTGCCCCTGACCCCCAAGGGTGTCAATGAGGCGATTGAGGCGGGTAAAAGGATATGCAATATCCCAGTTGATGTTATATACACCTCATCACTAATCCGTGCTCAGATGACCGCTATGCTTGCCATGATGCAGCATCGTCGTAAGAAGGTTCTCTACCTTTCTTTTTTCTCTATCTGATTTGTAGTGGAAGCATACTGTATCTGGATATTTTGAACCAGTTAATATTATATTTAGAGGTCTTCATGTCTGTGTTTATACCAGGTTCCAATTATTGTGCATAAGGAGAGCGAACGGGCACACCAGTGGAGTCAGGTATACAGCGAGGAGACAAAGAAGCAGTCCATTCCTGTAATAACAGCTTGGCAGTTGAATGAACGAATGTAAGGGTTTGCTAATATCTTATAACGATTGTTTCATAATTGTATTTCTAATTCTGCATATAAGATATAAACTAATGTTGTGTCTCAAAGGTATGGTGAACTGCAAGGCCTTAACAAGCAAGAAACGGCTGATCTATTTGGCAAAGATCAAGTTCATGAATGGCGTCGCAGTTATGACATTCCTCCCCCAAATGGAGAGAGCCTAGAGATGTGTGCAGAGAGAGCAGTTTCTTATTTCAAAGAGCAAGTAAGGATATGTTTCAGTGCTGTTAATTTAGTTGGACCTTTGGTTCTAGATGGTTTAGCTGTCTCTTGGCTCTGAATACATATGAGTTTCTGCTTTTCTGTCATCTTTATCACCTAACGTGATATAAAATCAGCAGTCTGCATTCAGCTTTGATTTGCCGTTCCTGGTTTGTAACATATTTTAGAGGACTGTAACCATCATATATTTTGACCTGCAGATAATACCTCAGCTTGTTGCTGGAAAGCATGTTATGATTGCTGCCCATGGGAATTCACTCCGTTCAATTATAATGCATCTGGACAAGTTGACTTCTCAAGAGGTGATATTACTTTGTATCTGGTTCATCTTTACTTCGCAATCAGCCATATTTTATTGAGATAGATAATAATGCATTAAGACTTTTTCCTTAGGTAATAAGCCTTGAGTTGTCGACTGGCATTCCTATGCTGTATATATTTAAGGAAGGGAAATTTATTAGGCGGGGTAGTCCAGCAGGACCTTCTGAGGCAGGCGTCTATGCATATACAAAGGTAAGAGTCTTCTCTATTTTCTAACTGTAACATATTGGACGCAACAAAATGCTGATTTCATGTTCAGTAACATACCTTGACGATCATCTGACATTTAAAGATTACTACTGTATGCACAACTATAATCAGAAGCCAAAGCAACTAGAGGTGTCTTTTCTTTTACTCAGAACAAAACTATATAGCAACAAGAGTAATTTCTGAGGTCAAGTGGGATTCATCACTTTTCATGTATGTGTAACCATCTTATATTTTAGGGGATTCATCAATACTTAAAATTCACCAGTATTTGTTATTTAATTTGGATGGAGGAATGTGCTAACTTGAAAAATATTTCATAATTTAAATCTGAAGAACTCAAATTTTGACTGCAGAGTTTGGCCAAGTATAGACAGAAGCTTGATGGCATGGATCAGTAAGACAGCGACCATTGTAAGCAAACATTTCCTATTTTCACACAACAGCAAGAAAAAAACATTATTCTGAGAAGACTGCTCTAATGTCGATCCTTTATCTTGAATGGTCATGCAGGCTTTGTATTGCAGCGGTGGTCGAGGCATCCTCACTCGTCGAACATGCATTTCTCCCCGCAAAGAAGTGGGTTAACGTCACATATACTATTGAGCACAAGTAACTTCGACATGTAAGGAGTTTGCTGCAGTTTGTAGCTTCTCCTCTGTTTCTTTTAAAACCGTTGCAGCTTGTAACAGGGAAATGTAGGGACAGTACAGGCTACATCCTGAAAGATTAATGGGGATAAATTCTGGTCACCAGTGTGTTCAAACAACTGCTTTTGTTCCCCCCACATTCTTTGCATGCGACTTTACGACGACTCGGCATTGAATTTTTTTGTGTTGGGCACTGCCTTGTCTCTAGTTTTCTTGCGGAGCAAGAAATGGTAACTCCTCGGTCTGAGGCAAATCTCTTGCAGCGAAGAAGATCTTGCTGGCAAGAATTTGTTTGAAATACAAAGAGATTTCTCTTGCATTTTTCATAGGTTGAGGCTAAGCATCACAACGAATCTAAGCATCGAGAATCTATACCCTTCTTAATAGTACGGAGGTCCTATGACTCAAAAGACTGAAAGAAGAATAAAGAAATGAATACTACGTCTTCACTTTGTCTTCGACTTCCAGTGCTACAGTCAATTTTTTCGGACGAACTGTACCGAGTCAAATGATTTGCTTTAGCAGTAAATTTTCAAGGGGTCGATTTCTTCACATCAATTTTCTCGACTATATGTCTTTAACAAGTATAGCACATTCTTCTCTGCAGTGCAGATATGCTTCGGTGAAGTTCCTCGAACTCAGCACCGGAGATAGCATTCTCTTTCGTTGTGCATGCACTTTTTCTCTCTGTATGCACTAGCAGACAAATCAGTCCATACCCGTTTTTGTCAACAATCTCCAAAACACAAGGTAGGCAGATATTGCACCAACAAGGCGTCTCGCTTCAGTCGTTATGTCTGAGTAAATGAGGGAAGCACGTCGAAACTTGTCGACATGTTGGCAACGACGACGGTTGCGGTGACCGTAGCACGGGCACGTGGGGCGCACAATTTGTAACACGAGAGACTGGGATGAGGGGAGGGGTGAGAGGGGGGGGGGGCTAGGGCACCTGGGGGCGAGCTATATAGCCCCGGGCGTTGTAGCACCCCGGTGACGAGCATCAGCGTCCATAGTGTCCGCACAGAAGAGTGGTAGAGAGGAGGAAGACGGCGTTTACTCCCAAAACCACCTAGATGATATCAATATCAAGACAACTCAAGAGGAAGATCTACCCTTTTTTTTAAACAAGGCAAAAGATTTGCCATTTTCATTGATTAAGGGAGAAGGTTTAAGACAAATGACCGCAAAGCGGGATACAAATATCTACTCTCGCGGCATTACAATACTCAAGTGGGTGGCACCGGCAATAGCCCAAAGATGGGCCTCCTCTTTTATCTTCGCGACGAGCATCATCGTCGTAGCAGCGGTGTTACTAAAACCCTTGCATTACACTCTTTCTAAATCTCCCAAGACATAAGCATGAACAAGGAGGCGAAAGCCTTTCTCTGATCCCCATGCTCAGTCACATTTTTAATCCACCATTCTCGAACCGAAGCCTCATTTCGCCAGCTCCTCACCGCATCACCATGTATACCAAGGCATGTTGCAACCTCGATCCAAACACGCTGGGAGAACTTGCATTGGAAGAGAAGGTGTGTCGCAGTTTCCTGGACTTGCTTGCAAAGCGGGCAGAGGTTGCAGTTCGTCCATCCACGACGGTGCAATCGACCGGCCGTCCAAACTCTGGAATTATCAACCAAGCAAAAAAATTGCATTTCGGAGAGGCCCAACCATTCCAAACAGCAGCAGGCATGATGCTTGTTGTGTGTCCCGCAAACTGCGCCATATATGCAGTCGACACCGAGTATTCTCCATGAGACGTGAACTTCGAAAGGATAGTATCATGTACATCATTGTCAAGAGTAATAGAGGATATCTTCTCCCAAAGCAATGCAAACTCCTGAATATGCTCCATGGTGAGCCCATGTTGGGTATCAATCTGACTAACCCAATAATTGTTGAGGAGAGTTTTTTGGACCGAGGTAGATTTCTTTTTTGATAGGTCAAATATCTTTGGAGCAATATATTTGGGTCTCATGCCGCCAAGCCAAGATGATTCCCAGAACTTCGCCTTACATCCATCTCCAACACTAACTGTGGTGGCTGTGGCAAAAAGGTCTCTATCATCATGATTGCATGGTGTTCCCGTCCCGACCCAAGTCTTGGGTGGGTCAACCCACTCATACCAAAGCCATCGATGTCGAAGGGCAGTAGAAAACTTCTCAAGGTTGAGGATGCCCAAACCCCCGAAGCTCTTGGGCTTAGAGAGGAGTTCCCAGTTGACCTTCCATTTTCCACCAGCCACCTTATCACAACCCTCCCAAAGATAGGCACGCCGCAAGCTGTCAACCTTCTTCCTCATTTCCACCGGCAATTCCAGGGGCGTAATATGATATATAGCAATGGCGGTAAGCACTGCCTTGACCAAGACGACATGGCCCGACGTAACCATGTATTTGGCAGCCCAAGGTGGTAGATTCCCAGCAACTTTATCCTCTAAGAACTGAAAGTGAATCCTCTTAAGCCTTGAAACCGAAAGAGGAAGGCCTAAATATCTCAAAGGGAAGGTGGAGTGAACCACTAGGAAGGTGACGAGGTTACATACCTAGGGCAGGGTCACGGGCCTGGCCAAAGTACCCCACCCAAGGTCACTATCCCAGAAGATCAAAAGACAAAACCTACGATGGTAAAGACAGTCGACTGAGACGACCCAAGAGGACGTCCCACTCGACTAGACGTCACCTGCAAGACGACTCAACTCCACTCGACCAATCCAAGGCACTCGACCCCCGGAGGTCAAAGGTCCCTTAGGACAGTAACAGTCTGGTATTTACTCACCGTAGTGAATGCCTTTATTACTCTTTACTGCAGACGTTATCAGTAACGTCTGCCATAATGTACATTGAACCCTTGGTAACGTGGAGCATGGCTGGGGTCCTGGCGCACTATATATGCCACCCCCTCCTCCTGTACAAGGGTTTGCACCCCTGTAACTCACACCTATACACATATCAGTCGACTGCCTCCGGGCACCGATACGTAGGGCTGTTACTTCCTCCGAGAAGGGCCTGAACTCGTAAAACACCTCGTGTACAACTCCACCATAGCTAGGGCCAAGCCTCCTCATTCGTACCCCCTACTCGTACTGTCAGGCTTAGAACCACGACAGTTGGCGCCCACCGTGGGGCAAGGCGTCTTAGCGACTTCTGGTGAGGTTGCAACCTTTTCTCCGACCTCCTTCATCATGGTGTCCGGTGGTGGTCTGGCGTTGGGCCACGAGATCCAGCTCGGCACGCTCGTCTTCGTCGCTGATGACTCCGCGTGGCTCTAGGAGGCCCCTCTCGACATCGAGGCACTTCCCGTTTGCGGGGCTGCGCACTTCCGCGCCAGCGCCTGCGGCGTCCTCCTTCGGCAGCCGTCGACTCAGTACGTGTCGATCCCTACATCGTCCCTCATCCCCGCCGGACGCCGTCGCAAGCGATCCGGTCGCTCACGGCTCCAGCAGTGGGTGAAACACGTGGTGGCCCGCCAGACGGCCACCCCTCAAGTCGCGGCCATCGAACCCGACGGTTACCTCTACGGGCCGGTCGATCCTTCGATCGAGCTCGTAGATTCAGTTTCCGAGTGCGGGAGCAGCAATCCCGCAGCGGAAGTCCTCATGGTCGACTCACGCCACAGCCCGTCGGGTTTTCCTCGTGGTGGCGATGGCGGCAGCGGTGGCGGCCGTTCGTATGACAACGACGGATACATTCCTCAACCCCTCACTGCCGAGCAGAGGGACGAGCTTTGCCGCCGCAACGAAGACGCGCTCTTCACTCCCATCTTGGGAGATTCTCCAGAGGCCCTGGCCCTGGAAGCCACGCGCTTGGCCACCGTGGCTGAACGCGCGCGCTTGGAAAATATCCAGCGCGCACTCGACGACCAGGTCCGCCGACTGGCTGTAATGCCCAGGATGGAGTTATACCTCCTACATGTCGAGGCACGACTTAAAGGCATAAATCCATCCTAGAATGATCTCAAGTTCGGTAATCTTTGCACATCTCATGTAAAAGAGGGGATTGTAAACAGAAATAGTTGGCTTACACTCGCCACGTCACACAAATACAATACAAGTCTCAAGCATCATACATTAAGAATATCACAACCCTCTAAGGGCAAAATCCAAATGCCAAGATACCAAACTTAGATAAATAAGCCACAGGCGGATCGAATCCTAGTAGAAGTCTCCACTACTGATCATCCGGATATCGCACATAGTACCGACTACGCTCCTCGTCGTACTCCCAATCCAGCTCGGTGCCATCACCTGGATAGCTCACAGCTGGACCTGCATCTGGTGTGGTGAAGTAACTGTGAGCCACAGAGGACTCATCAATCCCGTTCCCGGGTAACAAGACTATTTAAGCCTTTGGGAGAGGAAAGGCTGAAGAAAAGAATAAGTGTCTGCAGCAGCAACTAGCAACTAGCTTACGTGAGTGAGAGCGAGAAGAGAAAGCCTCGAACGAGAAGTGATCACGAAGTGATCCTAACTAAGCTCAACAATCATAACCCCTCCGTGTTCAACTCCCGAATCCCTATTCGGAAATTGACGGTCACGGAACACACGCTGGTAGTGTATTAGAAACATTGTGTCAAGTTATCTACAACCGGATATTAACAAGCTCCCATCTGCCACATAACCGCGGGCATGGCTTTCGAAAGTTCAAACCCTGCAGGGGTGTTCCAACTTGACCCATTACAAGCCCACGATCCGCGGAGTCGCAACTCCAAAGTGGGAAGACCCGAGTATTCTCGGAATCCCGTGCTCAAGATATACCGAACTAAGGTAAGGCTAATCCAGCAAATCCTCCCGGCGTGTCGACACCCTGATAGTAGCCGCACGTATCTAAGTCTCAGGACACGACCGGATGGGCGATGCTACAGGTGTATGCCAGATACCTCGGGTTGCCCCAAGGCGGCCCTACAGGACCCCCGTTTCGGACCAACACTCATGTGGAGCACTGGCCCGGGGTTGTTGATTAAGAAAGAGGGTTAATTACTCCCTATGCAAGTTTAGTTTGTTATTAGGCAAATAGTACCAATGTTGGGACTTGCTGGAAAAGACTTAGCACTTAACGGTTTATCGAGGGGGTCCCATACACCCCAATCGTGTTAGGAACGCATAATCAAGGAACATAACACCGGTTTATACGGTTCCTAACGGCATGAGTGGAACAAATCACCAAGCAAAAGGCTTAGCCTTCCACCCTTGCCAATATATAGATGATTTCATTTTAAGCATTTATATAGTGTGATAAAACCCTACCAAACTTCAACATGAAGCAAGCATCTTCGATCTTCACCTGCAACTAGCAACGCTATAAGAAGGGCTGAGCGAAGCGTACTTAGCCAAGCAACGGTTTGCATAGGTAGGTTGGTTAAACATGGCAATTGGTTACAAGTAGGAGGCTGACAAGAAGAACATGGGAATCGAGGCAAAACTATAGATCGAGACTACTAGCAATAGGCAAAGATAGTAGTGTTATCGGGGTTCGGTCATCTTGCCTGAAGTGAAGTCGTTCGGATCGTAAGAAGGGTCCTCGTGCTCAACCTCGTTGGTAACCTCGTGCTCGAACTCGTACTCGGACTCAGCTTCCGGCTCTAAACAAAACAATCACACCAAGCACAAATCAACAAGATGCAATGCGCACTCGAAAATGATGGATGCATGAAGGATGCACTAAGGATGCACACGGAGCACGGAAAAATAGCACTCAAGCAAAACACCTCAAAACATGATAATAATATCATATTATGAATCTACACAGAAAATCAATCAAGTTTCATATAAGACTCGCTGAAATCGGAGTTACGGGCTAAAAGTTATGCCCGAAACAAGAAATGAGCGAAAGCTGAAAATTACAGCAACATAGCAACTTCGGAGCACAAAATAATTGAGCTACAGCATTCAAATATCATGGCAAAGGACATGAACACAAACTAGACATATACTACAGCAACTAAGTCCAAAGGTGCACCCCCAAAGGAGCCACGGTTCAATAGCAATGAGCTTGGACATATTGAACTTGACAATAAAATTCTGGCAGCAGAATTTTATTGAAACTTTGGAGCAAAAGATAAACATGCTACAGCCACTCAAATAGGCATGTGAGGACATGAATGGAAATACAACAATATATACTACAAGGAACAATCAAAATCCACTCCAAAACTATCATGGTTTGTCATAGAACATCACACGAACATGGCATCGGAACGTTACAGATTTCAGACTTAGTGAAAATCCACTAAGTCCTAAAACAGCAATTTCATCATGTCATCTAAAAGAGCATGTTTAAGTCACCTCGAAACTAAACATGGCAAGTGGTAAGCACCTCATCAAAGTACACATGAAGGTGATTCCGAAACATACAAGCATGCATCATTGAGGTAAACACAACGATAGCAACGAGCTCAACAAGATGGCATTTCATAACAACTGAAACAAAATCATAGCCACATGGCACTTTGCAACGATGATAAACATGGCAAGAATAAATCTAACATGCTACCTAGCACATACAACATGTAGATCATGGCAAGACGAACACGTGGACATGTCATTTGCATCATTCGGACAGACGAGCTAAAAGATACCACATGGCAAAGATGGCATAAAAACATCACATGACAGCAGTTTATATAACGATGCACTCTTACAACAGCAAAACAAGCACCTAGATGATCTCTAACATGCATGACAACAAAAGATAAAACGTAGTGCTATTCACCACGAACGTCTGGACATGCTATTTGAGCGAAACGGACAAACACACTAGAAGTTACAGCAGATAGAATATTGCATCACAGAACAAACTATCACAAAGACTTAGAGATTTGAGGCAACCTGCAGATCTGGAAAACAAAAGTCAACGGGCCGGATTGGGCCCGCAGCGGCGGATCGGGCTTGAGGGCGGCGCGGATCCGGCCCGCGCGGCGGCTGCGATGCGGATCGGGCCCGAGCGGCGTCGGTCGGCCCGGCTCGCGGGGCGGAGAGGCGAGGCCGGCCCGGTGGGGCACCGGCGCGCTGGCCTGCGCGGAGGCGAGGGAGGCCCGCGGGGCGGAGGCCCGCGGTGGAGATCTGGCAGAGGCGCCCGGCTGGGCCTGGCGACGGGGCGGCCCAGTGCGGAGGCGAGCGGCGGTGGAACTGGGCCTTCGCGGCGGGAAGGACGGAGGGGCCCAGCGAGGCGCCGGGGATGTGGTCCTCGCTTGGTGGCTGGGGCGATCGAGCCCAGCTGGCTCGGAGGGGCTGTCGATCTGGCCCGATCGGGGCGACGAGGGGAGCGCCTGGTGCGTTGACCCGCGGCGGTCGATGCGGTCGAGGAACTCCTTCGATCAGCGAGATCCCGGGCGGCGGTCGGCTCTGCTGGTTCGGCGGCGGGGAAAAATATGAGGAGATCTGCCAAGTGGCGGTTGGAGCCTGGTGTTGCACGGAAAAAAAGGAGAGAAGGGGCTAGAGGTTAGGGATGCCCACAAATGAACCTAGGGGGACTAAAAATAGCAGATTTTTAGGTTTAGGTGGGATTTAGGGGTGCTAGGAGCCCTCCGATCGCGATCCGACGGATCCGATCGCGGGGGTAGTTTAGATGGGCCTAGGAGAGAGTAGTGGACTGCAGAGGGGTGTTTCGGGCCAAAAGTGGAGGCACTTTGGACCCACACGAATAACTGTTGGGATAGCAAACGGAGTCCAAACGCGACGAGATTTGAGAGGCGGGTTGCACACAACAAAACAACAACACACACAACAACCTCGCGGCACACCGGTAACGTTACACGCCCAAACACCAAAGTAGGCCTATGGGACGACACGGACACGTGAGGGAGCTCCGGAACACGAAACGGACAACGGAAAGAAACACGCGGAACCGGATGCAACCGACAACACAATGCAATGCGATGCACATGTCTACATGATATGAATGAATGCCACACACTCACACAACAAAACGACAAAAACCCGAAAGACAAAGAACCCGGAATGGAAATAGATGAAGCCGGAGATATATTATATACCCAAAAGGGAAAGTATTACATCCGGGGCATTACAAACTCTCCTCTACTACAAAAAGATCTCGTCCCGAGATCTAGGACTGGAAAAAGGAAGGGTACTCAGAACGAAGATGATCTTCTCGTTCCCAGGTAGCTTCTCGGTCGGTGTGATGTGACCACTTGACTTTCAGAAATTTGATGGACTTGTTGTGGGTCTTGCGTTCGGTTTCTTCGAGAATAGCAACCGGATGCTCTCGGTAGGACAGGTCTTGTTGAAGATCAATCTCTTCAAACGGAATCATGCGCTCAGGTGCCTTGAAGCATTTGCGAAGTTGAGACACATGGAACACATCATGAACATTGGCGAAGTTTGAAGGGAGCTCAAGTTGATAGGCTAGATCGCCTCTTTTGCCAAGAATCTTGAAAGGCCCGACGTATCTAGGAGCAAGCTTTCCTTTGATACCGAATCTTTGGGTGCCTTTCATCGGAGAAACACGGAGATAGACGTGATCATCAATGTTGAATGCCAAATCATGATGTTTGCCGTCATAGTAGCTCTTCTGACGCGACTGAGCGGCCTTGAGATTCTCACGTATGACTTTGCACATTTCTTCGGCTTCTGAGATCAAGTCATTGCCAAGAAGTTGACGTTCGCCTGTTTCAGACCAGTTGAGAGGGGTACGACACTTTCTGCCATAGAGGATTTCAAACGGTGCTTTGCCTGCACTTGCTTGAAAGCTGTTGTTGTAAGAGAACTCGGCAAATGGAAGGCAGTCTTCCCATTTCATGCCGAAGGAGATGACACAGGCTCTGAGCATGTCTCCTAGAATCTGATTCACGCGCTCGACTTGACCACTAGTCTGAGGGTGAAATGCAGTGCTGAACCTGATCTTAGTGCCCATGGCGGACTGAAAGGAGTCCCAGAACCTTGATGTGAACAAGCTTCCACAGTCTGAGGAGATAACTTGAGGAATGCCATGTAGGGACACAATTCTGGAAGTGTACAGCTCTGCCAATTGAGCTGCATTGATGGATTCTTTGACTGGCAGGACGTGAGCGACTTTGGTAAGCTTGTCAATCACCACAAAGATAGCATCATTCCCTCGCTTGGATTTAGGAAAACCAGTGACGAAGTCCATTTCAATGTGGTCGAACTTCCACTCAGGAATAGGAAGAGGTTGGAGAAGACCGGCTGGACGTTGATGTTCTGCTTTCACTCTTCTGCATACATCACATTCGTTCACGAATTGGGCAATCTCCCTTTTCATGCGTGTCCACCAGTAAGACTGCTTGAGGTCTTGGTACATCTTGGAACTGCCAGGATGAATGGAAAGGAGAGAATCATGTGCTTCTTCCATTATGAGCTTCCTGAGATCACCTTTGGGAACAACGAGTCTGTCCTCGAAGAACAAGGTATCTCTCTCATCAACACGGAAGCACTTGTATTTCGGAATGCCCTTAGCAATAGCATGTTTCACCTTCTTCACCATGGTATCACTGAGTTGGGCCTCACGGACTTGATCTTCCAAGGTAGGAGCAATTTGAAGATTTGCAAGAAAACCCTGCGGAACAACTTGGAGGTTGAGTTTCCTGAATGCTTCACAAAGCTCAGGCTGGTACGGCTTGATAAGAAGGCTGTTGCAATATGCCTTTCTGCTCAAAGCATCTGCAATCACATTCGCCTTGCCAGGAGTGTATTCAATGCTGGGATTATACTCTTGGATCATTTCAACCCAACGAGTCTGGCGGAGGTTCAGATGCGGATGTGTGAAGATGTACTTCAAGATCTTGTGATCAGTGAAGATGTCGACTTTTTTGCCCAACAACAGATGTCTCCACGTAATCAAAGCATGTACCACAGCTGCTAGCTCGAGATCATGTGTGGGATAGTTCTTCTCACTTGGCTTGAGCTGACGAGAAGTGTATGCCACAATTCTCTTATCTTGCATAAGCACACCACCAAGACCTTGAAGAGAAGCATCACAGAATACTTCATAGGGCTTGGATTCATCTGGAGGAGTCAGAACTGGAGCAGAGACAAGCTTTTCTTTGAGAGTTTTGAATGCCACTTCACACTCTGGAGACCAAAAGTATTTGCCATTCTTCTGAAGCAAGTTTGAAAGAGGCTTGGCAATCTTGGAGAAGTTCTCAACGAACCTTCTGCAATAGCTGGCAAGACCCAGAAAACTGCGGAGCTGCTTGACGTTCTGAGGAGCTTCCCAGTTGACAATTGCTTCAACTTTCTCGGGATTAACCGCAATGCCGTCAGCTGAGATGATGTGGCCCAGGTACAAAACCTTATCGAGCCAAAACTCGCAATTGGAGAACTTGGCATAGAATTTATGCTCTCGGAGTCGATCAAGAACCAGACGTAAGTGCTTTTCGTGATCTTCTTCATTCTTGGAAAACACCAGAATATCATCCAGATACACAAGCACGAACTCGCCAGTATAGGGGTTGAAGATGTAATGCATCATCCTTGAAAAGGTAGGAGGAGCTTTGGCGAGACCGAAGGACATGACGGTATACTCGTATGAACCGTAGCTCATTCTGAAGGCCGTCTTGGGAATGTCTTCCTCGCGAATGCGAATTTGATGATAGCCCATTCGGAGGTCAAGCTTAGAGAACACTTTAGCTCCTTTGAGCTGCTCGAAGAGTTCGTTGATGTTGGGGAGCGGATACTTGTTCTTAATCGTCTTCTTGTTCAATGGCCGGTAATCAACACAGAGACGCTCCGTGCCATCTTTCTTCTTGACAAATAAGACACCACAACCCCACGGAGACGTACTAGGCCTGATGAGACCCATACTCTCCTGCTTATCAAGCTGCTTCTTCAGTTCCTTCAATTCATCCGGAGAGAGCTTGTACGGACGCCGGCATGCTGGCTCAGTACCCGGCTCGAGTTCAATAACGAATTCCACCTGACGGTGTGGAGGCATGCCTGGAAGTTCTTCAGGAAAGACGTCTTGATATTCGTTCACCACCGGAATTTGAGATACGGCATTAATTTCGCCCTTATCATTGAGAGAGCAAAGCCTGATAGTGTTATCCCTGGAGGCGAAGATAATCACATCTTCATCAGAATGAGTCATCTTGACTTCCTTCTGAGCACAATCAATGTGAGCATCATGCTGAGAAAGCCAATCCATTCCGAGGATGAGGTCGATGTCAGAATTACCAAGAACCACCGGTTTAGCCAAAAATCGATAATCACCCATGCGAATAGAAACATCCGGAGCATAGACAGTAGAAGACATACGTCTCCCCTGAGAAATGACTTGCAACCTCTGAGGCAAATTTGAAGTGGCAATATTGTGCTTGGATGCAAATGGATATGACATGAAAGAGCAAGAAGCACCCGAATCAAATAACACTTTAGCTGGAAAAGAGTTAACTGGAAGGTTACCCAAAATGACATCAGAAGAATTCTCCGCTTGTGCTGCATTCATCAGATTGACCCTTGCTGCCTTTGGATCATGCCTGACAATAGCTGAACTCACAGGTGGAGGAGGAGGAAGACGCTTCGGATTCGGACATCTGTTTGCATAGTGACCCTTCTGGCCACACTTGTTGCACACCACTTCAGAGAGAGGACGGAAATGAGAGCCACTGGACTTGGAGCCTTGAGACTGAAACTGCTTCTTCGACTGGTTGCTCGGGTTGGGTGGGTGGGAGAAACCACGTCCACTAGAGTTCTTGTTGTTGGAGTTGTTGGAGTTGTTGTAAGGAGCTCGAATCACTGGAGGAGGAGGAAGCCAGAATTTCTGATGCATCGAGACCATCTGAGACGATGAGGAAGAGTGAACAGCATCTCGAATTCTCTTCTTAGAAGCCTCCATCTTAAGCTGAGCTGCTTCTTGTTTCAAAGCCATGTTATAGAACTTGTCGAATTCATCCGGCTCGAACAAGGTGAGAGCAAGCTGAAGTTCATCTTTGAGACCTCCACGGAATTGGTATATTTTGCTCTTGGCATCAGGAATGTCTTGCTTAGCATAGCGGGCGAGGTTTTGGAACTTGACATTATACTGATAGACTGTCATGGAGCCCTGCTTCAGGTTGCGGAATTGCTCACGCATACCCTCGATGACACTTGTAGGAATGTGGTGCGAGCGAAAATCCTTGCAGAAATTCTCCCAAGAGATCACTTGACCTGGCCTGGAGTCTTTGTACTGCTGCCACCAGTCAGCTGCTTGATCTTTCAGTTGGAAGGCTGCAAACTTCACATAATCATCTTCCTTCACGTTACTGCACTCAAAATGCTTCTTTATGTCGGTTAACCAATCTTCCGCATCAAGAGGGTCGACACAGTAACTGAAAGCTTTAGGATTGTTGGCCAAGAACTGGTTGAGGGTAGCATGGTGCTGCTGGTTGAAGAAGTTGCCTTGATTCCCTGGAACACCCTGATTAGCTTGATTAGCTTGCATCTGTTGCATCATCTGCATCAACAACTGGGTGTTCTGAGCTGTAGTCTGCATAATCGCTCTCCAAGCCTCAGACGGAGGAGGAGGGGAAGGAGGATGTTCTGGAACCTCTTCCGCCTCTGGGTTAGCGTTGGGAACCCTTTTCGGAGCCATCCTGAAAGAGATGACCACGAATCAGCAATTGATTGACAAAAGGTATAAGCTGAATCAATGGAATGAATTGCAACAAGTCTTCACAATTATCATTCGAACAATAAGAACGAATGAAATCATTCGAACAAGAGGAACGAATGAAATTCTCAGTTAAATGATAACATCAATCTTCACGAGAAGCCACATAGGGGACAAAAGGAAAATAAGAAAAACAACAAGGTACGGACGGGAACAAACACAAGAGAGGAGTTTCGTTCTAACATCTTTGTGCTGAAAGCATATGAACGCGTTACGAAAAGGTTTTGCAATCCCCGGATCAGCATAGCCAAGGACCCTTTAAGATGCAACTCCTGATAGTAACATCGGTCATATAACCCCTTCACTAAATGTAGAACCCCGAACTCACTAACCTGCATTCGTTGGAAGAATGCCTACGATCTAATGGATAACCCACCTATAAATTTCCGAAAGATTCCAGTTATGCAATCAGGTGTTGGGGATACACGGGAAGCACCGCGCAATCAACTCTAAACCTACATCCAGCTGTATCCATCCTTCAACACATAACCAGTCTTTCTCGGAAACTGTGTACCTCGGACCTTCGAAAAGCATCCACTATAACAAGCTATGGCAATACTCCCGAACTACCTCCCCAGTATTGGGTGATGTTGGGGTTATCTTGCCACTGGCCGTATAGGAGAGATTTTTGATGTCGGCCGTCTTAAGTATTTAGTACTGCCGCGATATGCTTGTGACGACAATACCCCGAAGCTCAACTCCCCGGGACACTGCCACAACCCCTAATGTCAGGAGGCATCGAGAACAATATCCTCGTCACAAGAACATCGAAACAATCCCAGAATACTCGCGGGATTCCTAAAAAAAATTGTGCAATTTTTGAAAGTAGGAGAGACAAGAGTAGTCGTCAGGAGTCCTCACCAGAGAGAAAGGGGATGAGAAGCAAAGAAATCCTACTCTCCGATATAATATAGGACTCAAAAAGTTTTCAGTGTGTGCCTAGACTCGACCGTCAACGATTCGATCAAACAGTGGGGGCTCCTAGGACGGAGAAGGCTCTGATACCAACTTGTAATGCCCAGGATGGAGTTATACCTCCTACGTGTCGAGGCACGACTTAAAGGCATAAATCCATCCTAGAATGATCTCAAGTTCGGTAATCTTTGTACATCTCATGTAAAAGAGGGGATTGTAAACAGAAATAGTTGGCTTACACTCGCCACGTCACACAAATACAATACAAGTCTCAAACATCATACATTAAGAATATCACAACCCTCTAAGGGCAAAATCCAAATGCCAAGATACCAAACTTAGATAAATAAGCCACAGGCGGATCGAATCCTAGTAGAAGTCTCCACTAATGATCATCCGGATATCGCACATAGTACCGACTACGCTCCTCGTCGTACTCCCAATCCAGCTCGGTGCCATCACCTGGATAGCTCACAGCTGGACCTGCATCTGGTGTGGTGAAGTAACTGTGAGCCACAGAGGACTCAGCAATCCCGTTCCCGGGTAACAAGACTATTTAAGCCTTTGGGAGAGGAAAGGCTGAAGAAAAGAATAAGTGTCTGCAGCAGCAACTAGCAACTAGCTTACGTGAGTGAGAGCGAGAAGAGAAAGCCTCGAACGAGAAGTGATCACGAAGTGATCCTAACTAAGCTCAACAATCATAACCCCTCCGTGTTCAACTCCCGAATCCCTATTCGGAAATTGACGGTCACGGAACACACGCTGGTAGTGTATTAGAAACATTGTGTCAAGTTATCTACAACCGGATATTAACAAGCTCCCATCTGCCACATAACCGCGGGCACGGCTTTCGAAAGTTCAAACCCTGCAGGGGTGTTCCAACTTGACCCATTACAAGCCCACGATCCGCGGAGTCGCAACTCCAAAGTGGGAAGACCCGAGTATTCTCGGAATCCCGTGCTCAAGATATACCGAACTAAGGTAAGGCTAATCCAGCAAATCCTCCCGGTGTGTCGACACCCTGATAGTAGCCGCGCGTATCTAAGTCTCAGGACACGACCGGATGGGCGATGCTACAGGTGTATGCCAGATACCTCGGGTTGCCCCAAGGCGGCCCTGCAGGACCCCCGTTTCGGACCAACACTCATGTGGAGCACTGGCCCGGGGTTGTTGATTAAGAAAGAGGGTTAATTACTCCCTATGCAAGTTTAGTTTGTTATTAGGCAAATAGTACCAATGTTGGGACTTGCTGGAAAAGACTTAGCACTTAACGGTTTATCGAGGGGGTCCCATACACCCCAACCGTGTTAGGAACACATAATCAAGGAACATAACACCGGTTTATACGGTTCCTAACGGCATGAGTGGAACAAATCACCAAGCAAAAGGCTTAGCCTTCCACCCTTGCCAATATATAGATGATTTCATTTTAAGCATTTATATAGTGTGATAAAACCCAACCAAACTTCAACATGAAGCAAGCATCTTCGATCTTCACCTGCAACTAGCAACGCTATAAGAAGGGCTGAGCGAAGCGTACTTAGCCAAGCAACGGTTTGCATAGGTAGGTTGGTTAAACATGGCAATGGGTTACAAGTAGGAGGCTGACAAGAAGAACATGGGCATCGAGGCAAAACTATAGATCGAGACTACTAGCAATAGGCAAAGATAATAGTGTTATCGGGGTTCGGTCATCTTGCCTGAAGTGAAGTCGTTCGGATCGTAAGAAGGGTCCTCGTGCTCAACCTCGTTGGTAACCTCGTGCTCGAACTCGTACTCGGACTCAGCTTCCGGCTCTAAACAAAACAATCACACCAAGCACAAATCAACAAGAGGCAATGCGCACTCGAAAATGATGGATGCATGAAGGATGCACTAAGGATGCACACGGAGCACGGAAAAATAGCACTCAAGCAAAACACCTCAAAACATTATAACAATATCATATTATGAATCTACACAGAAAATCAATCAAGTTTCATATAAGACTCGCTGAAATCGGAGTTACGGGCTAAAAGTTATGCCCGAAACAAGAAATGAGCGAAAGCTGGAAATTACAGCAACATAGCAACTTCGGAGCACAAAATAATTGAGCTACAACATTCAAATATCATGGCAAAGGACATGAACACAAACTAGACATATACTACAGCAACTAAGTCCAAAGGTGCACCCCCAAAGGAGCCACGGTCCAATAGCAATGAGCTTGGACATATTGAACTTGACAATAAAATTCTGGCAGCAGAATTTTATTGAAACTTTGGAGCAAAAGATAAACATGCTACAGCCACTCAAATAGGCATGTGAGGACATGAATGGAAAGACAACAATATATACTACAAGGAACAATCAAAATCCACTCCAAAACTATCATGGTTTGTCCTAGAACATCACACGAACATGGCATCGGAACGTTACAGATTTCAGACTTTGTGAAAATCCACTAAGTCCTAAAACAGCAATTTCATCATGTCATCTAAAAGAGCATGTTTAAGTCACCTCGAAACTAAACATGGCAAGTGGTAAGCACCTCATCAAAGTACACATGAAGGTGATTCCGAAACATACAAGCATGCATCATTGAGGTAAACACAACGATAGCAACGAGCTCAACAAGATGGCATTTCATAACAAGTGAAACAACATCACAGCCACATGGCACTTTGCAACGATGATAAACATGGCAAGAATAAATCTAACATGCTACCTAGCACATACAACATGTAGATCATGGCAAGACGAACACGTGGACATGTCATTTGCATCATTCGGACAACCGAGCTAAAAGATACCACATGGCAAAGATGGCATAAAAACATCACATGACAGCAGTTTATATCACGATGCACTCTTACAACAGCAAAACAAGCACCTAGATGATCTCTAACATGCATGACAACAAAAGATAAAACGTAGTGCTATTCACCACGAACGTCTGGACATGCTATTTGCGCGAAACGGACAAACACACTAGAAGTTACAGCAGATAGAATATTGCATCACAGAACAAACTATCACAAAGACTTAGAGATTTGAGGCAACCTGCAGATCTGGAAAACAAAAGTCAACGGGCCGGATTGGGCCCGCAGCGGCGGATCGGGCTGGGGGGTGGCGCGGATCCGGCCCGCGCGGCGGCTGCGATGCGGATCGGGCCCGAGCGGCGTCGGTCGGCCCGGCTCGCGAGGCGGAGAGGCGAGGCCGGCCCGGTGGGGCACCGACGCGCTGGCCCGCGCGGAGGCGAGGGAGGCCCGCGGGGCGGAGGCCCGCGGTGGAGATCTGGCAGAGGCGCCCGGCTGGGCCTGGCGACGGGGCGGCCCAGCGCGGAGGCGAGCGGCGGTGGAACTGGGCCTTCGCGGCGGGAAGGACGGAGGGGCCCAGCGAGGCGCCGGGGATGTGGTCCTCACTTGGTGGCTGGGGCGATCGAGCCCAGCTGGCTCGGAGGGGCTGTCGATCTGGCCCGATCGGGGCGACGAGGGGAGCGCCTGGTGCGTTGACCCGCGGCGGTCGATGCGATCGAGGAACTCCTTCGATCAGCGAGATCCCGGGCGGCGGTCGGCTCTGCTGGTTCGGCGGCGGGGAAAAATATGTGGAGATCTGCCAAGTGGCGGTTGGAGCCTGGTGTTGCACGGAAAAAAAAGGAGAGAAGGGGCTAGAGGTTAGGGATGCCCACAAATGAACCTAGGGGGACTAAAAATAGCAGATTTTTAGGGTTAGGTGGGATTTAGGGGTGCTAGGAGCCCTCCGATCGCGATCCGACGGATCCGATCGCGGGGGTAGTTTAGATGGGCCTAGGAGAGAGTAGTGGACTGCAGAGGGGTGTTTCGGGCCAAAAGTGGAGGCACTTTGGACCCACACGAATAACTGTTGGGATATCAAACGGAGTCCAAACGCGACGAGATTTGAGAGGCGGGCTGCACACAACAAAACAACAACACACACAACAACCTCGCGGCACACCGGTAACGTTACACGCCCAAACACCAAAGTAGGCCTACGGGACGACACGGACACGTGAGGGAGCTCCGGAACGCGAAACGGACAACGGAAAGAAACACGCGGAACCGGATGCAACCGACAACACAATGCAATGCGATGCACATGTCTACATGATATGAATGAATGCCACACACTCACACAACAAAACGACGAAAACCCGAAAGACAAAGAACCCGAAATGGAAATAGATGAAGCCGGAGATATATTATATACCCAAAAGGGAAAGTATTACATCCGGGGCATTACACTGGCTCCCGAGTCCAGTCGACGACCTCGGCAATCGCACCCGTGCGAGACTCACGTGTTCCGCACACCAGTTCAGAACCTCGAGGCCGCGGCTCGCATCACGGAGTCTATTCAACCATCTCAGTCGGAGGCTGGGAGAGGCCTTCAGCAGATCCGAGCTTTGCTCCGAACGACTGAAGAGCAAAACGCGGCTGTTTCTCAGTCGTGCAACAGGATTCACAGCAGATTGGTGGCTGCAGATACCGTTTGGTCAGCCCACAGTCCAAGATCACCCCCAAGGCGTGAGGAACGTGGCCCACAGCAAGACCGGCATCTGGGTCAGAATGACAAGCAATACGACCGTCGACCCGGTCATCACGACCACCGTCGAGTGCCTACGCCTCCTCCGGGAAGCGGATCGTTCTCGCCCCGGCGGCACGAGGGCAGGCGCATGCGCGACGACGAGCGGAGGGTTCCCCTAGATCCCCGGAGGCCGGGCTTCGACGCAAGGTCTATCCTTGTGCAGGGGCTGGTCGACCGGAACAGGGCATTCAGAGAAGAGCAAGGCAGAGATCGTCCGAGTGGAAGCCGAGCACCTGTCTATGGACCCGAGTGTTTCTGCAGCGCCATCAGGGCAGCTGAGATCCCCCCGAACTTCAGATTGGCGGCGGGGGTAAATAAGTTCACCGGCGAGTCAAAGCCGGACACCTGGCTAGAAGACTACCGAGTGGCTATGCAGATTGGAGGCGGCAACGACGACGTGTCCATGAAGCACCTTCCTCTGATGCTGGGCGGGTCGGCTCGGGCGTGGCTCAATCAGTTGGCCCGTGGGAGTATTTACAGCTGGGAGGAGCTGGCTCGAGTGTTCATTCAGACCTTCGAAGGCACCTGCAAGCGGCCTGCTGGCCTCGCGGAGCTTCAGCATTGCGCGCAGAAGTCGAATGAAACCTTGAGGGATTACATCCAGCGATGGACCACCTTGCATCACACGGTGGAGAATGTGTCTGAGCACCAGGCAGTTTGCGCCTTCAAGGAGGGCGTGCGTAACCGAGAGCTGAATCTGAAGTTTGGCTGAACGGGCGATATGTCCTTGTCTCGGATGATGGAAATTGTCAATCGGTACGCTAACGGCGAAGAGGCCGATCGGCTCCGCAGTGGCAAGAAACCAGTCGGACAAGACGATCAAAATTCCAGTCGGAAGAACAAGCGCAAGGCCAAGCCAGCTACTCAGGGTGAAGCTGCTATGGTCAACCAAGGAAAGGGAAAAGGAAAGCCGAAGGGGGCCTGGGCCCCCAAAAAAGTGAAAGATCAAGCTGGGAATGATGTACTCGACCAGCCGTGTCTCATTCACACGAAGAAAGATGAAGAGGGAAACTTGGTATATCCCAAGCACACCACCCGACAATGCCGGCTCCTGATCCAGAACTTCCAGAAAGATCAGTCGATTAAGAAGGGAAAGGAATCAGAGGAGTCCGAAGACAGGGAAGGGGATGGAGGATACCCCCAGATCAACTCCACTTTGGTGATCTTCGCAGATGTCGGGAGCAAAAGTCGAGTGAAAGTCATCAACAAAGAAGTCAACATGGTTGCCCCGGCAACCACCACGTTTCTGAAGTGGTCCAAGACCCCCATCACATTCGACCAGTCTAATCATCCTGCGCATTGCCACCCCCGGGCGGCAAGCACTGGTGGTCGACCCAGTAGTCGAGGGCACACGTCTGACCAGGGTCCTGATGGATGGAGGCAGTGGTTTGAATATTCTGTATGCAGCAACCCTCCAGGATATGGGCATCCCAATGTCCAAGTTGAGCGAAAGCAACATGAGATTCCACGGGGTCATCCCCGGGAAGAAGGCCGACTCACTTGGCCAAATCACACTCGGCGTAGTCTTTGGTGAGTCAAAGAATTATCGCAAAGAGAAGCCGATGTTTGAAGTGGTGGACTTCAACAGCGCTTATCATGCCATTCTGGATAGGCCCGCCTACGCCAAGTTCATGGCTCGACCATGTTATGTATACCTCAAGTTGAAGATGCCGGGACCCAATGGCGTTATAACCGTCACTGGGAACCGTCAGAAAGCGGAAGAGTGCTTCCAGAAAGACTCGAAGATCGCTGACGAGCAGATGGCAGCAATAGAGATGGAGGAGTACCAGAAGAGCGTGGATCCGAGTGACCTGTTGAGGGCAAAGAAGCCAGCTTCCGAGTCGGCTTTCCAGTCGGCCGGGGAGACAAAGCTCGTACACATCCACCCCACCGACCCCAATGCAGCACCGACACACATTTCCACTACACTCAACAGCAAATAGGAAGAAGCGCTCATCCAGTTCCTCCGTGAGAAGTGGGACATCTTCGCATGGAAACCATCAGACATGTCGGGTGTACCCAGGGGACTGGCTGAGCACCATTTGCGAGTCGACCCAAAGGTGAAGCCTGTGAAGGAACATCTCCGTTGGTCTGCTGCGAAGAAGAGAAAGGCAATTGGCGATGAAGTGGCTCGGCTCCTGGCAGCTGAGTTTATCCGCGAGATCTACCACTCCGAGTGGCTCGACAATGTCGTCATGGTCCCCAAGAAGGACAAGTCTCTCCGCATGTGCATCGATTTCAAGCACATCAATCGGGCCTGCCCGAAGGATCATTTTCCTCTCCCTCGCATCGATCAGATAGTTGACTCGACTGCGGGATGCGTGCGTTTGTCCTTTCTGGACGCGTATTCTGGGTACCATCAGATCCGTCTGTTCGGGTCCGATGAAATCAAGACAGCTTTCATCACCCCCTTCGGGTGTTTCTGTTATGTCACCATGCCTTTCGGTCTCAAAAATGCCGGCGCTACCTTCATGCGCATGATCCAGAAGTGCCTGATAAAGCAAATCAGTCAGAACGTCGAAGCATACATGGATGACATTGTGGTCAAGTCACGAAAAGGTTCCGACCTGCTGACTGACCTCGCTGAGACATTCGCAAACTTAAGAAGCTATGATATCAAGCTCAATCCATGGAAGTGTACATTTGGAGTTCCTGACGGCAAGTTACTCAGTTTTCTCGTTTCCGAACAGGGAATCGACGCCAACCCAGAGAAGGTCAGCACCATCCTCCGAATGAAACGCCCTGAGCGTGTACACGACGTCCAGAAGCTTACTAGTTGCTTGGCCGCTTTGAGTCGATTCATTTCTCGTCTCGGTGAGAAGGCATTGCCTCTCTACCGACTCATGAAGAAATCAGACAAGTTCGAGTGGAATTACGAAGCCGAAGCAGCGTTTGAAGAGCTCAAAGCCGCGTTGTTGACCCAGCCGGTGCTTGCTGCCCTAGTCAGCAAAGAGCCTCTCCTACTATACATTGCAGCCACCGGACAAGTTGTCAGCACTGTACTCACGGTCGAGCGGGAAGAAGAGGGCAAGGCCTACAAGGTCCAGCGCCCAATCTACTACATATCCGAAGTTTTGACTCCCTCCAAGCAAAGGTACCCGCATTACCAGAAGCTCGTGTACGGGATTTACTTGACTGCAAAAAAGGTCGCCCATTACTTCTCAGACCATACAATCTCAGTCGTCGGCGACGCCCCGCTGTCAGAGATCCTGAACAACCGAGACGCAACCGGTCGAGTGGCAAATGGGCGATTGAACTTCTTCCGTTAGATATCAAGTTTGAAGCGAAGAAAGCCATCAAGTCTCAGGCTATAGCAGATTTTATGGCCGAGTGGATAGAACAAGAGCTGCCGACTCAAGTTCAGTCGGATCACTGGACTATGTTCTTTGATGGATCCAAGATGTTGAGCGGATCCGGCGCACGCGTGGTCCTGGTATCTCCCAGGGGCGACAAGCTCAGTTACATCCTTCAGATCCACTTTGACTCATCGAACAACGAAGCTGAGTACGAAGCACTTTTGTACGGGTTGCACATGGCCATCTCACTCGGCGTCCGCCGCCTGATGGTCTACGACGACTCAGACTTAGTGGTGAACCAAGTGATGAAGGAATGGGACGCCAGGAGCCCGGCAATGACCAGTTATTGCAGTGTAGTGCGGAAGCTTGAAAAGAAGTTTGAAGGTTTAGAGCTCCATCACGTGCCCAGAGCCAAGAATCAGCTTGCCGATGACCTCACAAAAATTGGGTCGACTCGGAAGCCTATACCCAAGAATGTGTTTCTGGAGCATCTGCACACCCTTTCTGTCAAAGAAGACCCCTTCATGGAAGAACCCCCGCAGCCAGTCAGCGCGTCAGATCCGACTGAAGTCGAAGTGCCTGCGGTGGTTGACCTGATCATGGAGATTTTAGTGATTATGCCCGACTGGACTGTGCCGTACATATCCTATCTGCTCAGGCAAGAACTCCCGGAAGATGAAGAAGAAGCATGCCAGATCGTCCGCCGATCCAAGGCGTTCACTGTCATTCAGGGTCAACTCTACAGAGAAAGCGTCACCGGAGTCGCTCAGCGCTGCATCACCCCAGAGGAAGGTCGGCTGATCCTGGATGAGATTCACTCGGGAACTTGCGGCCACCACGCTTCCTCTCGGACTATAGTGGCCAAAGCGTACCGAGCCGGGTTTTATTGGCCCCGAGCCAACGAGATGGCCAAAGATATTGTGGACAAGTGTGCAGGTTGCCAGTTCTACTCCAACATGTCCCACAAGCTGGCGTCTGCTTTGAAGACCATTCCACTAGTCTGGCCCTTTGCCGTTTGGGGCTTGGATATGGTCGGCCCCTTCAAGACAGGCATAAGCGGATTCACTCACGTGCTCGTGGCGGTCGACAAGTTCACCAAATGGATTGAGGCAAAGCCTATCAAGAACCTCGAGTCGAGCACCGCCATCAGCTTCATCAGGGAATTGATATTCAGATATGGAGTCCCCCACAACATCATCACGGACAACGGCTCCAATTTTGACTCGGATGAATTCAGATCTTTCTGTGCTTCTCAAGGAACACGAGTCGACTATGCCTCCGTGGCGCATCCGCAGTCGAATGGACAGGCAGAAAGGGCAAACGGTTTGATTCTCCAAGGCCTGAAGCCACGGCTCATGCGTGACCTTAAGCATGCCGCTGGGGCTTGGGTAACCGAACTACCGTCTGTCCTATGGGGTCTGAGGACAACTCCAAACCGGTCGACTGGCCGTACCCCTTTCTTCATGGTCTATGGAGCTGAAGCCGTGTTGCCTAGTGATTTGTTACATAATGCCCCCCGAGTGGAACTCTTCTCCGAGGCCGAGGCAGAGCAAGCTCGTCAGGATGCAGTCGATCTCTTGGAGGAGGAACGAGAGATGGCCCTCATCCGGTCGACCATCTATCAGCAAGACCTGCGTTGATTCCATGCTCGCAACGTCCAAAGTCGAGTATTTCAGGAAGGAGACCTGGTTCTTCGGGTTCATCAGAAACGACCACACAAGCTCGCCCCAGCCTGGGAAGGCCCATTCATCATCACCAAGGTACTACACAACGGAGCGTACCACCTTTACAACATCGCCAAGAAGAAAGACGAACCTCGTTCGTGGAACGCGGACCTCCTCCGCCGCTTCTACACCTGAGACGCTCGAACGGTCGAGTTGTAATAAAGATTTTCCGGTTTATTTCAAAGACAAGTTTGCAGCGATCCCTTAATGATTGTTGTTTTCTAATATGCTAGTCTTCAAAATCCCCCTGTGGGTGCTTAGCCGCGAACCCGATTCGCCGCGAACCCAATTCGCCTAAGTTTCAAAAATCCACTCCGAGTGAAGAGCGATCCTCTCACTCGGGGGCTTAGCTGCGAACCCGATTCGCCTAAGTTTCAAAAATCCACTCCGAGTGAAGAGCGATCCTCTCACTCGGGGGCTTAGCTAATTCACCTAAGTTTCAAAAATCCACTCCGAGTGAAGAGTGATCCTCTCACTCGGGGGCTTAGCTGCGAACCCGATTCACCTAAGTTTCAAAAATCCACTCCGAGTGAAGAGAAATCCTCTCACTCGGGGGCTTAGCTGCGGTCCTCCGAGCTGCGCCATAAGTATAATGTGGCTCTGTCTTCCGAGCTCCGCCACAAATACAACGTATCTTGGAATCGCCTAAGTTACAAACACCAACTCCGAGTGAAGAGCGATCCTCTCACTGGGGGGCTTAGCTGCAGTCCTCCGAGCTGCGCCATAAGTATAATGTGGCTCTGTCTTCCGAGCTCCGCCACAAATACAACGTAGCTTGGAATCGCCT
>LR738714.1:592957995-593014414 GCA_902687465.1 Secale cereale
CTCCACATTGCCACGCACGCTTCACCGCTTCCTCCGCCGCTCGCTGCTTCGTCGCCGACACGCACTGCGCCCCCATGCCGCCTCGCCACCGGGGAGCTGCGGGCTACCGCAGCGTCCGGGTTCGTCCATCCAGCACCTACTCCGCCGAGATTCGGTCGGACGACGTGTGCCTCGGCCTCGGAACCTTCGACACCGCTCAGGAGGGCGCCCGCGCGTACGATGCTGCGGCGTGGCGCCTCCAGCGTTCCCGTTGGGACATGAACTTCATGGATGTGCTGACTCGGGAGCTGGCACAGGAGTTGGCGCCTCCCCCGCGGCTTATCACCGATGAAGATCGTCAGAAGAACCATAGGCGGGCGCACCGTCTCAACCTGGCCGAGATGGATGAGGAAGCCATGGCGACTTGGCGCCAAAACTTCCCGCAAGACATCATCAACGAGCACCAGTTCTTGGCCGAGAAGAGGGCGGAGAGGAAGAAGAGGAGGAAGGAGCGAGCGGCTTATCGCGAGGACAAGCGAGCGCGGAAGGCGGTCGCTAAGTTCAACATCAAGCTAGGAGATGCGTCCTCCTGGGACTCCACCGACGAGCGGTTCCTTGACGCCTACGCTGAGACGTCGGAGGAGGACATCACCGAGGCAGAGTCCGAGTCGGAGAATGACGAGTAGTAGTAGTTCGTAGGAGAATACCATGTGAACTATCTATTTATCTATCTATCGTAGGATTAAGATTATGTGAACTATCTATCTATCGTAGGATATATGTGAACTATCTATCTATCTATCGTATGGGAAACTGTGATTTTATTTGCGACTATGTGATTCTATTTCAATAGACGCCGAAACACATCGAGCCTGGGCCGTTTTGCGCCGAAAATGGGCTGAAAGCGCCGAAACTGGGCCAATATCGGCGCCTGGGGGCGACCTGGGGGCGGCGACTGGGAACGCACTGGCACCCAAGCCGAAACTAGCATCGGCTCGCCCCCAGGCGGCGGTTTTCGGCGCGTCTTGGGGCGCAACGGCTGGAGATGCTCTTAGCAATGCGATGGATGAGACTAATTGGTCGAAAATCTGAGATGTCCTTTGCACCATCTTTCTTCGAAATGAGAGCTATGTTTACCGAGTTAGCAAATGCAAGTTGGAGACCTGAAGATTAGAGAAGTTGTTGGTGACCTTCATGATGTCGGGTTTTACTATTTCCCAACACTCTTTGAAGAAGGCTCCGGTAAAACCGTCAGGGCCCGGGGCTTTATCACTAGGGAGGGCAAAGAAGGCAGCCTTGACTTCCTCCGCCAAGAAATGCATTGCCAAGTCCGCGAGGTCGCAAGCCAGAGCGGGTATGAAGTCCCAGTTGAGGTCCTTAGCACGGGGCACCCCTTTTTTGATGGCCTTCCTAAAGTGTTCTTGCGCGATCGTCTTCTTATCATCGTGGTTTGTGACCCATCCATTGTTATGTTTTAACCGATGAATAATGTTTTCCTTCTTCTGTGATTGACGCAAAGGTGGAAGAAATGGGTGTTGGCATCACCCTCTTTGAGCAAAGTAACCCTAGAGCTTTGTCTCTTTCTAGCTCTCTCAAGAACATCAAGGGCCACAATCTTTCTTTTGAGCTTCCTTCGGAGATCCCTCTCCTCAAAGCTCAAAGCTCTACTTTCTTGGGCCAAATCCAATCTAAGAATGATCTAAAGAGCCATGTGAATTTGGACCTTATGTTTTCAGAAGATCTTTTTGCTCCAAGTGCGAAGGCCCCACATCACTGGTAACCCACAAGTATAGGGGATCGCAACAGTTTTCGAGGGTAGAGTATTCAACCCAAATTTATTGATTCGACACAAGGGGAGCCAAAGAATATTCTCAAGTATTAGCAGTTGAGTTGTCAATTCAACCACACATGAAAAACTTAATATCTGCAGCAAAGTATTTAGTAGCGATGTAGTATAGAAGTAACGGTAACGGTGGCAAAAGTAACAGTAGAAGTTTTGTAGTAATTGTGATAGTGACAGCGGAAAAGTAACTAAGCAAGGAACAATATGTGAAAAGCTCGTAGGCAATGGATCAGTGATGGATAATTATGTCGGATGCGATTCCTCGTGTAATAGTTATAACATAGGGTGACACAGAACTAGCTCCAGTTCATCAATGTAATGTAGGCATGTATTCCAAATATAGTCATACGTGCTTATGGGAAAGAACTTGCATGACATTTTTTTTCCTACCCACCCGTGGCAGTGGGGTCCTATCGGAAACTAAGGGATATTAAGGCCTCCTTTTAATAGAGTACCGGACCAAAGCATTAACACTTAGTGAATACGTGAACTCCTCAAACTACGGTCATCACCGGGAGTGGTCCCGATTGTTGTCACTTCGGGGTTGCCGGATCATAACACATAGTAGGTGACTATTGACTTGCAAGATAGGATCAAGAACTCACATATATTCATGAAAACATAATAGGTTCAGATCTGAAATCATGGCACTCGGGCCCTAGTGACAAGCATTAAGCATGGCAAAGTCATAGCAACATCAATCTTAGAACATAATGGATACTAGGGATCAAACCCTAACAAAACTAACTCGATTACATGGTAAATCTCATCCAACCCATCACCGTCCAGCAAGCCTACGATGGGATTACTCACGCATGGCGGTGAGCATCATGAAATTGGTGATGGCGGAAGGTTGATGATGACGACAGCGACGATCTCCACTCTCTGGAGCCCCGAACGGACTCCAGATCAGCACGAGAGAGATTAGGGCTTGGCGGCGGCTCCGTATCGTAAAACATGATGAATCCTTCTCTCTGTTTTTTTCCTCCCCAAAAGTGAATATATGGAGTTGGGGTTGATGTTGGTGCAGCCTCAGGGGGCCCACGAGATAGGGGGTGCGCCCCCCACCCTCGTGGACAGGGTGTGGCCCCCTGGTCTTGATTCTTTCGCTAGTATTTTTTATATATTCCATAAATATTCTCCGTTGATTTTCAGGTCATCCCGAGAACTTTTATTTCTGCACAAAAATAACACCATGGAAATTCTGCTGAAAACAGCGTCAGTCCGGGTTAGTTCCATTCAAATCATGCAAGTTAGAGTCCAAAACAAGGGCAAAAGTGTTTGGAAAAGTAGATACGTTGGAGACGTATCAACTCCCCCAAGCTTAAACCTTTGCTTGCCCTCAAGCAATTTAGTTGACAAACTGAAAGTGATAAAGAAAAACTTTTACAAACTCTGTATGCTCTTGTTGTTGCAAATATGTAAAGCCAGCATTCAAGTTTTCAACAAAGATTATGAACTAACCACATTCATAATAACTTTTAGGTCTCATCTTTACTCATATCAATGGCATAATCAACTAGCGAGCAATAATAATAAACCTCGGATGACAACACTTTCTCAAAACAATCATAATATGATATAACAAGATGGTATCTCGCTAGCCCTTTCTGAGACCGCAAAACATAAATGCAGAGCACCTCTGAAGATCAAGGACTGACTAGACATTGTAATTCATGGTAAAAGAGATCCAGTCACAGTCATACTCAATGTAAATTAATAGCAATGCATGCAAATGACAGCGGTGCTCTCCAACTGGTGCTTTTTAATAAGAGGATGATGACTCAACACAAAGTAAATAGTTAGGCCCTTCGCAGAGGGAAGCAGGGATTTGCAGGGGTGCCACAGCTCGAGTTTTGAAATAGAGGTAAATAATATTTTGAGTGACATACTTTCATTGTCAACATAACAACCAAGAGATCTCGATATCTTCCATGCTACACACATTATAGGTGGTTCCCAAACAAAATGGTAAAGTTTATACTCCCCCAACCACCAACAAGCACACTCCACGGTTGGCCCGAAACAACGGGTACCGTCCATACCAACAACAACCCTGGGGGATTTTTGTTTAATTATTTTGATTTGAGCATGGGACTGGGCATCCCGGTTACCAGCCATTTTCTCGTGAATGATGAGCGGAGTCCACTCATCGTGAGAATAACCCACCTAGCATGGAAGATATAGACAACCCTAGTTGATACATGAGCTGTTCGAGCATACAAAACAGAATTTCATTTGAAAATTTAGAGTTTGGCACATACAAATTTAATTGGAACGGTAGGTAAATACCGCATATAGGTAGGTATGGTGGACTCATATAGAATAACTTTGGGGTTTATGGAAGTGGATGCACAAGTAGTATTCCCGCTTAGTACAAGTGAAGGCTAGAAAGAGACTGGGAAGCGACCAGCTAAAAGCGACAATAGTCATGAACATGCATTAAGATTAATCAACAATGGGTGCAAGCATGAGTAAGATATAAATCACCATGAACATAAATATTGTGGAGGCTATGTTGATTTTTTTTCAACTACATGCGTGAACATGTGCCAAGTCAAGCCACTCGAATCATTCAAAGGAGGATACCACCCTATCATACCACATCACAACCATTTTAAATAGCATGTTGGCACGTAAGGTAGACCATTATAAACTCCTAGCTAATTAAGCATGGCATGAGCAACTATGATCTCTAATTGTCATTGCAAGCATGTTTCATTCATAATAGGCTGAATCAGGAACGATGAACTATTCATATTTAAAAAAACAAGATAGGTCGAGTTCATACCAGCTTCTCTCATCTCAATCAGTTCATCATATATCGTCATTATTGCCTTTCACTCGCACGACCGAACGGTGTGGATAATAATAATAGTGCAAGTGCATTGGACTAAGCTGAGATCTGCAAGCAGTTAATACAAGGGAGAAGACAAGGTAATATGGCTCTTGGTTAAATCAACAATAATGCATATGAGAGCCACTAAAAAATTCCATCATGGTCTTCTCCTCTTGACCCCCAAAGAAAATAAAAGAAACTATTTACACGGGAGAGCTCCCAACAAGCAAAAGAAGAACGAGAAATCTTTTTGGGTTTTCTATTAATTACTACTACTACAGACATGGAAAGAAAACTAGCTAAAAAGCTGCACCTATTTTTTATATTTTTTTCTTAAGGTTTTTCACACACACAAGAAAAGATTTAGAAAAGAAAATAAACTAGCATGGATAGTACAATGAAAAAGTATGAGCACTAACAACTAGAATGAGTGTGTGAACATGAATGTAATGTCGGTGAGAAATACGTACTCCCCCAAGCTTAGACTTTCGGCCTAAGTTGTTTTATTGCCACGGATCAAAGCTACTCTCTCTGGTGTGTGGAGGAGTGTCCTCTGGGTGCCACTGGTTGGCAATCTCCTCCGGATCCCACTGATAAACCGACTGCCGATAAGGGTCAAGTGGTGGCTCAGGCTCAGGCTCTAAAACTGGTGCCAGGCTCCAGTACGCATAAAATGCATCTGGCAAGACAAGATACGTGCCTGAAAGTATGTCAAACGAAGAGGGTGCAGGCAAGGTAATAATCTCACAATACTTTTTATCAAATATCAATTTATACTTAAGCAACTTCTTCTTATCTTTAATAATAAAATCATGTGCTATCATACTCTTATAATTTAGAAAAGTAGGGGCCAACAATTTCTCCTCCTTCTCATAATGCCTAATCGGTATCCTAAAGTGGTCAACAAGGCACGAAGCAAAGATGCCTCCGATGATGGGGCCCTTTGTACGAATCAGACTTAATCGTTTAGCAACAACAGGGCCTAAGCTAAAAGTGGTGTCGCGAAACAAAGCATGACGCAAAATAACAATATCAGGGGCACTAAGATTACCACTATTCCCACATCCAATTAAGCATCTACTAGCAAATATCGCAAAGTAGCATAGAACAGGAAAATTTATACTAGTGATTCTTGCCTCTGAAACTTTCCTCGATTCCCCTACATCGATTGTATCAATAAACCCCTCCACATCCTTACAATGTGGTTCCTCTAAGCTACACGCAAAGGGTATCTTGCAAACTTGACAAAATTCATATAGTGGCATCTCCCTAACCCATCATATAAGTGAAACTCCACCGAAGGTGGTGATTTCTTAGCATGGAAATAGAAATTTTGCACGAAAATATTAGTGAGTAAGAGATATTGTTCGCGCTGGTCATGGAGGAAGTCGGTGAGGCCTGCATTCTCGCCAAGTAATAAAAGTCTTTATAAATTCCAACGGCTCTCAAGAACTCGTCACAAGGCCATTCACACGGCCGAACTTCCACAGTGCGAGGAATGTTGTATTTGGGCTTTTTATTCTCCTCCTTCTGCTTATCCTCTGAGCTTTGGCTAGAAGATCCTCTCAACAATCTCCTCATCATTTTCTTTCTCTGAAAAATTTCTGAAATTTTTAGTGACTCAAAATAAAAGTGAACCAAACTCAACAAGATTGATAGCAACTACTCCCACACGTGCCTAGAGACTATATCATGCATTAGAACTACTTGGGACCACATAAATTTGACATGCAACCTCAAGAATAGGGTCACCTAAGCAGCAAAAATTTGCAATAAATAAAGCACTAGAACAAAAACTAAGTGGACCATTGGAGGATTCACATACCAAAGGACAATCTCCCCAAACAGTTTTGTGAATGGAGCTTTGAGCAAGGAGATCGAAAATGACAGCAAGATGATCTAGAACACGAGTTTGAGCTATGAGAGGATTTTTTCTGGAGGAAGATAAAGTGTGTGGGTGCTGGAATAAGTGGGGGGGGGGCACGTGGGGCCCACGAGGCAGGGGGCGCGCCCTGTACCCTCGTGGCCAGGTGGTGGCTCCCCCTGATGTGTTCTCAGTGCCAGATATTCTTAAATATTCTAGAAATAATCATATTTCATTTTCAGGACATTTGGAGAACTTTTATTTTCGGGGTATTTTTTCATTACAAGGATAACTCGGAAAACAGACAAAAAAATACTACTTTTGCTTTATTTAATATAAATAACAGAAAGTAAAAGGAGGGTACAGAGGGTTGTGCCTTCTAACTTCATCCATCTCATGCTCGTCAAAATGAATCCATTAACAAGGTTGACCAGGTCTTGTTAACAAACTCTTTCCGAATAACATGAAACCTGGGAATTTTTGAATAACACTATGTTACCTCAACGGGGATATGTATGTCCCCAACAATAAGAATATCATATTTCTTCTTGACAGTAGGAAGAGGAAATTCAAATCTTCGAATAGTGATCGTTGAATTTTTCCAATAGAATTGATACTGTGGACTTGAGGTTGTTTCCTCGGAAAGTGTACCATATGCTCATTACCATTAACATGAAAAGTGACATTGCCTTTGTTGCAATCAATAACAGCCCCTGCAGTATTCAGAAAGGGTCTACCAAGGATAATCGACATACTATCGTCCTCGGGAATATCAAGAATAACAAAGTTCATTAAAATAGTAACGTTTGCAACTACAACAGGCACATCCTCACAAATACTAATAGGTATAGCGGTTGGTTTATCGACCATATGCAAATATATTTCAGTAGGTGTCAACTTATTCAAATCAAGCCTACGATATAAAGAGAGAGGCATAACACTAACGCTGGCTCCAAGATCACATAAAGCAGCTTTAACATAGTTTCTTTTAATGGAGCGTGGTATAGTTGGTACTCCTGGATCTCCTAGTTTCTTTGGTATTCCCCCTTTAAAAGTGTAATTGGCGAGCATGATGGAGATTTTAACTTCAGGTATCTTTCTTTAATTTGTAATAATATCTTTCATATACTTAGCGTAAGGATTTGTTTTAAGCATATCAGTCAAACGTATACATAAAAAGATAGGTCTAATCATTTCAGCAAAGCGCTCAAAATCCTCATCATCCTTTTTCTTGGATGGTTTAGGAGGAAAAGGCATGGGTTAGTGAACCCATGGTTTTCTTTCCTTACCGTGCTTCCTAGCAACGAAGTCTTTCTTATCATAACGTTGATTCTTTGATTGTGGGTTATCAAGATCAACAGCAGGTTCAATTTCTATATCATCGTTATTGCTAGGTTGAGCATCATCTTGAACGACATCGTTAACATTATCACTAGGTTCATTTTCATTACCTGATTGTGTTTCAGCATCAGAAATAGAAAGATCATTGGGATTCTCAGGTGTGTCAACAGCAGGTTCACTAGAAGCATGTGCTACTTCTCAAGCTTGCGTTGTATTCCCTCGAAGAGGAAAGGGTGATGCAGCACAGTAGCGTAAGTATTTCCCTCAGTTTTTTAGAACCAAGGTATCAATCCAGTAGGAGACCACGCGCGAGTCCCTCTCACCTGTACAAACAAATAAGAACTTCACAGCCAACGCTATAAGGGGTTGTCAATCCCTTCACGGTCACTTACGAAAGTGAGATCTGATAGATAGGATAGTATAATATTTTTGGTATAAGAACAAAAAGTAAATTGTAATGCCCAGTATGTGACTATACCTCCCACGTGTCGAGGCACGACTTAAAGGTATAATCACATACTAGAATGATCTGAAGCATGGTATCTATGCACAACTCATGTAAAAGAGGGGATGAAAAAGTAAAAGAGTAGTTGGCTTACACTCGCCACGTCACACAATGTAATACATTAACATACATCATCCAATAACATCAGAGTCCGACTACGGACGAAGATCCAAATGAAAGATACCATAAATAAAGCAACACAAGGTCCCGATCATCCTAGTAAGAGCCCTACTGATCCTCTGGGTAAGACATGTAGTATCGCCCACGCTCTTCATCGAACTCCCAATACAACTCTGAACCATCAGCTGTGTAGTTCTCAACGGTACCTGCATCTAGTGTTGTGTAGTATCTGTGAGCCACGGAGGACTCAGCTATCCCGTTCCCGGGTAGCAATACTATCAAAGCCTTAGATGTGGAAAAGGCTTAAAACAAGGTTGCAGCAGCACTAGCACTAGCTTACGTGTTTAGAGCAAGAAGTGAAAGTGCCAACGATCGTCAAAGTGATCACGGAGTGATCCTAACTAAGCACGTCAAATATAACCCCACCGTGTTCACTTTCCGAACCCCTTCGGAAAGAGACCATCACGGTTACTCACACTGGTAGTGTATTATGAACATAGTGTCTAGTTATCTACAAGCAGATATAAACAAATTCCCATCTGCCACATAACCGCGGGCACGGCTTTCGAAAGATCAAACCCTGCAGGGGTGTCCCAACTTAGCCCATCACAAGCTCACGGTCTGCGGAGTCGCAACTCCAAGGTGGGAAGACCCGAGTATTCTCGGAATCCCGTGCTCAAGATATTCTGACTAAGGTAGAACTAATCCAACAAGACCTCCCGGCATGCCGACACCCTGATAGTAGCCGCGCGTATCTCGTCTGAGGCCACGACCGGATGGGACATCCTACAGGTTTTTACCAGCCCTTGAGTTTCCTCGAGGTGGCCCTGCAGTCCGCCCAGTTTGGACCAACACTCATGTGGAGCACTGGCCCAGGGTTGTTAATTAAGAACTCGGGTTTGCAACGCCCTATGCAAGTTTTAGTTATTAGGCAAATGTAAAACCAATGTTGGGCCTTGCTGGAAAAGCTTTAGCACTAAGCGGGTTATCAAGGGGGGCCCATAAACCCCAACCGTGTTAGGGATGCAAAATCAAGGAACATAACACCGGTTTAAACGGTTCCTAGGGTGGCATGAGTGGAACAAAACACCAAGCAGAGGCTTAGCCTTCCACCCATTACCAATATATAGATGATTTAGTTTAACAGATTATATATTGTGCTATCCCAACAATAACTTCAACATGAAACAAGAATCTTCAAGTCTTCACCTGCAACTAACAACGCTATAAGAGGGGCTAAGCGATGCTTACGTAGCCAATCAATGGTTTGCTAGGTGGGTGGTTAGAGAGTTTCATGGCAACAATAGGAGGCTGACAAACAGACATAGGCATCGAGGCAATAATCTAAAAGAGCGAGACATCTAGCATAGGCAAAGATAGTAGTGATATCTGGGTAAGGTCATCTTGCCTGTTGATTCCTCGGATGGAACGTAACCTTGCTCCTCAAACTCAACCTCGGTAGGAACCTCGTACTCCGTATCGTCACCGGGCTCTAACCAAACACAACAATGCAACAACAGAACAAAATCAATCAACATGCAATGCTCAACCACATGATGCATGAACATGATGATCAAGGACAAGAATAGATGTGATGCATGGCCTAGGGACACAAGGGAGCAACATCATCATATTCAAACAAGATCACTCACAAGAATGAAACAAGTAAAGGAACAACCAACAAGTTTATGTAGATTATTCAAACAAGCATCCAACAAGTTTTAAAGGAGTTAGTTAACATGGCAAGGTGCAACTAACATTACAGCAACATGCTAGCACATTTAAATGGGCTGGAAATAAATAACAACAATTTCCAGAAACTCCCATATTAATTTATTTGCATTTTGGACAGATCTGAAAAACTTTTGTGATAAATTTGTCAAACATGCTAAACAACAGCACCAAAATATTCTAGACATTTTTCTACCCCAAATGCATATAAAGTTTGTTAGATCTGGAGTTGTAGATATTTAGTTATGATTTTTACAAGTTTTAGCATATTTCAAACAAGAATAAATTCAAACAACATTTTAAATGTCTTTAAACATGGCAACAAATAGCATATTCATAAACTACATAAAAATCTAAGCACTTTTCATATATAACTCATATTCACCAGAAGAATATTTTAACAGATATTAATTAAACAAGAAAAAGACAGAAAAAGAAAAAGAAAACACAAAACAGAAAAGAAAAACAATACAAGCGCCAGGGTCCAGAGTGATCCGGGCTCAACTAGCCCAAACCACTCAGAAGAGGGCCCGGCCTCACTGAACTGGCGCCAGCGGGTGCGCGCAAGGGCTGGGAAGCAGCTGAGTGGCTGGCAGGTGGGGCCTACCTGTCAGCCACACGCGAAAATGCAAATAGGGGGGGGAAATCCCACTGCGCCCGCAAGGATTCGAACACACGACCCGGCGCTAACTGACAGAGACTCGAACCACTGCTCTATCGAACGTTTCTCGACAGATAACAGGTGCTATCTCTAAAGACATAACAGAAGAAGCAGAGATAGGGGAAAACGCTGGGCTCGTCGGAGCTGCTCCGGCGACCAAACGAGGCGGCGGAGGTGTGTGGGGTACTCCTGGAGGAGTTCCGCATCCACCTGATGCACTAGCACTACCTAAAGAGCACTACAGCGCCGACGGCGAGCAACGATAGAACGGCGGCGATGGAGCAACGGCGAGGCGATGCAGTGGCCTAGGTGGAACGGCGACTGCACAGGCAACTCCTACACGACGAGACGAAGTGAACAGACAGAAGAACACGGCCTAGAGGGGTCGGAACACTTGCCGGCGACGAGGTCCGACGACGATGCGCTCGGGCGCTCAATGAACTAGGACCTAGAGGGCGCCCAGGAAGGGGAAAAAGGCACGGGGAGAAAGAGGAGCTCACCACGAGCACGGAGAAGTGCTCGGCTGTCCCAGTAGTGGACGGAGTCGACGGTGGCGGGTCTCGAACAGCTACGGCCACCGGAGATGAAGAAGAGGAAGAAGACGTCGGCGTGGTGGCGATCGGCTCCGCGTAGAGGTCGTAGTCGAAGTAGTCGACATCGTGGAAGCACAAGGACACCGTTGGCGAGGCTGAGGTCGACGAGGGGCTCGCCGGCGACGAGGTGGCGCTCTCATATGCGTGCGGGTATCGACTGGGGCGGCGGATCTGCTGGAGCTTGGCTCTCCAGGCGGCGAGAGGAGGAAGGGGAAACCAAGAGAGAAAGGAAGGACACGGTGCAGGTTTAAATGGGTGGCTCGGATCACGAGACCTCGACGTCTGTGAGTTCACGGCACGATGGTGAGCGCGCGCTCTGCTCTGCTTTGCGCTGACGGAGGAAGACGGAGGCGCGGCCTGTGAGGCAGACAGGTGGGGCCAGAGGGAGAAAAGGCACGGTGTGACTGCGAGCGCTCGGCTGGGCCTGCGGTAGAGAATGGGCCGCAGAGCTGAGGGGGGAAAGATGGGCCTGGGGGAGAGAGAAGGAGGAGGAGGCCCAGGTTCACTGATGTGCTGCTGTTTCTTTTCCTTTTTCTTTATTTCTTCAGACGGAAAGAAAAAGAAAAACACATGCTAAAAGAACATGAGTTAGGGGAAAAGAAAAATATCCCCATGCTCAGTGATTTATACCCTATTTAATAAAATTGACTTGGACATTTTTAGAGGCAGAAAAATAAAAGGAGTTTGAATATGGTTCAAACTCTTGTCATTTTAAAACCTAACCAAATCAATTCTAAATGGGGTGACATTTGGCAGAGAGGTTGTAGACATGGTGCAAGATTTATAGGAGAAGAAAGAACATTAAAGCACTTGGCTAGGTGGCTTGCACAATGGGGTAAAGAATGGACATAGAAGAAAAGAAAGAAGAAGAACAACAACAAGAAGAAGAAGAGGAAGAAGGGGTCTAGGGTTTAGCTAGGCATAGCTCAAGCCACACACACAACATTACAAGGCCTCACACACACTCATCAACAAAAATAAACTAAGATGCCATGATGCTAAGATGATGAAGCAATGCAAGGATGCAAAATAAAATAAAAAATGACATGGCAATGCAAAAATAAAATGACAAGAACCCCCAAGGATAAGGACAAGGATCAAATTGAGAAGCTTTATTGCCATAATTGGAAAGTGTTACATATCGGGTGTTACAAACTCTCCTACACTACAAAAAGATCTCGTCCCGAGATCTTGGACTGGAAGAAGGAAGGATACTCGGAACGAAGGTGATTTTCTCGTTCCCACGTAGCTTCTCGGTCGGTATGGTGTGACCACTTAACTTTCAAGAACTTGATTGACTTGTTGCGGGTTTTGCGCTCAGTTTCCTCAAGAATAGCAACAGGGTGCTCACGATAAGACAACTCTTGTTGAAGATCAATCTCCTCGAACAGAATGGTGCGTTCAGGTGTCTTGAAGCACTTGCGGAGTTGAGACACGTGAAACACATCATGAACATTAGCAAAGTTGGAGGGAAGCTCGAGTTGGTAGGCTAGATCGCCTCTTTTGCCAAGAATCTTGAAAGGGCCCACGTATCTCGGAGCAAGCTTTCCTTTGATACCAAATCTTTGCGTTCCTTTCATAGGAGAAACACAGAGATATACATGATCACCAATGTCGAAAGCCAAATCACGATGCTTGCCGTCATAGTAACTCTTTTGACACGATTGAGCGGCTTTGAGATTCTCACGTATGACTTTGCACATTTCTTCGGCTTCTAAGATCAAATCATTGCCAAGAATGATGTTCACCAGTCTCGGACCAGTTGAGCGGGGTACGGCACTTTCAGCCATAGAGGATTTCAAAAGGAGCTTTGCCGGTACTTGCTTGGAAGCTGTTGTTGTATGAGAATTCGGCAAACGAGAGACAATCTTCCCACTTCATGCCAAAAGAGATGACACCAGCTCTCAGCATGTCTTCAAGGATCTGGTTCACTCTTTCGACTTGACCACTAGTCTGAGGGTGAAACGTGGTGCTGAAACGAATTTTTGTGCCCATGGCTGACTGAAAGGAGTCCCAGAACTTGGATGTGAACAAACTTCCACGGTCTGAGGAGATGACTTGAGGAATGCCATGCAACGAAACAATTCTGGAAGTGTACAGCTCTGCCAGCTGAGCTGCGTTGATGGATTCTTTGACGGGAAGGAAATGAGCTACTTTAGTTAGCTTGTCAATCACTACAAAGATAGCATCATTCCCCTTCTTGGACTTAGGAAACCCAGTGACGAAATCCATTTCAATGTGGTCGAACTTCCACTCGGGAATAGGTAGAGGCTGAAGGAGACCGACTGGACGTTGATGCTCTGCCTTCACTCTTCTGCACACATCACATTCATTCACGAATTGGGCAATCTCCCTTTTCATGCGAGTCCACCAGTATGATTGCTTGAGGTCTTGGTACATCCTAGAACTTTCAGGATGAATCGAGAGGAGGGAGTCATGTGCTTCGTTCATTATGAGCTTCCTGAGATCACCCTTGGGAACCACAATTCTGTCCTCAAAGAACAAGGTGTCTTTCTCATCAACACGATAGCACCTGTATTTGGGAGTACCCTTAGCAATACCATGTTTCACTTTCTGCACCATAGCATCACTGAGTTGGGCCTCACGGATCTGATCTTCCAAGTTAGGAGCAACTTGAAGGTTTGCAAGAAAGCCTTGCGGAACAATTTGGAGGTTGAGCTTCCTGAATGATTCACAAAGTTCAGGCTGGAACGGTTTGACAAGGAGACTGTTGCAATATGCCTTTCTGCTCAAGGCATCTGCAATGACATTGGCCTTGCCGGGTGTGTACTCAATGCTTGGATCATACTCTTGGATCATCTTAACCCAACGAGTCTGGCGAAGGTTCAGGTTTGGCTGTGTGAAGATGTACTTCAATCTCTTGTGATCGGTGAAGATGTCCACTTTTCTGCCCAACAGAAGGTGTCTCCACGTGATCAAGGCATGTACAACTGCTGCTAGCTCGAGATCATGTGTGGGGTAATTCTTCTCATTTGGTTTCAACTGACGAGAAGTGTATGCCACAATCTTCTTGTCTTGCATGAGAACACCACCAAGTCCTTGTAAAGAAGCATCACAAAAGACTTCATAGGGCTTGGACTCATCCGGAGGCATAAGAACCGGAGCAGAAATGAGCTTCTCTTTGAATGTTTTGAATGCCACATCACAATCAGGAGTCCAGGAGTACTTGATATTCTTCTGTAACAGGTTGGAAAGAGGCTTGGCAATCTTGGAGAATTTCTCAACAAACCTTCTGCAATAGCTAGCGAGACCAAGAAAGCTTCGGAGTTGCTTGACATTCTGCGGGGGTTCCCAGTTGACAATAGCTTCAACTTTCTCGGGGTTCACAAAAATACCCTCGACAGAGATGATATGGCCAAGATATAAGACCTTATCCAGCCAGAATTCACATTTGGAGAACTTCACATAGAACTTGTGTTCACGGAGCCTGTCCAGGACCAACCGGAGGTGCTTGGCATGGTCTTCTTCATTCTTGGAGAATACCAAGATGTCATCCAGATAGACGAGAACAATTTCATTGGTGTAGGGGTTGAATATGAAGTGCATCATCCTCGAGAAGGTGGGTGGAGCATTTGCGAGGCCAAAAGACATGACCGTGTATTCATAAGAGCCAAAACTCGTTCTGAATGCGGTCTTGGGAATATATCCTTCACGAATACGAATCTGGTGGTAACCCATCAGGAGATCGAGCTTTGAGAACACCTTTGCTCCTTTGAGCTGCTCGAACAATTCACTGATATTGGGGAGCGGATACTTGTTCTTTATTGTCTTCTTGTTCAATGGCCGGTAATCAACGCAAAGCCGTTCCGTGCCATCCTTCTTCTTGACAAATAGAACACCACGGCCCCAAGGAGAAGTGCTAGGCCTGATTAGACCCATCCGCTCTTGCTCATCGAGTTGTTTCTTCAGCTCCTTCAACTCATCAGGGGAAAGCTTGTACGGACGCTGACATGCTGGCTCGGTACCGGGCTAGAGTTCAATGACGAATTCAACTTGACGATGGGGAGGCATGCCTGGAAGCTCTTCAGGGAAAACATCTTCATACTCATTGACCACCCGAATCTGAGAGATGGCATTAATCTCGCCCTTGTCATTGAGAGAGAATAGCCTGATTGTGTTATCTCGAGAGGCGAAGATAATCACGTCTTCGTCAGGATGAGTAAGCTTGACTTCCTTATTTGCACAATCAATGTTTGCATCATGCTTGGAAAGCCAATCCATCCCAAGAATAAGCTCAATGTCGGAATTGCCGAGAATAACCGGAGAAACCAGAAAACTGTAATCACCCATATGAATAGATATATCCGGATCATACAAGCTAGAAGTCATGTGTTTACCTAGAGAAATAATTTGTAACTCCCTTTGCAAAGTCACTGTGCCCACATTGTGCTTGGATGCAAATGGAAATGACATGAAGGAATGTGATGCACCAGAGTCAAACAAAACTTTAGCAGGTTTAAGGTTGACTGGAAGATTACCAAGTATCACATCTGAAGAATTCTCTGCTTGAGCTGCATTCATCAGATTCACTCTTTCTTGCTTGGGATTGTGCTTGACAATAGCAGTACTGACAGGTGGAGGAGGCGGAAGGCGCCTTGGGTTGGGACACTTGTTAGCATAGTGACCCTTCTGAGTGCACTTGTTGCAAACCATTTCTGAGAGAGGACGGTGATAAGGACCACTTGATCTTGAAGCTTCAAACTGAGGCTTGGACTGATTGCTTGGGTTGGGTGGGTGGGAGAAACCACGGCCACCCGAGTGCTTGTTGTTGTTTGGAGGACGGAGCACTAGAGGAGGCGGAAGCCAGAACTTCTGCTGCTTTGCGACCACTTGGGAAGAAGAGAGGAGTGAACAGCATCTCTGATCCTCTTTTTGGAAGCTTCAATCTTGAGCCGGGCTTCCTCTTGCTTAAGAGCCATATTGTAGAATTGGTCAAATTCATCCGGCTCAAACAAGGTGAGAGCTAGTTGGAGTTCATCCTTCAGACCACCACGGAACTGATAAATCTTGCTCTTGGCATGTGGGATGTCTTGCTTGGCATAGTGAGCGAGATTCTGGAACTTGACATTGTATTGATAGACGGACATGGTGCCTTGCTTCAAGTTGCGGAATTGCTCACGCATACCTTCAATGACACTGGTTGGAATGTGGTGAGAGCGGAAATCCTTGCAGAAGTCAGTCCACGAGATCTCACGACCACCTCTGGAATCTTTGTACTGTTGCCACCAATCAGCAGCTTGATCCTTGAGTTGGAAAGTGGCAAACTTGACATAATCCTTAGGTCTCACGTTACTTCATTTAGAGTGCTTTTTGATGTCTGTGATCCAGTCTTCAGCATCTAGCAGATCCACACAGTAACTGAAAGACTTCGGTTGGTTTGCCAGGAATTGGTTGAGGGTTGCAAAGTGAGGTTGATTGAACAGATTGCCTTGGCCTTGGTTCCCATGACCACCTTGATTTGCTCGGTTGTCTTGGATGTTCTGCGTCATTTGCATAAGCATCTGGGTGTTCTGGTTTGTCGCTTGCATAATTGCTCTCCATGCCTCAGACGGAGGAGGAGGGGAAGGAGGATGTTCAGGAACACGCTCTTCTTCACCCTCTGGGTTAGCATTGGGAATCTTCTTAGGAGCCATCCTGAATGAGATGACAACTATTAGCCATTGATTGAAAATATATAAGCTGAATCAACGGCTAGAAATTGCAACATAAGTCTTCACAAGAACATTCGAACAAAATGAACGAATGTATTCCACAGTTTAATGGTACAAAAATCTTCTCGAGAAGCAACTTGGGAGAACAAAAGGTAAATAAAACAACAAGGAGCAGATAGAGCAAATACAAGATAGAAGCTTCCTTCCACATGTTCGTGCTGAAAGCTCATGGAACGTGTTACAAAAGGGTTTTGCAATCCCCGGATCAGCATAGCCAAGGACCCTTTAAGATGCAACTCCAGATTGGAACAATGCCCATAAAACCTCTTCACTCAATGTTGAACCCCGAACTCCATATCATGCATTCGTTGGAAGAATGCCTAAGAGCTACTAGAAGAACCCACCTATTAATTTCCGAAGGTTTCCGGTTATGCAATCGGGTGTTGGGGATACAGGGGAAGCGCCGCGCACTCAACTCTAATCCTAGATCCAGCTGTATCCATCCTTCAACACATAACCAGTCATTTTCGGAAACCGTTTACCTCGGACCTTCGAAACGCATCTGCTATACAAGCTGTGGCAATACTCCCGAACTACCTCCCCAGTACTGGGTGATGTCGGGGTTATCTCACCACTAACCGCATAGAAGAGTTTTCGCTGTCGGCTGTCTTAAGTATTCTAGAATCACTACGATAGATTTGTGACGACAACACCTCGGAGCTCAACTCCCCGGGACACTGCCACAACCCCTAAATGACAGCAAGCATCGACAACAATGTTCTCGTCACAAAGATATCGGAACAATCCAAACAATACTCGCGTGATCCTAAAAAAATTAGTGAATTTTTTAGAGTAGAAGAGATAGAACAACGTCACGAGTCCTCACCAGAGTGATAAAGGGATGAGGAGTAAAAGAAATCCTACTCTCCGATATATATATATATATATATATATATATATATATATATATATATATATATATATATATATATATATATATATATATATAGGACTCCAAACATTTTCATGTGTGTGCCTAGACTTAACCGTCAACGATTCGATCAATCAGGGGGGCTCCTAGGTCGAAGAAGGCTCTGATTACCAACTTGTAATGCCCCGTATGTGACTATACCTCCCACGTGTCGAGTCACGACTTAAAGGTATAATCACATACTAGAATGATCTCAAGTATGGTATCTTTGCACAACTCATGTAAAAGAGCAGATGAAAAAGTAAAAGAGTAGTTGGCTTACACTCGCCACGTCACACAATGTAATACATTAACATACATCATCCAATAACATCAGAGTCCGACTATGGACGAAGATCCAAATGAAAGATACCATAAATAAAGCAACAGAAGGTCCCGATCATCCTAGTAAGAACCCTACTGATCCTCTGGGTAAGACACGTAGTATCGCCCACGCTCTTCATCGAAATCCCAATACAACTCTGAACCACCAGCTGTGTAGTTCTCAATGGTACCTGCATCTAGTGTTGTGTAGAATCTGTGAGCCACGGAGGACTTAGCAATCCCGTTCCCGGGTAGCAATACTATCAAATCCTTAGGTGTGGAAAAGGCTTAAAACAAGGTTGCAGCAGCACTAGCACTAGCTTACGTGTTTAGAGCGAGAAGAGAAAGTGACAACGATCGTCAAAGTGATCACGGAGTGATCCTAACTAAGCACGTCAAATGTAACCCCACCGGGTTCACTTTTCGAACCCCTTCGGAAAGAGACCATCACGGTTACTCACGCTGGTAGTGTATTATGAACATAGTGTCCAGTTATCTACAACCGGATATTAACAAATTCCCATCTGCCACATAACCGTGGGCACGGCTTTCGAAAAATCAAACCCTGCAGGGGTGTCCCAACTTAGCCCATCACAAGCTCACGATCTGCGGAGTCGCAACTCCAAGGTGGGAAGACCCGAGTATTCTCGGAATCCCATGCTCAAGATATTCCAACTAAGGTTAAACTAATCCAACAAGACCTCCCGGCGTGACGACACCCTGATAGTAGCCGCGTGTATCTCGTCTCAGGCCATGACCGGATGGGACATCCTATAGGTTTTTACCAGCCCTTGAGTTTCCTCGAGGTGGCCCTGTAGTCCGCCCAGTTTGGACCAACACTCATCTGGAGCACTGGCCCAGGGTTGTTAATTAAGAACTCGGGTTTGCAACGCCCTATGCAAGTTTTAGTTATTAGGCAAATGTAAAACCAATGTTGGGCCTTGCTGGAAAAGCTTTAGCACTAAGCGGGTTATGAAGGGGGGTCATAAGCCCCAACCGTGTTAGGGACGCAAAATCAAGGAACATAACACCGGTTTAAACGGTTCCTAGGGTGGCATGAGTGGAACAAAACACCAAGCAGAGGCTTAGCCTTCCACCCATTACCAATATATAGATGATTTAGTTTAACAGATTATATATTGTGATATCCCAACAATAACTTCAACATGAAGCAAGAATCTTCAAGTCTTCACCTGCAACTAACAACGCTATAAGAGGGGCTGAGCGATGCTTACGTAGCCAATCAATGGTTTGCTAGGTGGGTGGTTAGAGAGTTTCATGGCAACAATAGGAGGCTGGCAAACAGATATAGGCATCGAGGCAATAATCTAAAAGAGCGAGACATCTAGCATAGGCAAAGATAGTAGTGATATCTGGGTAAGGTCATCTTGCCTGTTGATTCCTCGGAGTGAACGTAACCTTGCTCCTCAAACTCAACCTCGGTAGGAACCTCGTACTCCGTATCGTCATCGGGCTCTAACCAAAGACAACGATGCAACAACGGAACAAAATCAATCAACATGCAATGCTCAACCACATGATGCATGAACATGATGATCAAGGACAAGAATAGATGTGATGCATGGCCTAGGGACACAAGGGAGCAACATCATCATATTCAAACAAGATCACTCACGAGAATGAAACAAGCAAAGGAACAACTAACAAGTTTATGTAGATTATTAAAACAAGCATCCAACCAATTTTTAAAGGAGTTGGTTAACATGGCAAGGTGCAACTAACATTACAGCAACATGCTAGCACATTTAAATGGGCTGGAAATAAATAACAACAATTTCCAGAAATTCCCATATTAATTTATTTGCATTTTGGACAGATCTAAAATAATTCTATGATAAAGTTGTCAAACATGCTAAACAACAGCACCAAAATATTCTACACATTTTTCTACCCCAAATGCATATAAAGTTTGTTAGATTTGGAGTTGTAGATATTTAGTTATGATTTGTACAAGTTTTAGCATATTTAAAACAAGAATAAATTCAAACAGCATTTTTAATGTTTTTAAACATGGCAACAAATAGCATATTCATAAACTACATAAAATTCTAAGCACTTTTCATATATAACTCATATTCACCAGAAGAATATTTTAACAGATATTAATTAAACAAGAAAAAGACAGAAAAAGAAAAAGAAAACACAAAATAGAAAAGAAAAACAATACAAGCGCCAGGGTCAAGAGTGACCCAGGCTCAACTAGCCCAAGCCACTGACAAGAGGGCCCGGCCTCGCTGACCTGGCGCCAGCGAGTGCGCGCAAGGGCTGGGAAGCAGCTGAGTGGCTGGCAGGTGGGGCCTACCTGTCAGCCACACGCGAAAATGCAAAAAGGGGGCAGGCGAAATCCCACTGCGCCCGCAAGGATTCGAACACACAACCCGGCGCTAATTAACAGAGACTCGAACCACTGCGCTATCGAACATTTCTCGACAGATAGCAGGTGCTATCTCTGAAGACATAACAGAAGAAGCAGAGACAAGGGAGCACCGGCGGCAAGCAATGACAGAACGGCGGCGACGGAGCAACGACGAGGCGATGCAGTGGCCTAGGCGGAACGGCGACTGCACCTGCAACTCCTACACGACGAGACGAAGCGAACGGACAGAAGAACACGGCCTAGAGGGATCAGAACACTCGCCGGCGACAAGGTCCGACGGCGATGCGCTCGGGCGCTCGATGAACTAGGACCTAGAGGGCGCGCAGGAAGGGGAAAAGGCACGGGGAGAAAGAGGAGCTCACCACGAGCACGGAGAAGTGCTCAGCTGGCCCAGTCGTGGACGGAGCGACGGTGGCGGGTCTCGAACAGCTACGGCCATCGGAGATGAAGAAGAGGAAGAAGACGTCGGCGTGGTGGCGATCGGCTCCGCGTAGAGGTCGTTGTCGAAGTAGTCGACGTCGTGGAAGCACAAGGACACCGTTGGCGAGGCTGAGGTCGACGAGGGGCTCGCCGACAACGAGGTGACTCTCTCATATGCGTGTGGGTATCTACTGGGGCGGCGGATCTGCTGGAGCTTGGCTCTCCAGGCGGCGAGAGGAGTAAGGGAAAACCTAGAGAGAAAGGGAGGATACGGTGCGGGTTTAAATGGGTGGCTCGGATCACGAGACCTCGACGTCCATGAGTTCACGGCACGATGGTGAGCGCGCGCTCTGCTCTGCTTTGCGCTGACAGAGGAACACGGAGGCGCGGCCTGTGAGGCAGACAGGTGGGGCCAGAGGGAGAAAAGGCACGGCGCGACTGCGAGCGCTCGGCTGGGCCTGCGGTAGAGAATGGGCCGCACAGCCGAGGGGGGAAAGATGGACCTGGGGGAGAGAGAGAAGGAGGAGGAGGCCCAGGTTCACTGATGTGCTACTGTTTCTTTTCCTTTTTCTTTATTTCTTCAGACTGAAAGAAAAAGAAAAACACAGGCTAAAAGAACATGAGTTAGGGGAAAAGAAAAATATCCCCATGCTCAGTGATTTATGCCCTATTTAATAAAATTGACTTGGACATTTTTATTGGCAGAAAAATAAAAGGAGTTTGAATATGGTTCAAACTCTTGTCATTTTAAAACCTAACCAAATCAATTCTAAATGGGGTGACATTTGGCAGAGAGGTTGTAGACATGGTGCAAGATTTATAGGAGAAGAAAGAACATTAAAGCACTTGGCTAGGTGGCTTGCCCAATGGGGTAAAGAATGGACATAGAAGAAAAGAAAGAAGAACAACAACAAGAAGAAGAAGAAGAGGAAGAAGGGGTCTAGGGTTTAGCTAGGCATATCTCAAGCCACACACACAACATTACAAGGCCTCACACACACTCATCAACAAAAATAAACTAAGATGCCATGATGCTAAGATGATGAAGCAATTCAAGGATGCAAAATAAAATAAAAAATGACATGGCAATGCAAAAATAAAATGACAAGAACCCCCAAGGATAAGGACAAGGATCAAATTGAGAAGCTTTATTGCCATAATTGGAAAGTGTTACATATCGGGTGTTACAAACTCTCCTACACTACAAAAAGATCTCGTCCCGAGATCTTGGACTGGAAGAAGGAAGGATACTCGGAACGAAGGTGATTTTCTCGTTCCCACGTAGCTTCTCGGTCGGTATGGTGTGACCACTTAACTTTCAAGAACTTGATTGACTTGTTGCGGGTTTTGCGCTCAGTTTCCTCAAGAATAGCAACAGGGTGCTCACGATAAGACAACTCTTGTTGAAGATCAATCTCCTCGAACAGAATGGTGCGTTCAGGTGTCTTGAAGCACTTGCGGAGTTGAGACACGTGAAACACATCATGAACATTAGCAAAGTTGGAGGGAAGCTCGAGTTGGTAGGCTAGATCGCCTCTTTTGCCAAGAATCTTGAAAGGGCCCACGTATCTCGGAGCAAGCTTTCCTTTGATACCAAATCTTTGCGTTCCTTTCATAGGAGAAACACAGAGATATACATGATCACCAATGTCGAAAGCCAAATCACGATGCTTGTCGTCATAGTAACTCTTTTGACACGATTGAGCGGCTTTGAGATTCTCACGTATGACTTTGCACATTTCTTCGGCTTCTAAGATCAAATCATTGCCAAGAATGATGTTCACCAGTCTCGGACCAGTTGAGCGGGGTACGGCTATGGTGTATTGAGATCCAAAAAGAGAGAAGAAGCCATCTAGCTAATAACTATGGACCCCGAAGGTCTGTGGTAAACTACTCACAACTCATTGGTGAGGCTATGGTGTTGATATAGAAGCACTCCATGGTAGATCCCCCCTCCGGCGGAGCTCCGGAACAGGCCCCAAGATGGGATCTCACAGGAACAGAAGGTTGCGGCGGTGGAATTAGGGTTTTCTCTGTTTCCTCGATGTTTTCAGGGTACGGGGGCATATATAGGAGGAAAAAGTACGTCGATGGAGCAATGTGGGGCCCACGAGGGCGGGGGCGCGCCCTACCCCCTCGTGGGCACCATGTTTCTTCTCTGGCTTGTACTCCAAGTCTCCCATGAAGATATCGTTCCAAAAATAACTCTCTCGAAGGTTTCATTCCGTTTGGGCTCCGTTTGATATTCCTTTTCTGCGAATCACTAAAATAGGCAAAAACAGCAATTTGCACTGGGCCTTGGGTTAGTAGGTTTGTCCCAAAAATATTATAAAAGTGTATAATAAAGCCCATTAAACATCCAAAATAAAATATATAATAGCATGGAACAAGAAAATTTATAGATACGTTGGAGACGTATCAGCATGCAAAGTCCTATCATTTTTCTTTCTCTTCTTCTTAGAAGGACTAGGCACATCAACATTAGTTCTCTGAGAATCTTGCTCAATTCTCTTAGGGTGGCCCTTGCTACTTCTCGAGCTTGTGTTGTATTCCCTCGAAGAGGAAAGGGTGATGCAGCACAGTAGCGTAAGTATTTCCCTTAGTTTTTTAGAACCAAGGTATCAATCTAGTAGGAGACCACGCGCGAGTCCCTCACACCTACACAAACAAATAAGAACTTCGCAGCCAACGCGATAAGGGGTTGTCAATCCCTTTACGGTCACTTACGAAAGTGAGATCTGATAGATATGATAGTTTGATATTTATGGTATTTTTGGATATAAGAACAGAAAGTAAAAATGGTAAAGTAAAGTAGATTGTAGATTGATATGTCGAGAATAGACCCGGGGGCCATAGGTTTCACTAGTGGCTTCTCTCATGATAGCAGAATACTATGGTAGGTAAATGAATTACTGTCGAGCAATTGATAGAAAAGCGAATACTTATGAGAATATCTAGGCATGATCATTATATATAGGCATCACGTCCGTAACAAGTAGACCGAAACGATTATGTATCTACTACTATTACTCCACACATCGACAGCTATCCAGCATGCATCTAGAGTATTAAGTTCATAAGAACAGAGTAACGCCTTAAGCAAGATGACATGATGTAAAGGGATAAACTCAGGCAATATGATAAAACCCCATCTTTTTATCCTCGATGGAAACAATACAATACGTGCCTTGCTGCCCCTACTGTCACTAGGAAAGGACACCACAAGATTGAACCCAAAGCCAAGCACTTCTCCCATTGCAAGAACTATAGATCTAGTAGGCCAAACCAAACCAATAATTCGAAGAGACTTGCAAGGATATTATAATCATACATAAAAGAATTCAGAAAAGAACCAAATATTTCTCATAGATAATCTTGATCATAAACCCACAATTCATCGGATCTCGAAAAACACACCGCAAAAAGAGATTACATCGAATAGATCTCCTCGAAGACCGAGGAGAACTTGGTATTGAGATCCAAAGAGAGAGAAGAAGCCATCTAAGTACTAACTATGGACCCGGAGGTCTGTGGTAAACTAGTCACAACTCATGGTGAGGCGATGGTGTTGATGTAGAAGCACTCTGTGGTAAATCCCCCCTCCGACAGAGCTCCGGAACAGGCCCCAAGATGGGATCTCATGGGAACAGAAGGTTGCAGCGGTGGAACTAGGTTTTTCTCTCCGTCTCTGATGTTTTCGGGGTACATAGGTATATATAGGAGCAAGGAGGGCACCGAGGGACAAACGTGGGGCCCACGAGGCAGGGGGCACCCCCTGTAGGGGGGCACGCCCCACACCCTCGTGGACGCCACATGTGCCCTATTCCGTGGTTCTCAAGTCTCCCGTGAAGATATCGCTCCAAAAATATCTCTCCCGAAGGTTTCATTCCGTTTGGACTCCGTTTGATATTCCTTTTCTGTAAAACCCTGAAATAGGCAAAAACCAGTAATCTGGACTGGGCCTTTGGGTTAATAGGTTAGTCCCAAAAATAATATAAAAGTGTATAACAAAGCCCATTAAACATCCAAAACATCATAAATAATAGCATGGAACAATCAAAATTAGAGATACGTTGGAGATGTATCAAACATTCCCAAGCTTAATTCCTGCTCGTCCTCGAGTAGGTAAATGATAAAAACAGAATTTTTGATGTGGAATGCTAACCAACATAATTTTCAATGTAGTTCTCTTTATTGTGGCATGAATGTTCAGATCTGAAAGATTCAAGACAAAAGTCTATATTGACATAAGAAATAATAATACTTCAAGCATACTAACGAAGCAATCATGTCTTCTCAAAATACTATGGCTAAAGAAAGTTATCCCTACAAAATCATATAGTCTGGCTATGCTCCCTCTTCATCACACAAAATATTCATATCATGCACAACCCCAGTTTCAGCCAAGCACTTGTTTTCATACTCTATTCTTTCAACCATTTCAACTTTCACGCAATACATGAGCGCGAGCCATGGATATAGCACTATGGGTGGAATAGAGTGGTGGTTGTGGAGAAGACAAAAAGGAGGGAGATAGTCTCACATCGACTAGGCATATCAATGGCCTATGAGATGCCCATCAATAGATATCAATGTGAGTGAGTAGGGATTGCCATGCAACGGATGCACTAGAGCTAAAAATGTATGAAATCTCAACAAAATAAACTAAGTGGGTGTGCATCCAACTTGCTTGCTCACGAAGACCTAGGGCATTTGAGGAAGCCCATCGTTGGAATATACAAGCCAAGTTCTATAATGAAAATTCCCACTAGCATATGAAAGTGACTAAACATGAGACTCTCTATCACGAAGAACATGGTGCTACTTCGAAGCACAAGTGTGGAAAAAGATACTAGCAATTGTCCCTTTTCTTTTCTTTTCTTTTTTTCTTAATTTTTTCTTTTTCTTCTTCTTTTTCTTTGGGACAATACTCTAATAATGATGATCATCACACTTATATTGATTTACAACTCGATATGACAACTCGATACTAGAACAAAGTATGACTCTATATGAATGCCTCCGGCGGTGAACCGGGATGTGCAATGAATCAAGAGTGACATGTATGAAAAATTATGCATGGTGGCTTTGCCACAAATACGATGTCAACTACATGATCATGCATGGCAATATGACAATATGAAGCGTGTCATATGAACGGAACGGTGGAAAGTTGCATGGAAATATATCTCGGAATGGCTATGGAAATGCCATGATAGGTAGATATGGTGCCTGTTTTGAGGAAGGTATATGGTGACTGTTTTGAGGGAGGTATATAGTTGGTGTATGGTACCGGCGAAAGTTGTGCGGTACAAGAGAGGCTAGCAATGGTGGAAGGGTGAGAGTGTGTATAATCCATGGACTCAACGTTAGTCATAAAGAACTCCTATACTTATTGCAAAAATTTACGAGTCATCGAAACAAAGCAATCAACGCATGCTCCTTGGGGGGAGGTTGGTAGGAGTTAACCATCGCGCGCCCCCGACCTCCACACAAAGGATGACACTCTACAAATACCTCATGCTCTAACTTCGTCACATAGCGGTTCACCATACGTGCATGCTACGAGAATCACAATCTTTAACACAAGTATTTCTCAATTTCATAATAACTGCACTAGCATGACTCTAATGTCACTATCCTCATATCTCAAAACAATTATCAAGCATCCAACTTCTCATCATATTCAATGCACTTTGTATGAAAGTTTTTACTACATTCATCTTGGATGCCTATCATGTTAAGGCTAGTTTTATAGCCAAAGCACATTACCATACTGTTCTAATAGACTCTCAAAAGGATATAAGTGAAGCATGAGAGATCAACAATTTCTACAAAATAAAATTACCACCGTGCTCTAAAAGATATAAGTGAAGCACTAGAGCAAACTATTTAGCTCAAAAGATATAAGTGAAGCACATAGAGTGTTCTAACAATTCCTAGGCCATATTTATCTCTCTCAAAAAGGTGTGCCCAGCAAGGATAATTGTGGAAAAATAACAAGCAAAGACTCAAATTATACATGACACTCCAAGTAAAACACATATCATGTGGAGAATAAAAATATAGTCTCGAGTATAGTTACCGATAGATGAAGACGAAAGAGGGGATGCCTTCCCGGGGCATCCCCAAGCTTAGACTTTTGGTTGTCCTTGAATTTTACCTTGGGGTGCCTTGGGAATCCCCAAGCTTAGGCTCTTGCCACTCTTTGTTCCGTAGTCCATCAAAGCAATACTCAAAACTTGAAAACTCCACAACACAAAACTTAGACAAAAATCTCATGAGCTCCGTTAGTATAAAAAAACAAACCACCACTCAAAGGTACTGTAATGAACTCATTCTTTGTTTATACTGGTGTTAAACCTACTGTATTCCAACTTCTCTATGATTCATACTCCCCAATACTACTCATAGATGCATCAAAATAAGCAAACAACACATGAAAAACAGAATCTGTCAAAAACAGAACAGTCTGTAGTAATCTGTAACTTTCGAATACTTCTGTAACTCCAAAAAAATTGAAATAAATTGGTAAACGTGAGGAATTTTTCTATTAATCATCTGCAAAAATAATCAACTAAATAGCACACTCCAGTAAAATCGGGTGACTATTCTAGTGAGCGCTAACGATTCTGTTTTTCACAGCAAGATCATATAAACTTCACACAAGTTTTCCCAAAGGTTCTACTTGGCACAAACACTAATTAAAATACAAAACCACATCTAAAAAGAAGCTAGATGAAATATTTATTCCTAAACAGAAGCAAAAAAAAAATTGGGTTGCCTCCCAACAAGCGCTATCGTTTAACGCCCCTAGCTAGGCGCGATACAAAGATAGATCTAGGTATTGCCATCTTTGGAAGGCAATCCATAAGTGGCTCTCATAATAGATTCATAAGGTAATTTAATTTTCTTTCTAGGAAAGTGTTCCATGCCTTTCCTTAATGGAAATTGGAATCTAATATTTCCTTCCTTCATATCGATAATCGCACCAATCGTTCTAAGGAAAGGTCTACCAAGAATAATAGGACATGAAGGATTGCAATCTATATCAAGAACAATGAAACCTACTGGCACATAATTCCTATTGGCAACAATAAGAACATCATCAATCCTTCCCATAGGTTTCTTAATGGTAGAATCCGCAAGATGAAAATTAAAAAACAATCATCAAGCTCATGGAAACCTAGATAATCACACAAAGTTTTTGGGATTGTGGAAACACTTGCACCCAAATCACAAAAAGCAAAGCATTCATGATCTTTAATTTTAATTTTAATAGTAGGTTCCCACTCATCATAAAGCTTTCTAGGGATAGAAACTTCTAATTCAAGTTTTTCTTCATAAGATTGCATCAAAGCATCAACTATGTGTTTGGTAAAAGCTTTATTTTGACTATAAGCATGCGGAGAGTTTAGTATGGATTGGAACAAGGAAATACAATCAATCAAAGAGAAATTATCATAATTGAATCCCTTGAAATCCAAAGTAGTGGGTTCATCACTATGCAAAGTTTTAATCTCTTCAATCTCACTTTAAACAATTTTAGCATCAAGGTCCAAAAACTTTGAATCATTGGGACACCTTTTAATTAAAGTGGACTCATCTCCAATCCCATCTTTATCAAGATTCATACTAGAAAATAAGGATCTAATAGGAGACACATCAATAACTTTCAGATCTTCATCTTTATTTACATGATAACTAGAAGAACACGCTTTTATATAACTCTCTTTTTTAGCACGCATCCTAGCGGTTCTTTCTTTGCATTCATCAATGGAAATTCTCATGGCTTTGAGAGACTCATTGATATCATGCTTAGGTGGAATATATATAAGTTTCAAAGAATCAACATCAAGAGTAATTCTATCCACACTTCTAGCCAATTCATCAATCTTAAGCAATTTTTCTTCAAGCAAAGCATTGAAATTCTTTTGCGGATTCATAAACTCCTTAACACTAGTTTCAAATTCAGAAGGCATATTTCCATAAGAGTTATTGTAGGAATTACCATAATTATTAGAGGAATTACTAGGAAAAGGCCTAGGATTAAAGTTTCCTCTATAAGCATTGTTACCAAAATTATTCCTACCAACAAAATTCACATCCAAAGATTCATTATTATTTTCAGTCAACGTGGATAAATGCATATCATTAGGATCAGAAGAAGCACTCTTAGCAGCAAACAATTTCATAAGTTCATCCAGCTTTCCACTCAAAACACTAATCTCTTCAACAGCGTGCACTTTTTTTACTAGTAGATCTCTCGGTGTGCCATTGAGAATAATTAACCATAATATTATCTCGGAGTTTGGTAGCTTCTCCTAAGGTAGTTTCTATGAAAGTGCCTCCTGCGGCTGAATCTAAAAGATTTCTAGAAACTAAATTCAAGCAAAGTTTTGAATAATCATCCATAAGTTCAAACCATGATTACGGCAATTTCGTATCATTAATTTCATTCTCTCCCAAGCTAGTTCAACATGCTCATGATCTAGTTGCTTAAAATTCATAATATCGTTTCTAAGAGAGATGATCTTAGCAGGAGAGAAATACTTAGAGATAAAAGCATCTTTGCACTTATTCCACGAATCAATACTATTTCTAGCAAAGAGGAAAACCAAGTTTTAGCACGATCTCTAAGTGAACACGGAAATAACTTCAATTTAACAATATCGTTATACGTATCCCTTTTCTTTTGCATATCACACAAATCAACAAAGTTGTTTAGATGGGTAGCGGCATCTTCACTAGGAAGGCCAGAAAATTGATCTTTCATGACAAGATTCAACAGAGCAGCATTGATCTCACAAGATTCAGCATCGGTAATAGGAGCAATCGGAGTGCTAATAAAATTATTATTGTTGGTATTGGAAAAGTCACACAATTTGGTATTGTTCTGAGCCATAGTGACAAGCAAGCAATCGAACACTCAAGCAAACAAGACGCAAGCGAACGGTAAACACATGGCAAAAAGAAGGGAAAATAAAACAGCAAGGGTGAAGTGGGGGAGAGGAAAACGAGAGGCAAATAAATGTAATGCGAAGGATAAGGGTTTGTGATAGGTACTTGGTATATGACTTTTGCGTAAGCCTCCCCGGCAACGGCGCCATAAATTCTTCTTGCTACTTCTCGAGCTTGCGTTGTATTCCCTTGAAGAGGAAAGGGTGATGCAGCAAAGTAGCGTAAGTATTTCCCTCAGTTTTTGAGAACCAAGGTATCAATCCAGTTGGAGACCAGGCGCGAGTCCCTCGCACCTGCACAAACAAATAAGAACTTCCTAGCCAACGCGATAAGGGGTTGTCAATCCTTTTACGGTCGCTTACGAAAGTGAGATCTGATAGATATGATAGTTTGATATTTTTGGTATTTTTGGATATAAGAACAGAAAGTAAAAACGGTAAAGTAAAGTAGATTGTAGATTGATATGTTGAGAATAGACTCGGGGGCCATAGGTTTCACTAGTGGCTTCTCTCATGATAGCAGAATTCTATGGTGGATAAACGAATTACTGTCGAGCAATTGATAGAAAAGCCAATACTTATGAGAATTTCCGTGTGCCTTGCGTGTGCGCCTTTTGGTTTGCTTAAGCCTTCTTGTCGAAACTTGCATTTTCTTGGGGGAGCGGTACTACCGTGACTAGTCACGGTACTACCACGAGAGAGAATACGGTACTACCGCAACCAGCACGGCCGTAATTTTTTACTGCCGCTGGTAGAGCGGTACTACCGCTCCGCGTGCGGTACTTCCGCCCGGGCGGTACTACCGCGATGACCGCGGTACTACCGCATTTGTTCGAACGGCTGGGGGTTATACACGGGCAGGGGGAGTTCTAACTCCCCCATACCCATTCATCTCGTCTCCCCCACGTCGTCTCTCTCTCCCTATCAAGAACGCCGCCGGAGGACCTCGCCGGATCTCCTTCCCCGGCCACTCTCCTCGCATTCCGACCGGTGGGATCGTTCCCCACCTTGACCTCTTGCCATGGATGAAGGTTTCTCCCCAAATCCCCTCTTATTTTTGCCCGGTTGTTGTTTCTAGGTTTTGGGGAGATGCTAGTTGTTCTTATGATCTTCTTGACCTTATCCATGGAAGATTAGGGTGTAGGAGAGTTGTAGTGCAATAGAAATGCTAGTAAGTATGTTGCTACTAAGTTGCTATGATCAGCCGTAGTACCGTTCGCCTGTTCTTCGCGTTCTTGTTTAGATACGCTTTCGTATCTGACCCGAGCGGTACTACCACTGGCTGACCGCGGTACTACCTCTTTGCCACATAACGGTACTACCGCCCTAAGGAGCGGTACTACCGTGATGAACGCGGAAGTAATTTTTTAGTACCGCGTCCTGTGCGGTACTACCGCATCACTTCGATACGGTACTACCGCCCCCTAAGCGGCACTAAAAATTTACTTCCGCCTTCTTCGCGCAGTACTACCGCTTGGTTCATATCTACTTCGTAGCACATGCATATTATCATTTCTACATGTTTCGTGGGCTTTTTGTGGCTTTTGCATTGATTCTCTTTGTTTTCCTTCGTGTTCTTGTGTTTGTGTCTTAGGTGGTGGCTCCGGTTCCAATGTCCGTCGCGCAAATCCCAGCCGTGACACCGGGTCCAAGCGTCTGCGCACCCAAAGTGATGTTCCTGAGGGCTCCAATGCCCCCCAACGCAGAACCAAGACCACCGCCACCAAGAACAAGGAACCAACTATGACCATGGAGGAGCTACCAACTCATGAGTTCATCACAAGGAGGAAGATCAACCCTTATGTAGATCCCCGTGCTCAGTTCCATGGAGATGAACTATTCTGGACCAAGCAGCAGTATCGTATCTACACAGAGGTACTCAAGAGCAAGCATAACATGTATGTGGATGCACATTGGATTGACATGACCCACATGAGGAAGGAAGAGCACCGGGCCTACTTTGCTGAGGCTCTAGATCTTGTGGAGCAGTTTGGCATTGAGCACATCATGACATTTCAGATGGATTTTGACCCAGAGATTGTGGCACAGTTCTACGCTTCAGTGCACTTCCATCCCAAGGAAGAGCGCAACTTGACTTGGATGACAAATGGTCATAAGATGACTGCCACATGGAAGGACTTCATGGATCTGCTTCAGGTTGCTGACGAGGGGCTCCACACTCCTATTGGAGCTCGGCCTCATGCCAACGAAGAATCTGCCAACAAGGACTGGCTGCTGCCTTTTTATGTGGGGAAGATGCTTGCTAGTGGCAAGAAGACTTGGGTGATGAACCCCTTTCTGGATATCATGCATAGGATATTCCGCAACACCTTGTTTCCTCGAGTTGGGGACAAGGACAAGGTACATGCGTACCTCATGGACATGTTGCTGATGTGTGAGGAGGCCCGCGGTGCTCAGACTCAACCACTTGATATCTCCCATATCATGTGGTGTGAGCTCCGCTTTGCGATTTTCTCTCGCAAAGTGCCTATCTACGGCCCGTTTCTGTTTCTGCTTATCTCCAAGACTTGGGAGAAGCTTTACTCCGATGAGGAGTTTGAGGCCCCACAGTGGATTCGTCATGAGCCTATCCAACTTTGCATCAAGAGTCGTTGGGCTAACACCACTACTCGTGCAGAGGCTGCTGCTGCTCAGATGGATGAAGATGAGGAGCCAGTGGAGGAGGAGGCAGCTGAGGACAATCCTGGGGGATATGCTCCTCCCTCGTGTGAGCCCTCGTGGCTAAGAAACTGAAGAGGAAGATGAAGGCACTATTTTGTATGCAGGCAAAGGGGCAGTACAAGGCCCATGTGACTCACAAGCAATCTCGCTAGCGTGCAAAGAAGATAATGAAGATCTTTGGTGAGGAACCATCTGATGGGTCAGAGGAGATCATCACTCCAGAGGCTGAGTGGATTGCCAAACAGGGCTACACGTGGTCTGATTCTGAGGAGGAGTAGCAGGAGTATGACAGAGCACGTGACGACTGAGTTCTTCCGCCTGAGCTACCACCTGTCTTAGGTGTCCTCTTTCCCTTTGTGGTGTCTCGATGCCAAAGGGGGAGAGAGTGTTAGGATTTGCATCTTGTGCCGTGTTTATTGGCTTTTCGTTGGTCGAACTTTGTCTGCTTGCTTGTGTTTGTGTCGTGTGTGTGAGACCTTCATATGGTGTGAGACATATGCTCCCTTCTCGTTAACTCGTTATTATGTCTATGATATTTGTTAGGTTGTGAGCAGTTGCTTCACTTGCCCTTTATATGTGCTCACCTTATCCTCCTTACATCTGTGTGTAGAACCTTATTCTCTGTTGCAAGGAGTATAGTGTTTGTAGAATATAGGGGGAGCATTGATCCTAGTATGTGTGCTGTGCAGTCCAAAGCACCTTCTCTTGTATGCACACATCTAGGGGGAGCTTACCTATATTCTATAACTTTGCTAGGTTTGCTTACTTTCTTATATATCCTTGTGCAAATCCCGTATTGTCATCAATCCACCAAAAAGGGGGAGATTGTAAGGGCATATTTCTCCCTAAGTAGTTTTGGTGATTGATGACAATGCATTTGCGGACTAATCGTGTGCACTAAGCTGTTCAGATATATCTCACCTAGGCACAAGACGATTAAGTGCCCCTCAGAACCTATGGAAGACGATGTTTTCTTTTGTTTCTTTTCGGTGGAATTGAGTCATAGGAAAGCTGTACTATTAAGAGGGGGTCTACTTCGGAAAGGTTTGGGTGGAATCAACACGTACACGTCTACTCATTCGCACAGCCTTTCCTTTGCTTCTCTGGAGCTCCGGTTGTTTTCCTTGTCGGAACAAAAACAATGGCATCCTACTACTACCACTGCTTGGCATGCGGTAGTACCGCTCAGAGTATGCGGTAGTACCGCACGGTCACACGGTAGTACCGCTTCAGGGCCGCGGTAGTACCACACTACGCGGTAGTACCGTACCCTGAACACGGTAGTACCGTGTGACCGGCCCAGCGTCGTAACTAGTACGGTAGTAGTAATTTCTTACTTCCGCGTGCTACGCGGTAGTACCGCTTCGAGCAAGCGGTAGTAACGTGTAGGGTTTTTGCTATGACCGTAAATCTGCAGATGTATCCACAGATGTATTTTATTTAGTCCGCGCTTCTCCTCAGCCTGTCTAGCCCTGCCTTGCGGTAGTACCGCAAGGACGTGCGGTAGTACCGCTCCGGCAGTACTACCGCCCGGTGCTTCAACGCAACAGGGCTAGTACTAGTCTGTACTGCACCAGCGGTAGTACTGCAACCAGAGCAGTAGTAACGCTGGGCCGAGCGGTAGTACCGCAACTTATGTGCGGTAGTACCGCGCTCTGCGGGCAGATTTGTGGGATAACGGTTGGATTTGTTCTCCCACTATATATAGGGAGTCTTCTTCTCCAAGAAGACTCACCTCTTCCTCCCCAAAGCTCCATTGTTTCTCAAAGCTCGATTTCCGCCCGATCTCTCTCCCTAGCCAATCAAACTTGTTGATTTCCTCGGGATTGCTTGAGAAGGCATCGATCTACACTTCCACCAATAGATATTTTATTCCCCCACTAATCCCTTGCGGATCTTGTTACTCTTGGGTGTTTGAGCACCCTAGACGGTTGAGGTCACCTCGGAGCCATATTCCATTGTGGTGAAGCTTCGTGGTGTCGTTGGGAGCCTCCAATTCGGTTGTGGAGAGATCCCCAACCTTGTTTGTAAAGGTTCGGTTGCCGCCTTCAAGGGCACCACTAGTGGAATCACGGCACCTTGCATTGTGTGAGGGCGTGAGGAGAATACGGTGGCCCTAGTGGCTTCTTGGGGAGCATTGTGCCTCCACACCCCTCCAACGGAGACGTACTTCCTCTCAAAGGGAAGGAACTTCGGTAACACATCCTCATCTTCACCGGCTCAACTTGTGGTTATTTCTTTCCTTTACTTGTGCAAGCTTTCCTTGTTTACCTTAGCTAGCTTGCTTGTGAGGTTGTTATCTTTGCTTCCTATAAGTTGTCACCCTAGTTGCATATCTAGACAACTTACTTTGTTGCTTAATTTAAATTGGTTCAGAAAAGCTAAAAAAAATCAGTTGCCTATTCACCCGCCCCCCCTCTAGTCAACCATATCGATCATTTTAGTTGTATTCCCTCGAAGAGGAAAGGGAGATGCAGCACAGTAGCATAAGTATTTCCCTCAGTTTTTGAGAACCAAGGTATCAATCCAGTAGGAGACTACGCGCGAGTCCCTCGCACCTGCACAAACAAATAAGAACTTCGCAGCCAACACGATAAGGGGTTGTCAATCCCTATACGGTCACTTACGAGAGTGAGATCTGATAGAGATGATAATTATATTTTTGGTATTTTTGGTTTAATAAAACAGCAAATAAAAGCAAGAAAAGTAAAGTAGATGTAGATTGATATGTTGAGAATAGATTCGGGGGCCATAGTTTTATCTAGTGGCTTCTCTCATGATAGCGGTATTCTACGGCGGGTAAACAAATTACTGTCGAGCAATTGATAGAAAAGCGAATAATTATGAGACTATCTAGGCATGATCATTGTATATAGGCATCACGTCCAAGACAAGTAGACCGAAACGATTCTGTATCTACTACTATTACTCCACACATCGACCGCTATCCAGCATGCATCTAGTGTAATGAGTTCATACGAACAGAGTAACGCCTTAAGCAAGATGACATGATGTAGAGGGATAAACTCAAGCAATATGATGAAAACCCCATCTTTTTATCCTCGATGGCAACAATACAATACGTGCCTTGCTGACCCTACTGTCACTGGGAAAGGACACCGCAAGATTGAACCCAAAGCCAAGCACTTCTCCCATTGCAAGAACTATAGATCTAGTAGGCCAAACCAAACCAATAATTCGAAGAGACTTGCAAGGATATTATGAACACACATAAAAAGTTCAGATAAGAACAAATATCTTTCATAGATAACCTTGATCATAAACTCATAATTCATCGGATCTCGACAAACACACCACAAAAAGAGATTACATCGAATAGATCTCCTCGAAGACCGAGGAGAACTTTGTATTGAGATCCAGAGAGAGAGAGAGAAGAAGCCATCTAGATACTAGCTATGGACCCGAAGGTCTGTGGTCAACTACTCACAACTCATGGTGAGGGTGATGACGATGATGATGAAGGCCCCCGTGATGGATCCCCCTCCCGAAACAGGCTCCAAGATGGGATCTCCACGGGAACAGAAGCTACGGCGATGGAATTAGGGTTTTCTCTCTGCATATGGAGTTTCTGGGGTACGTAGGTATATATAGGAAGAAGGAGGGCACCGGGGGTCGTGTGGGCCAGCCTCGAGGCAGGGGGGCGCGCCCCCCACCCTCGAGGGCTGGTCCCTTGCCCCCTGACTTAGTCCTGATGTTTCCCGAGCGTGATTTCCTCCAAAAATATCTCTCGCGAAGGTTTCATTCCATTTGGACTCCGTTTGATATTCCTTTTCTGCAAAACCCTGAAATAGGCAAAAAACAGCAATCTGGACTGGTCCTTTGGGTTAGTAGGTTAGTCCCAAAAATGATATAAAAGTGAATGATAAAGCGCATTAAACATCCAAGACTTCATAAATAATAGCATGGAACAATAAAAAAATTATAGATACGTTGGAGATGTATCAAAGGGCAGGTGCTTTAACTGCACTAACCCGGGCGAAAGCATGGGTACCCGACCTTGAACCGGTTGACGTAGTAAATGGCTATCCAAGCTTGAAAGAGGACGGATCAGAATTTGCCAATGATGATCTTCGAGCTTTAACGAAGGAAATGCGGCCCTTGGCCAGCAAGTTAGCCGAAGAAGCTGATATGTCCCACTACCATGTGGTTTACAATGCTGACAACAAACGGGTTAATGCGCCGACTCATGATGTGGAGGATCTCCTCCCGCCTGTCCATAATCACACTTACGCCCCTGATGTTGAACCATCCGAGCTTATAAGCGATGAAACTGTTTTCCAGGCCCTAACTGGGATCAATTGGGCAACCACTGACTTCCAGCTGCTGGGTGGATACGAGGAGGAGGAAACGGCGCGGGGTGATCCTCAGCCGTCTGGCCGGGCTGGCGAGGAGTCATGAACCGGTGCCGGTTTAATCTTCGACATACCGTAATATTTGATGAGCAATTGTTATTCTTTTGGGCTGCAAAACGCCTTGTAATAGGCTAGTCGAAAACACTTGGTCCGCTATGCCATCGTGCATATTCCCTTTGCATAACACTGCTTAATCCGGTATCTTTATAATATTTCTGCTTATTCTTCTGAATAGCTTTACTCAACCTGTTTCTACATAAAACAAATTTAAAGTGTCATGCGGTTTACCACCGGACGGGTCATAATGCCCAAATACATGACCTAGGTTTATAACCCAGGCTGCATTTTGAAATAAATATGAAAATATATCATACATGTGATATCAAATCACATCGTTGGTTTCGCCAACTTTTGTAGTAAGGGTTGTAATCCCGAATTGTGAGTATTGATGACTCCTGCAATATTTCGCCGGTTCATGATAAAACCACACCGGGTTGTGATAAACACCGGATTAACTGCAGATGATAGTGGCGATTTGTAATCAAACCGGACCGGGTTAATAAACACCGGTTTACTTGATGGTGGTGACTTGTAGTCAACCACTAGGCCGAATCGATAGATATCGGATGAATACTAAGAATCTCATTAGAGGAGAAAAAACTTGGCAAATAAAAGCATATGAAAACTTGTAGTCAAGGCTTTTTACGGGCTGCCAGGCCCCAAATTCGAGGCTTTTCATGGGCTGCCAGGCCGCTGAGTTAAACCATTTTACAAAGCCTGTTAAGATGGACCTGAAGGAAATATGCCCTAGAGGCAATAGTAAAGTTGTTATTTATATTTCCTTATATCATGATAAATGTTTATTATTCATGCTAGAATTGTATTAACCGGAAACTTAGTACATGTGTGAATACATAGACAAAACAGTATGTCCCTAGTATGCCTCTACTAGACTAGCTCATTGATCAAAGATGGTTATGTTTCCTAGCCATAGACATGAGTTGTCATTTGATCAACGGGATCACATCATTAGGAGAATGATGTGATGGACAAGACCCATCCGTTAGCATAGCACTATGATCGTTTAGTTTTACTGGTATTGCTTTCTTCATGACTTATACATGTTCCTATGACTATGAGATTATGCAACTCCCGAATGCCGTAGGAACACCTTGTGTGCTATCAAACGTCACAACGTAACTGGGTGATCATAAAGATGCTCTATAGGTGTCTCCGAAAGTATTCGTGGTGTTGGCATAGATCAAGATTAGGATTTGTCACTCCGAGTGTCGGAGAGGTATCTCTGGGCCCTCTCGGTAACACACATCACAATAAGCCTTGCAAGCAAAAGACTAATGAGTTAGTCACGAGATGATGTGTTATGGAACGAGTAAAGAGACTTGCCGGTAACGAGATTGAACTAGGTATAGAGATACCGACGATCGAATCTCGGGCAAGTAACATACTGATGACAAAAGGAACAACGTATGTTGTTATGCGGGTTTTGACCGATAAAAGATCTTCGTAGAATATGTAGGAGCCAATATGAACATCCAGGTTCCGCTATTGGTTATTGACCGGAGATGAGTCTCGGTCATGTCTACATAGTTCTCGAACCCGTAGGGTCCGCACGCTTAACGTTTGATGACGATCGGTATTATGAGTTTATGAGTTTTGATGTATCGAAGGTAGTTCGGAGTCCCGGATGAGATCACGGACATGACGAGGAGTCTCGGAATGTCCGAGACATAAAGATTGATATATTGGACGACTATATTCGGACACCGGAAGTGTTCCGGAAAAGTTTCGGATTTAACGGGATTGCCGGAGGGGGTTACCGGAACCCCCTACGAAGGGGGATGGTCCATAGTGGGCCTTAAGGGAAAGAGAGAGGCAGCCCATAGGGCTGGCCGGCGCCGCACCTAGGGTTCCTAGTTGGACTAGGATTGGGGGGGGGGGGCACCTCTCCCTCTTTTCCTTTCCCTCTCTTCCTTCTTTGGTGATTCCTACTAGGAATAGGATTGCAATCCTATTCCTAGTAGGATTGCTCCTCTAGCCGCACCAAACAAGGGCCGGCCGGCCTCCCCCCTTGCTCCTTTATATACGGAGGCAGGGGGGCACCCAAAGACACACAAGTTGAACTGTTCCAGCCGTGTGCGATGCCCCCCTCCACAGAAACACACCTCGGTCATACCGTCGCGGAGCTTAGGCGAAGCCCTACGCCGGTGAATACATCATATCCGTCACCACACCGTCGTGCTGACGAAACTCTCCCGTGAAGCTCAACTGGATCAAGAGCTCGTGGGACGTCATCAAGCTGAACGTGTGCTGAACGCGGAGGTGCCGTACATTCGGTGCTTGATCGGTTGAATCGTGAAGAAGTTCGACTACATCAACCGCGTCACTTGACGCTTCCGCTCCCGGTCTACGAGGGTACGTAGACACACTCTTCCCTCTCGTTGCTATGCATCTGGTAGATAGATCTTGCGTGATCGTAGGAAAATTTTAAAATACTACGTCCCCCAACTGTGGCATCATGAGCCAGGTCTATGCGTAGATGATATGCACGAGTAGAACACAATGAGTTGTGGGCGATACTAGTCATACTGCTTACCAGCATGTCATACTTTGCTTCGGCGGTATTGTGAGATGAAGCGGCCCGGACCGACATTACGCGTACGCTTACGCGAGACTGGTTTCACCGTTACGAGCACTCGTTGCTTAAAGGTGACTGGCGGGTGTCTGTCTCTCTCACTTTAGCTGAATCAAGTGTGGCTACGCCCGGTCCTTGTGAAGGTTAAAACAGCACATACTTGACGAAACATCGTTGTGGTTTCGTATGCGTAGGTAAGAACGGTTCTTGCTAAGCCCGTAGCAGCCACGTAAAACTTGCAACAACAAAGTAGAGGACGTCTAACTTGTTTTTGCAGGGCATGTTGTGATGTGATATGGTCAAGACATGATGAATTATACGGTTTTGTATGAGATGACCATGTTTTGTAATGTTATCGGCAACTGGCAGGAGCCATATGGTTGTCGCTTTATTGTATGAAATGCAATCGCCATGTAATTGCTTTACTTTATCACTAAGCGGTAGCGATAGTCGTAGAAGCAATAGTTGGCGAGACGACAATGATGCTACGATGAAGATCAAGGTGTCGCGCCGGTGACGAAGGTGATCATGACGGTGCTTTGGAGATGGAGATCAAAAGCACAAGATGATGATGGCCATATCATGTCACATATTTTGATTGCATGTGATGTTTATCTTATTATGCTTCTTATTTTGCTTAGAACGACGGTAGCATTATAAGATGATCCCTTACTAAATTTCAAGGTATAAGTGTTCTCCCTGAGTATGCACCATTGCGAAAGTTCGTCGTGCCGAGACACCACGTGATGATCGAGTGTGATAAGCTCTACGTTCAAATACAACGGGTGTAAGCCAGTTTTGCACACGCGGAATACTCGGGTTAAACTTGACGAGCCTAGCATATGCAGATATGGCCTCGGAACACTGGAGACCGAAAGGTCGAGCGTGAATCGTATAGTAGATATGATCAACATAAAGATGTTCACCATTGAAACTACTCCATCTCACGTGATGATCGGACATGGTTTAGTTGATTTGGATCACGTGATCATTTAGATGACCGGAGGGATGTCTATCTAAGTGGGAGTTCTTTAATTAATATGATTAAATTGAACTTTAATTTATCATGAACTTAGTCCTGGTAGTATTAGCATATCTATGTTGTAGATCAATAGCTCGCGATTTTGCTCCCCGTTTATTTTTTTGATATGTTCCTAGAGAAAACTAAGTTGAAAGATGTTAGTAGCAATGATGCGGAATTGTTCCGTGATCTGAGGATTATCCTCATTGCTGCACACAAGAATTATGTCCTTGATGCACCGCTAGGTGACAGACCTATTGCAGGAGCAGATACAGAAGTTATGAACGTTTTGACAAAAGCTCGGTATGATGACTACTTGATAGTTTAAGTGCACCATGCTTTACGGCTTAGAACCGGGACTTCAAAAACGTTTTGAACGCCACGGAGCATATAAGATGTTCCAAGAGTTGAAATTAGTATTTCATACTCATGCCCGTGTCGAGAGGTATAAGACCTCTGACAGTACTTTGCCTACAAGATGGAGGAGAATAGCTCAACCAGTGAGCATGTGCTCAGATTGTCTGGGTACTACAATTACTTGAATCAAGTGGGAGTTATTCTTCTAGATAAGATAGTAATTGACAAAGTTCTCTAGTCACTATCACCAAGTTAGTAGAACTTCGTGATGAACTATAATATGCAAGGGATGACGAAAGTAATTCCCGAGCTCTTCGCGATGCTGAAATCGGCGAAGGTAGAAATCAATAAAAAAACATCAAGTGTTGATGGTTAACAAGAACACTTGTTTCAAGTAAAGGGCAAAGGGATAGAAGGGGAACTTCAAGAAGAATGACAAGCAAGTTGTCACTCCCATGAAGAAACCCAAAGCTAAACTCAAGCCTAAAACTAAGTGCTTCTACTGCAAAGGAAATGGTCACTAGAAGTGGAACTGCCCTAGATACTTGGCGGATAAGAAGGATGGCAAAGTGAACAAAGGTATATTTGATATACAGATTATTGATGTGTATTTTACTAGTGTTCATAGCAACCCCTCGGTATTTGATACTGGTTTAGTTGCTAAAGAGTAGTAACTCGAAATGGGAGTTGCATAATGAACAGAAACTAGTTAAAGGATGAAGTGACGATGTGTATTGGAAGTAAGTTCCAAGATTGATATGATCATCATCGCACACTCCCTATACTTTCGGGATTAGTGTTGAACCAAAATAAGTTTATTTGGTGTTTGTGTTGAACATGAATATGATTTGATCATGTTTATTGCAATACGGTTATTCATGTAAGTTAGAGAATAATTGTTGTTCTGTTTACATGAATAAAACCTTCTATGGTCATACACCCAATGAAAATGGTTTGTTGGATCTCGATCGTGTGATACACATATTCATAATATTGAAGCCAAAAGATGCAAGGTTAATAATGATAGTGCAACTTATTTGTGACACTGCCGTTTAGGTCATATTGGTGTAAAGCGCATGAAGAAACTCCATAGTGATGGACTTTTGGAATCCCTTGATTATGAATCACTTGGTGCTTGCGAACCATGCCTCATGGGCAAGATGACTAAAACTCCGTTCTCCGGAACTGTGGAGCAAGCAACAGAGTTGTTGGAAATCATACATACTGATGTATGCGAACCAATGATTGTTGAAGCTCGCGGCGGGTATCATTATTTTCTGACCTTCACTGATGATTTGAGCAGATATGGGTATATCTACTTAATGAAGCACAAATCTGAAACATTTGAAAAGTTCAAAGAATTTCAGAGTGAAGTGGAGAATCATCATAACAAGAAAATAAGAGTTTCTACGATATGATCGTAGAGGTAAAATATTTGAGTTAGCGAGTTTGGCCTTCAGTAAAAACAATGTGAAATAGTTTCACTACTCACACCACCTGGAACACCATAGTGTAATGGTGTGTCCGAACGTCATAACCGTACTTTATTAGATATGGTGCGATCGATGATGTCTCTTACCGATCTACCACTATCGCTTTTGGGGTTATGCATTAGAGACAGCTACATTCACGTTAAATAGGGCACCATCTAAATCCGTGGAGATGACACCGTATGAACTGTGGTTTGAGAAACCTAAGCTGTCATTTCTTTAAGTTTGGGACTGCGATGCTTATGTGAAAAAGTTTCAACATGATAAGCTCGAACCCAAATCGGAGAAGTAAATCTTCATAGGATACCCAAAAGAAACTGTTGGGTACACCTTCTATCACAGATCCGAAAGCAATATCTTTATTGCTAAGAGTGGATCCTTTCTAGAGAAGGAGTTTCTCTCGAAAGAAGTGAGTGGGAGGAAAGTAGAACTTGATGAGGTAATTGTACCTTCTCCCGAATTGGACAGTGGAACATCACAGAAACTAGTTCCAGTGATTCCTACACCAATTAGTGAAGAAGCTAATGATGTAGATCATGAAACTTCAGATCAAGTTTCTGCTGAATGTCGTAGATCAACCAGAGTACGTTCCGCACCAGAGTGGTACGGCAACCCAGTTCTGGAAGTCATGTTACTAGACCATGATGAACCTGCGAACTATGAGGAAGCGATGATGAGCCCAGATTCCGCAAAATGGCTTGAGGCCATGAAATCTGAGATGGGATCCATGTATGAGAACAAAGTATGGACTTTGGTTGACTTGCCTGATGCTCGGCAAGCCATCGAAAATAAATGGATCTTCAAGAGGAAGACCGACGCAAACGGTAATGTTACTGTTTACAAAGCTCGACTTGTTGCGAAAGGTTTTTGACAAGTTTAAGGTCTTGACTACGATGAGATTTTCTCACCCGTAGCGATGCTTAAGTCTGTCCGAATCATGTTAGCAATTGCCGCATTTTATGAAATCTGGCAAATGGATAACAAAACTGCATTCTTTAATGGATTTATTAAAGAAAAATTGTATATGGTGCAACCCGAAGGTTTTGTCAATCCTAAAGGTGCTAACAAAATGTGCAAGCTCCAGCGATCCATCTATGGACTGGTGCAAGCATCTCGGAGTTGGAATATACGCTTTGATAAGTTGATCAAAGCATATAGATTTATACAGACTTACGGTGAAGCCTGTATTTACAAGAAGTGAGTGGGAGCACTACAACCTTTCTGATAAGTATATGTGAATGACATATTGTCGATCGGAAATGATGTAGAATTTTCTGGAAAGCATAAAGGAGTGTTTGAAAGGAGTTTTTCAAAGAAAGACCTTGGTGAAGCTGCTTACATATTGGGCATCAAGATCTATAGAGATAGATCAAGACGCTTGATAAGACTTTCGATGAGTACATACCTTGATAAGATTTTGAATTAGTTCAAAATGGATCAGCCAAAGGAGTTCTTGCCTGACTTGTAAGGTGTGAAGTTGAGTAAGACTCAAAGCCAGACCACGGCAGAAAAATATAGAGAGAATGAAAGTCATTCCCTATGCCTCAGCCATAGGTTCTATAAAGTATGCCATGCTGTGTACCAAACATGTTGTGTACCTTGCCATGAGTTTGTCAAGGGGGTACAATAGTGATCCAGGAGTAGATCACTGTACAGCGGTCAAAATTATCGTTAGTAACTTGATGACTAAGGAAATGTTTCTCGATTATGGAGGTGATAAAGAGTTCGTCGTAAAGGGTTACGCCGATGCAAGCTTGGACACTAAATCCAGATGATTCTAAGTATCAATCTGGATGTGTATTGAAAGTGGGAGCAATTAGCTAGAGTAGCTCTATGCAGAGCATTGTAGACATAGAAATTTGCGAAATACATACGGATCTGAATGTGACAGACCCATTGACTAAACTTCTCTCACAAGCAAAACATGATCACACCTTATTACTCTTGGGTATTAATCACATAGCGATGTGAACTAGATTATTGACTCTAGTAAACCCTTTGGGTGTTGGTCACATGGCGATGTGAACTATGGGTGTTATTCACATAACGATGTGAACTATCGGTATTAAATCACATGGCGATGTGAGCTAGATTATTGACTCTAGTGCAAGTGGGAGACTGAAGGAAATATGCCCTAGAGGCAATAATAAAGTTGTTATTTATATTTCCTTATATCATGATAAATGTTTATTATTCATGCTAGAATTGTATTAACCGGAAACTTAGTACATGTGTGAATACATAGACAAAACAGAGTGTCCCTAGTATGCCTCTACTAGACTAGCTCATTGATCAAAGATAGTTATGTTTCCTAACCATAGACATGAGTTGTCATTTGATCAACGGGATCACATCATTAGGAGAATGATGTGATGGACAAGACCCATCCGTTAGCATAGCACTATGATCGTTTAGTTTTACTGCTATTGCTTTCTTCATGACTTATACATGTTCCTATGACTATGAGATTATGCAACTCCCGAATACCATAGGAACACCTTGTGTGCTATCAAACGTCACAACGTAACTGGGTGATCATAAAGATGCTCTACAGGTGTCTCCAAAAGTATTCGTGGTGTTGGCATAGATCAAGATTAGGATTTGTCACTCCGAGTGTCGGAGAGGTATCTCTGGGCCCTCTCGGTAACACACATCACAATAAGCCTTGCAAGCAAAAGACTAATGAGTTAGTCACGAGATGATGTGTTATGGAACGAGTAAAGAGACTTGCCGGTAACGAGATTGAACTAGGTATAGAGATACCGACGATCGAATCTCGGGCAAGTAACATACTGATGACAAAAGGAACAACGTATGTTGTTATGCGGTTTTGACCGATAAAAGATCTTCGTAGAATATGTAGGAGCCAATATGAACATCCAGGTTCCGCTATTGGTTATTGACCGGAGATGAGTCTCGGTCATGTCTACATAGTTCTCGAACCCGTAGGGTCCGCACGCTTAACGTTTGATGACGATCGGTATTATGAGTTTATGAGTTTTGATGTACCGAAGGTAGTTCGGAGTCCCGGATGAGATCACGGACATGACGAGGAGTCTCGGAATGTCCGAGACATAAAGATTGATATATTGGACGACTATATTCGGACACCGGAAGTGTTCCGGAAAAGTTTCGGATTTAACGGGATTGCCGGAGGGGGTTACCGGAACCCCCTACGAAGGGGGATGCTCCATAGTGGGCCTTAAGGGAAAGAGAGAGGCAGCCCATAGGGCTGGCCGGTGCCCCACCTAGGGTTCCTAGTTGGACTAGGATTGGGGGGCCACCTCTCCCTCTTTTCCTTTCCCTCTCTTCCTTCTTTGGTGATTCCTACTAGGAATAGGATTGCAATCCTATTCCTAGTAGGATTGCTCCTCTAGCCGCACCAAACAAGGGCCGGCCGGCCTCCCCCCTTGCTCCTTTATATACGGAGGCAGGGGGGCACCCAAAGACACACAAGTTGAACTGTTCCAGCCGTGTGCGGTGCCCCCCTCCACAGAAACACACCTCGGTCATACCGTCGCGGAGCTTAGGCGAAGCCCTACGCCGGTGAATACATCATATCCGTCACCACACCGTCGTGCTGACGAAACTCTCCCGTGAAGCTCAACTGGATCAAGAGCTCGTGGGACGTCATCAAGCTGAACGTGTGCTGAACGCGGAGGTGCCGTACGTTCGGTGCTTGATCGGTTGAATCGTGAAGAAGTTCGACTACATCAACCGCGTCACTTGACGCTTCCGCTCCCGGTCTACGAGGGTACGTAGACACACTCTTCCCTCTCGTTGCTATGCATCTGGTAGATAGATCTTGCGTGATCGTAGGAAAATTTTAAAATACTACGTTCCCCAACAGGACCTCTCATTAACCAATCGTCGTTTTAACGTTGACAAGTTCAGGGTCTGTATAAGATTGACTTGACAATCGTTCGACGGGTCATACCAGGTTTACCTGGACGGAGTGACTTACTTGATGCAGGCAGGTTAACCCGGGGTTTTAGGTGTATACACCAGGCTTCCAAGTCGTGGCTTGATAGCCTATTACAAGGGCCTTAAAAGCTCTTTGCCGCTGTGCGACAAGAGCCCCCAAGTAACATTGTGAGCTGTGCTCAATGGGTGCCTATGTTTGAGTTGTGACATGCATCAAACTCTATTTTGCCCCTTATCATCATGTTGGCTTGATAGCCGGATTACCGAAGTAACCAGAGCTGTGCTCTTATGATAATATTGGCTTGATAGTCGGTTTAAGAGGGCCATGGGAACTCCGTTTTGTACTAAGAAGCCCCCATGTGATAAACTCTTATGGAAAAACAGCAGAGGCCCCACTTTAACAGGGATGCCGGTTTATTATATTGATCATAATATATACATTGTGAATATATGTACATAAAGGGAGCCTATGGCTCAGGTGTAGTAAGGCCGAAGATGAGCAATGTTCCACGGCCGTTGGGTCTCCTCCTCCGCGGTGTGTGAGTCCTTGTGTTCACGAACGTCGATGAGGTAGTATGACCCGTTGTGCAGATTCTTGCTGCCCACAAAGGGTCCTTACCAAGGTGGGGATAGCTTGTGCATATCTGTCTGGTCTTGGATGAGCCGGAGCACCAGATCGCCTTCTTGAAACGTTCTGGTTCTAACCCAGCGACTATGGTATCGACGCAGATCTTGCTGGTAAATCGCCGACCGAGCCGCTGCGATGTCGCGTTCCTCATCCAACCGGTCCAGTACTTCTTGTCGTGCCTTCTCGTTGTCAGCTTCAACATAAGCCACCACGCGAGGCGAATCATGACAGATGTCACTAGGGAGAACCGCCTCAGCTCCGTACACCATGAAAAAAGGCGTGTAACCCATAGATCTGTTGGGCGTGGTATTGATGCTCCACAATACGAAAGGTAACTCCTCCACCCAACAACCCGACGTCCTTTGTAAGGAAACCATAAGCCGGGGCTTGATGCCTCTCAAGATCTCTTGATTGGCTCTCTCGGCTTGACCATTAGATTGAGGGTGAACCACTGAAGATACGTCAAGCCGGATGTGCTCTCGTTGACAAAATTCATTCATAGCCCCCTTGGACAAATTGGTGCCATTATCAGTTATAATACTGTGTGGAAAGCCAAATCGGAAAATCACCTTCTTGATGAACTGAATCGTCGTTGCTGCATAACACTTGCTGACTAGCTCTGCCTCGACCCACTTGGTAAACTTATCAACTACCACTAGAAGGTGGGTCTTCTTATCTGGAGATCTCTTAAAGGTCCCAACCATATCTAGCCCCCAAGTCGCGAACGGCCAAGTAATTGGAATCATCCTCAATTCTTGAGCCGGTACATGAGCATGCTTTGAGAATTTCTGACAGGCATCACACTTTTTGACCAAGTCCTCCGCATCAGCATGAGCCGTCAGCCAATAAAAACCATGACGAAAAGCTTTAGCTACCAAGGATTTTGAACCGGCGTGGTGACCACAATCTCCTTCGTGGATCTCTCGTAGAATCTCACGGCCTTCATTCGGAGATACGCAACGCTGAAACGGCCCAGTTACACTGCAATGATGTAATACTCCATTGACGATAGTCATTGACTTAGACCGCCGGACTATCTGCGTGGCCAAGATTTCGTCCTCTGGTAACTCGCCTCGGTTCATATACGCCAAATACGGGATTGTCCAATCTGGGATAGCGTGAAGCGCCGCTACCAACTGAGCCTCCAGATTAGGAACAGCCAAGTTCGCCTCTCGAGGTAATTTAACCGACGGATTATGCAGAACATCCAGAAAAACATTAGGTGGAACCGATTTACGTTGAGAACCTAAACGGCTTAATGCGTCTGCCGCTTCATTCTTTCGCCGGTCCGCATAGTCCACCTGATAACCCTTGAAGTGTCCAGCGATAGTATCCACCTCTCGACGATATGCCACCATGAGCGGGTCCTTGGAATCCCAAGTACCAAATACTTGTTGGGCCACCAGGTCCGAGTCGCCAAAGCATTTAACCCGGCTTAAATTCATCTCCTTAGCCATTCGAAGACCGTGGAGGAGAGCCTCATATTCAGCTGCATTGTTAGTGCAAGGGAACATTAAACGGAGAACATAACAAAATTTATCACCTCGTGGGGAAGTTAATACGACTCCAGCCCCCGAGCCCTCCAATTGCTTGGATCCATCAAAGTGAATAGTCCAGTATGTGTGATCCGGCTTTTCTTCCGGTGCTTGTAACTCCGTCCAATCATTGATGAAATCCACCGGCGCCTGGGACTTGATTGTCGTATGAGGCACATATTTTAACCCATGAGGTCCAAGCTCAATGGCCCACTTCGCAACCCGGCTAGTTGCTTCTCTGTTTTGGATTATATCTCCCAGAGGGGCAGAGCTGACCACCGTTATGGGGTGACCCTGAAAATATTGCTTGAGCTTCCGGCTTGCCATGAAAACTCCATACACCAGCTTTTGCCAATGCGGATACCTCTGCTTAGACTCAATGAGCACCTCGCTGATGTAGTAAACCGGCCGTTAAACCGGATATTCCTTCCCAGCCTCCTTGCGCTCCACTACAATGGCGACACTGACAGCCCGGGCATTAGCAGCCACATACAGTAACAGTGGCTCATTATCGACCGGAGAAGCAAGGACAGGCAGTTCTGCCAACTGTTTCTTCAAGTCCTCAAACGCAGCATTGGCAGCATCACTCCATACAAAATTGTTTGTCTTTTTCATCATCTGGTAGAGGGAAATAGCCTTCTCTCCCAATCGGCTGATAAACTGGCTCAGCGGTGCAATGCGGCCTGCCAGACGTTGAACATCATTGATACACGCCGGTTTAGCCAATGACATAATAGCTTTGATCTTCTCCTGATTAGCTTCAATTCCCCTGTTTGACACCAGGAACCTCAGGAGCTTGCCTGCCGGTACACCAAAAACACACTTGGCCGGATTAAGCATCATCTTATAAACCTGGAGATTATCAAAAGTTTCCTTCAAGTCATCTATCAACGTCTCTTCCTTTCTGAATTTTACCACAATATCATCCACATATGCATGAACATTCCGCCCGATCTATGTATGACAACAATTCTGCACACAACGTTGATAAGTCGCCTGGGCACTCTTGAGCCCAAAGGGCATAGATACATAGCAGAAGGCTCCAAAGGGAGTTATAAAAGTTGCCTTCTCCTGGTCCTTAACTGCCATGTTGATCTGATGATAGCCGAAATATGCATCTAGAAAACTTAAACGCTCACAACCCGCTGTAGCATCAATGATTTGATCAATACGGGGGAGAGCAAAGGGATTAGCTGGGCAAGCCTTGTTCAAATCTATGTAATCCACACACATACGCCAAGTGTCGTTCTTCTTGAGTACTAGCACCAGATTAGCCAACCACTCAGGGTGAAACACTTCAACAATAAATCCGGCTGCCAAGAGCCTGGCTACCTCTTCACCAATAGCTTTGCGCCTTTCCTTATTGAAGCGGCAGAGAAACTGCTTGACCGGTTTGAACTTGGAATCAATATTAAGAGTGTGCTCAACGAGTCCAATCGGTACACCTAGCATGTCAGAAGGTTTCCATGCAAAGATGTCCCGGTTCTCATGGATGAACTCGATGAGCGCGATTTCCTATTTTGGATCTAGGTTAGCGTTGATGCTAAACTGCTTGGACGAATCGCCAGGAACAAAATCAACTAGCTTGGTCTCATCAGCCGATTTAAACTTCAAGGCCGGATCATGCTCTGTAGTTGGCTTCTTCAAAGGAGACATATCCGCTGGATCAACATTGTCTTTGTAGAACTTCAACTCCTTTGTTGCACAAACCGACTCAGCATAGGCCGCATCACCTTATTCACATTACAAAGCAATCTTACGGCTCTCATGTACTATGATAGTGCCCTTATGACTCGGCATCTTGAGCTGCAGATAAACGTAGCAGGGCCTCGCCATGAACTTAGCATAAACCGGCCGCCTGAACAAGGCATGATACGGGCTCTTAATTTTTACCACTTCAAAGGTCAAAGTCTCTGACCTTGAGTTATGCTCATATCCAAAGGTAATCTCCAGGTCTATCTTACCGACCGGATACGCTGATTTGCCAGGTACCACGCCATGGAAAACAGTATTGGACGGTCTGAGCTTCTTATTTGTTAACCCCATGCGACGGTAGGTTTCATAATACAGGATGTTGATGCTGCTCCCTCCTTCCATGAGCACCTTAGTGAACTTATACCCCCCAACCTGAGGTGTCACCACTAGTGCCAGCTGACCCGGATTATCAACCCGGGGCGAATGATCCTCATGACTCCACACAATGGGCTGCTCTGACCAGCGTAAATAACGAGGTACTGCTGGTTCAACGGAGTGCACCGCCCTCTTATAAACCTTCTGATCACACTTACACAGGCTAGTGGTGAAGACGTTATACTGCCCACTACTCAACTGCCTCGGGTTGCTTTGATAACCTGACTGCTGTTGTTGATGATGCCCCTGGTGATTATAACCACCTTGGTTGCCTTGATTGTTGTGTCCATTCTGATTGCCATGTCCATTCTGATTACCTGGAAATCCTGAGCCAGAACCACCACCTCGATAACCCGGCCCATGAAAACCAGGGCCTGAACTGCCGGGCGGTCCATGATCGTATTGGAACCGATCCGAATTTTTGAACTCCCTCATAATAAAGCAGTCCTTCCAGAGGTGTGTGGCTGGTTTTTCCTTCGTGTCGTGCCTAGGACAAGGCAGATTCATCTGGCGCTGCAGATTGATATTTGATCCTCGGCTCCGTGGGGGCAGCCTACCCTTATGACGCTGACCATCATTCTGCGTACTAGTGTTAGCCACGAAATCTGAATTATTATCCGCTTTACGCTTACCACTGTATCCTTGGCTCGCCGGATTAGACTGCGGTGCTTTACCGTTCTTCTTTTCCTTTCTTGACTTCTCGTCATCAGACTCTGGATATTTGGCACTATCAGAATCGGCATATTTCACCAGAGCTGCCATAAGTGTTCCCATGTCATCGCAGTGACGTTTGAGCTGTCCCAACTTCAGCTTCAGATGCTTGAACCGACAATTGCCTTCCAATGTCAAGACTGCTGTGTCCGGATTGATGCGGTCTGATGAATGCAGAATCTCGGAAACCCGGCGTACCCAATGACTTGTTGATTCGTTCTCTCCTTGGACACAGGCAGCTAAGTCCACAATTGACATGGGCTGCTTGCACGTATCTTTGAAATTATTGATAAACCGGCACCGTAACTCGGCCCATGATCCAATGGAATTAGCTTGTAAACTTTTCAACCAAGTACGAGCCATTCCTTCCAGCATCATGGTGAAGTACTTAGCACACGCCGCATCGTCCACGTCCAGCATCTCCATTGCCATCTCATAGCTTTTAACCCACGCCTCAGGGGATAGATCAGCAGTATAATTGGGCACCTCCCGTGGTCCTTTGAAATCTTTACGTAGCCACACATTACGTAAAGCGGGGGTGAGACACGGCACTCCCAAAGAGCTGGAAGAAACTCCTGGTTCCATCGTGGTAGTTGGACGAACCGGGGTAAGCTGATGGGTTGTATATTGTGCTGCTAACTCGGCTTCTCGACACTGTCTACCCTGGTCTACCACATCCTGAGCATTTGCACCACCGCCTGCCGGGTTATCCCCCCGTGGCGGGTTACGGTTCCGCGCACTACTTGATACGGCCAGTTCATCCATATGCCTGCTGTAACTCTGGCTTGGGCGGGGGTGGAATGAATCCTCTCGCGGCTGTGAGAATAAGCATGCTGCTGAGTCAAAGCCGTCTCTAGGAACTCCCTAGCTCGTCACGCCTCCACTGCTATAGGGGATTCTCCTTCAACGGGGAGGGCCGCCAATCGTGAAGCGGCTGTGACTATGTTATCCAAGGGGTTGGAGTAATGACCGAAAGGCGTCGGTACACGTTGTGAGGGAATGATCTGACGTGATGGATCTGTTGCGTGCGGCTGAACCGACGCCCCCGTTCCATACACTTTCGCCCGGTTTACCACTGCTGATTGCTGGTTCCTGCTCCTGGCGTATTAAAGAGATTCCTTGCCTCATAAACCGGAGGCAGGCGAGACTGGCGCCTTCTCCTCATTACATCATTTGATGCGTTTTGATCTAACATGAGCCGATAAGCCTGAGCATCCAACTCAGCTTGTCTTGCGGCCATCCTAGTATTTTTAGCTGCCAGGTCCACCTTGGTTTGATCTATTTGGCCCCTTATTTTAACAACTTATGTGTCGTGCTGCTCCTTAACGGCCTGGCTGACTTCCGCGGTCAACAATGATGTCAAAGTGTCGAATAAACCGATCAGGACTTGAGCCGGCGGCTGCACAGGGCCTCCTGCCCCGGCTGTTGCTGCCGTCGCCAAACCGGAAGTTAATGCTACCGCAGTCGAAGATTGTTGCACAGATTGTGACCCAGCCATGAAGACCGCAATCCGGCTTGGCGGGTCAAGGGTGTCCGGAATACTGTCACCATCGGAACAGCCCCCAGACCGGCCATCCTGCAGTAGGTATAAAGACTCGGTCTCTCTGTTCGATGACTCGTCGCCGGAATAAACAACGGTCTCACCACCGGATTCCGATCTATCCTCAGCTTCCGCTCCGTGGACAACTCCCACAAAGAGACGCTTCATGGCGGGCTGAACCCGGGCAGGTCTCGCACGCTGAGCCGACTCGACAATGTCGGAGAAGATGTCCGGCTCAGGGCCCAGTTCACCGATCTTGCCAATGAAAACGTGGATGCCGCCGAAGGGGACCCAGTACCCATACTCGATGGAATTGGCCTTAGGGCCCCAGCCTGCGGCGTCGATTTAGATCTTGCCGCGACGAATCTTAGTCATCCGGCCCACTGCATACCCTTGAGTCCTTCAAAGCTGCCCTCTAAGAACTCGAAACCATCGTGCGATAGCCCCACGGTGGGCGCCAACTATCGTGGTTTTGTCACGGCAGATGTCCTAGCATAAGGACTTAGTCCTGGAGCCATCGCTACGGGTTAGCTTAAAGGGGTTGAAGCGGACAAAGGACGCAAGGGATTTTATACTAGTTTGGCCCCTTCGATGAAGGTAAAAGCCTACGTCTAGTTGTTGTGGTATTGCTAGGGTTTCGATGACCAGGGAGCGAATCCGCTTTACCTGTGTCTCGAGTTGTTCTTTTTCTATCCTTGAACCGCCGTCGGGTCGTCCCCTTTTATACACAGGATGACGCCCGGCCGGCTTACAGAATCCCAAGGCCGGCTCATAAACGTGCTCGGCTCGGTCTCTACCTTGCCTATCTTACAATACAAGTTTACACGCCGTATGGCGGTTTACATCTACGGGCCCTAACACCCTTTGGGCCCTGGGCCTTTCAGTCTTCTATGGTAAAACGTCGTATCTTATGTCTTGATGGGCTTCACAGAAGTGATTTCATCATAGGCATAAACCGGCCCCTCCTGGGCGGTTTACACCTAATAGCTATATCCCTAACACAATGGATCAGTGATGGATAATTATGTCGGATGTGATTCCTCATGTAATAGTTATAACATAGGGTGACACAGAACTAGCTCCAGTTCATCAATGTAATGTAGGCATGTATTCCGAATATAGTCATACATGCTTATGGGAAAGAACTTGCATGACATCTTTTTTCCTACCCTCCCGTGGCAGCGGGGTCCTATTGGAAACTAAGGGATATTAGGGCCTCGTTTTAATAGAGTACCAGACCAAAGCATTAACACTTAGTGAATACATGAACTCCTCAAACTACGGTCATCACCGGGAGTGGTCCCGATTGTTGTCACTTCGGGGTTGCCGGATCATAACACATAGTAGGTGACTATTGACTTGCGAGATAGGATCAAGAACTCACATATATTCATGAAAACATAATAGGTTCAGATCTGAAATCATGGCACTCGGGCCCTAGTGACAAGCATTAAGCATGGCAAAGTCATAGCAACATCAATCTTAGAACATAATGGATACTAGGGATCAAACCCTAACAAAACTAACTCGATTACATGGTAAATCTCATCCAACCCATCACCGTCCAGCAAGCTACAATGGGATTACTCACGCACGGCGGTGAGCATCGTGAAATTGATGATGGAGGAAGGTTGATGATGACGACGGCGACGATCTCCACTCTCCGGAGCCCCGAACGGACTCCAGATCAGCCCTCCCGAGAGAGATTATGGCTTGGCGGCGGCTCCGTATCGTAAAACGCGATGAATCCTTCTCTCTGACTTTTTTCTCCCCGAAAGTGAATATATGGAGTTGGGGTTGATGTCGGTGGAGCCTCAGGGGGGCCACGAGACAGGGGGGCGCGCCCAGGGGGGTGGGCGCGCCCCCCCATCCTCGTGGACAGGGTGTGGGCCCCCTGGTCTTGATTCTTTCGCCGGTATTTTTTTATATATTCCAAAAATATTCTCCGTTGATTTTCAAGTCATTTCGAGAACTTTTATATCTGCACAAAAATAACACCATGGCAATTCTGCTGAAAACAGCCTCAGTCCGGGTTAGTTCCATTCAAATCATGCAAGTTAGAGTCCAAATCAAGGGCAAAAGTGTTTGGAAAAGTAGATACGTTGGAGACGTATCAATCACTAGCGAGGAGTAGAGGACATTGGTCGGACAATGAAGATGACAGCGCGTGGACAAGGTGGGAGCCAAATTGGATGTCCCAATATTCATTGCAAAAGAATCTATCAAGTTTGCTCATGGTCGGGTTGTCTTGTTCATTGCTCCATGTGAATTTCCTATTTTGCAAGTGTATCTCCGTGAGCTCACGCATTGAGGGCATTGCAGAAGCGAACAATAGGGCTGCGATCGACATTGGTACGGTTCTTATCTCTGGCGCAATAGACTTGGTTGAAGTCGTCGGTGACAAGCCATCTCGTGCCAACAGAAGATTTTTGTCCAACCATTTCAAGGAAAAAGGCATCCTTCAAATTGCCTCTAGTAGGGTCATACACAGTTGTGATTTGGAAGGAGGTGTTTGAGCCAATGATAGTCACCATGGAGGAGAGGAAAAAGTCACCAAAGCTCACATTATCAATCTTGATGAGATCTTCATTCCACAATAGAAGACTTCCCGCACGGGTGCCATTCGCAGGCCGCTCAGCAAAACTTTTCAGACGATGGTCGCCAAGGAAAGCAACAATAAAAGGATCCACGGCGGAAATCTTGGTCTGTTGAAGACATACAATGTTGTAAGGAGTGGATGTGATGGTTTCTTTAGATATTTTAGGGTTAAAGTTGTATCGAAATGGACTTCACAGGGCGACCCATTTTGTTCGCCAGCGTCCGTATGGTTCGGCGCGGACAGAAAAGTCGCCCAACGCGCCGACCCAAACGGACGCGCGTCCGCTTTTTGTCCGCCTACCGACCCATTCTCGACCCATTTTTGAGCCGGATTTGCGTCAGCGTGGACACGATAGGGACGCGCACGCGCTCGTCTTCTCCTCCCCCGGGCCCTTTGCTCGGTGGCACATTGACCTCTTCCCATCCAACAGGAACCCTCACGCGCCTCCTTCGTCGCCGACGCCCCCGCCCATTTTTTCCAGCGACTCTACCAGCTGCTGGCGCCGCAACATCCGCCCAGCAACGCCGCCACTCCCACGTCGCCTGCCGACGGGGAG
>LR738714.1:593014444-593028932 GCA_902687465.1 Secale cereale
CCCCCCACCACCACCACACAGCCGCGACCGCGACCAAGAAGCCGACCCGTCGCCCCGGCCAGATGCTCACTAGCACGCTCGTCCGACGCCAGCAGGGCAGCAAGCTGGTCCGTGCGCGCCGCGACTCCCTTCGCCGGCCGTCTCCTTCATCGACGCCCGCAAGTTGTTCGACAGTTTGCCAAGGTACAAAATAGACTCCGCCGACGAGTTCTTTTTTCACAATTTCCTTTGCGACTCCGACGATTCGTCGTCAGATGACGAGGAGGAGATATTGGCTGCCGTGTTGGTCTATCACAACCTCAACAATCAGCGGCCGTTGTTCCGTGGCTCCATTACGGGCCACCTTCCGGCGTTGAATCGCAATCGAGAGAGCGGGCATTTCCTTCTTTGGAAGGACTACTTTGATACAACAAATCCGTTGTTCAAACATTAGAAATTCCGCTGCCGTTTCCGTATGAGTAGACATCTTTTCAACTGTATTAGAGAGGGAATGGTCGGCTATGATGACTATTTCAAGTGCAAAGAGGATGCCGTTGAAAAGATTGGTTTCTTCTCTTATCAGAAATGCACTGCCGTCATCTGAATGCTTGCATACGGAGTGCCCGATGATCTCATTGACGAGTATGTCCGTATGAGCGAGTCTACATGCCTAGAGTCACTGTATAGGTTTAGCAAGGCTGTTATTGTTGTGTTTAGCCCTGAGTACTTGAGAGAGCCGACTGCTGAAGATACAGCCCGTTTGTTGGCGATGAATGTCAGCAGGGGCTTCCCAGGGATGCTTGGCAGCATGGACTGCATGAACTGGGAGTGGAAGAACTGCCCTTCTGCTTGGCAAGGGCAGTATAAGGGCCATGTCAGGGCTTGCACTGTCATACTAGAGGTCGTGGTGTCTCAAGATCTCTGGATTGGCACTCATTCTTTGGCATGGCTGGATCACACAATGATATCAACGTGCTTCAGCGCTCGCTGGTGTTTGCTAGGCTTGCCGAAGGCAACAGCCCACCGGTGAACTTTTACTATCAACGGCCACAACTACAACAAAGGATACTACATGGGTGACGGTATCTATCCTCAGTGGACCACTATTGTCAAGACACTCCCCAATCCTGTTGGAGAGAAGAGGAAAAAATTTGCCCAAGAGGAAGAGAGTGCTAGGAAGGATGTTGAGCGTGCCTTTGGTGTTTTGCAATCTCGATGAGGCATCGTTCGGTATCCTGCTAATACCTGGAGCACGCGGAAACTGTGGGAGGTGATGACTGCTTCTGTGATAATGCACAATATGATCGTAGAAGATGAGCGCCCGGAACGTCTGTACGATCAAGGGTTTCAGTTTCAGGGTGAGAATGTTGTGCCTGAGTATGGAGGAGCGGCAACGTTTGAACAGTTCACCCAATTTCAGCATGACATGTGTGATTGGGAAACTCACGTGCAACTGCAAAATAATTTGGTTGAACATATGTGGGCTCATGTTGGCAACTAATAGATGCATCCTTTTTTATTCTGCTTGCAAAACTATGTGAGACATTTTTATTTTTATTCGGCTTGTAAAACTATGCTATTTTTGTTCGGTTCAAACTATGTTATTTGATGACTACATGTTTAAGTGCAAATTCAATGCAAAAATGAGCTATTTGTTGAAAATAGAGCAGCCAGCCGGCCACACCGGCACGTATGGGTCGACGTGTTGGACGCGCTGTCGATCCATATCTAAATCACGGCGGACGCCAGACGGACGGGCGACCCAAGCAGACAAAAAACGGACGAAATCGTCGACCGTTTGAATCGCCACATTGGAGTTGCTCTAATTGCTCGTTTGTCGACTGACGCACATTTTTGGGGCTGAAAATGCACTTCTTTCTTTTCCAGAGCTTCAGCAACAGACATGTGCACTGGTTTTTATAGGAAAAGAAAGCATTATAGGAGTACGAAAGGTTAGAAAAGTGTTTGCCTCGATCGAGAGGCGCGGAAATCAACCAGCGTATGGTATGGCGTCTGAGCATGGAAAAGTGGGTGATAGAAAACCTGTGGATCCGAGCTCTGAGCTGAGGTCGACGCTGGCACTACATGAAAACATGGACCGTCCACATGTGACCAGTAATGCTTGTTGCTTTGACTTTGTTCATATTTTTACCACATGGCATATGGCATGCACCTCTGCAGGTAATCCATCCCTGACATTAAAACGCACATCCTGCTCGTTGACATTGCTCATAATCAAACGCAGCAGCACCGGGACACAATCCACGAGCATCCTAAGGCAGAGTCCGATTTGACGCCTAGAAATCACAGTGCTAATGTCATGGCACACATTTTTTTTTTAAACGGAGTCATGACACACTTATAAGTCGCTATGGTCGATGTAAATTTTACTTCTAGCGTTCTTTGTGCTATCTCTTGACAGTTGATGAATTGATGAGAAGTTATCTCGCAAAAAAAAGTCGCTAAAAAACGGAAGGTAAAAAACAAACAAACAGGCACACAAAAAAACAAGCAGCAAAGAAGAAGCCAGGAAGAAACCAAAGGGGGGTGCACGGCCATAGGCTCCCTCCCCGAACACCAGGCGCCCGTTCGTTCATTTTTGAAGCCCCGGGCGACACAATTCCCTCCCCGCCACCCATTTTCACCCCCACTTTGCTTCCTGCGCCCACCACTCCACATTTCGCTCTCGCCCCGCCTCGCCTTGCCTGCCGGGGAAGAAGAGGAGAGGAGAGAAAAACAAGGAGCTGCCCTTTACGGCGGATGAGGGTCCATGCATCACGCCGCCACCTCCTTTTTACCGCGACCGCGACCGCGACCGCCAGCGGCTGAATGTCAACCCACCACCGCCACAACCTCAGCAGCAATGCCGTCCCCCGCGACATCCCCAAGCCCGCCTCCGCCGACGAGCTCGCCAAGAATGGCAAGAAGAAGAAGTCCTTCATGTCCACCATCTTCCGCAAGAAGGGCCGGAGCAGCGCCGCCACCGGGAGCTCCGACAAGCGCCCGCCCTCCCGCCGGGACCGGGACTTCCTCTTCGGTGCGTTCCCTTACTCGCCTCTTTTTGACGGTCGTCTCCTCTGTTTCTGACGGCCGGCCGCGTGGTCTCCTTGGCATGGCAGATTTGGAAGAGAAATACGTCGAGAGGGCGGACGCCGCGGCGGCGGCGGCGGCGGCGGCCGAGGAGTTCATGGGCGCGTCCCCCGCCGTCCGCAAAAGCGTCTCAGGTGAGGAATTCTCGTCGCTTCGGGGAGGAATGTGCGTGTGTCGTGTATGCATGCTCATCGTGCTCGATGGATCACATTGCGTTTCTTTTTCCTTTTTGGTGTCATGCCAGATCGGCATTGCGCGACGCGGATCGAGAGCCTGACCCTCAGCTGCCTCGAGTCGCCCAACAGGCAGAACGTCGACACACGGGAGTACAGGTGAAGAACAAGAGAAACATCATCTGCTTTTTTCATCTCAACTTTTGATCTAGTATAAAAGAGAAGAGGCTGATCTTGTAAAGTTGATGGCATTGCGTCGCAGGGTGTTCGTGGGCACGTGGAACGTGGGAGGGAGGCCCCCTAACAGCAGCCTAAACCTAGAGGAGTTTCTCCAGATAGAAGGGCTACCCGACATATACGTCCTAGGGTACGTACAAATTCTCGCTGCAATTTTTCACATGATCGATGTAAGTCCTGCCTGCACGATCGATGCTGCGCACTTTTTCCGATGAGATTTATGATCTACACGGGCGCAGGTTCCAGGAGATCGTGCCGCTCAACGCGGGCAACGTGCTGGTGGTGGAGGACAACGAGCCGGCGGCCAAGTGGCTGGCGCTCATCTACCAGGCGCTCAACAAGCCCCAGCAGCAGCAGCACCAGCAGACGCAGCCGGACCAGCCGTCCTCCGGCGACGAGCTGTCGCCGACGGAGTCCGTGGCCTCCTCCTCCTCCCGGACCCGGCCGCCCATCCCCAAGTCGTCCAGCGGCGGCGCGCTCTTGTTCCAGAAGCCGTCCCTCAAGGCGCTCAGCAAGAACTACCGCGTCAACAGCGCGCTCGTCAAGACCTGCACCTGCATGGCCGACCCCTCCACCATGCACCGCCGCGCCCGGGAGATGCGGGAGTTCATCTACCGCGTCGAGGCCTCCCCGTCCGGCGCCGACGACCCGGACTACCCCCCCTCCTCCTCCTCCTCGTCGGCGATGATGGCGCCCGCGGGGCTCGAATCCGGCGGCATGAACTACTGCCTCATCGCCAGCAAGCAGATGGTGGGCATCTTCCTGTCGGTGTGGGTGCGGCGGGAGCTGGTGCAGAGCATCGGCCACCTCCGGGTGGACTCCGTGGGGCGCGGCATCATGGGCCGCCTCGGCAACAAGGGCTGCATCGCCATGAGCATGACGCTGCACCAGACCAGCGTCTGCTTCGTGTGCAGCCACCTGGCCTCCGGCGAGAAGGACGGCGACGAGGTGCGCCGCAACTCCGACGTCGCCGAGATCCTCAAGACCACCCAGTTCCCCCGCATCTGCAAGGTCCCCGGCCAGCGCATCCCCGAGAAGATCATCGACCACGAGTAAGCCACGCCCATCATCACCCACCCACAAAATTCATAGGCTCCGTTTGTGCTCCTTTGGTGTTGATCTCATCTGTGAAAATCCAGCCGGATCATATGGCTCGGGGACCTCAACTACCGCGTCGCGCTGAGCTACGACGAGACCATGGTGCTCCTGGAGCAGAACGACTGGGACACCCTGCTCGACAACGACCAGGTATCAAAGTGGTGAACTGCATTTTTCAGATGTGCTACAGCCAAAACCAAGCAAACTCTGCAGGCTGACCAAGAAACCCATTTATCCCTGGCCAGCTGATGATCGAGAGGCAAGCGGGAAGGGTGTTCAAGGGGTGGAAGGAGGGCAAGATCTACTTCGCGCCGACGTACAAGTACAAGCTCAACTCCGACACCTACGCCGGCGAGACCACGAAATCTAAGAGGAAGAGGAGAACACCCTCATGGTAATGGCAGTACCAACAGAGAAAGAACAGTCACTACTGGACTGGAACTGAACCATGGAGGTTTCAGGTTTTTGCCAAACTCTGACGCACGCTTACCTCCATGTCATGCCATGCCATGCCAATGCAGGTGCGACCGGATACTGTGGCACGGCAAGGGGATAGAGCAGCTGCAGTACATCAGGGGGGAGCACCGGTTCTCCGACCACCGGCCCGTCTGCAGCGTCTTCGTGGTCGAGGCCGACGCCGACAACGGGAGCAGGATCAGGAAGGGCTACTCCACCCTCGACTCCAGGATCCACTGCGAGTCGCCGTTGCCGATACTGCAGAGACACAGCTTCTATGACTTTTGACCTGTTATAGTGATTCTCCTTTGTCTATACTTCCTCTATAGGTTACAAGGATCAGAAATGTCTGTAGTGAGAGGGGGGGCTGAAAGTTCTTCAACTTTCATGCCTAAGCACTTTTTCTTACTGACTGAAATGTAAATGATGGCTTCTAGCAGATATACAAAGTTATTGCCAACTACTTGAGTTTTGACACTAGCTAGTACTCCTCAAGGAGTAAATAACAGTAGAAATTACTGCTGTAGTATTTTTTTTCAGTCAAAAGCAGAGTAAGAAGACAGAAGGCCTGTCGATGTGAAGTAAACATTAACTTTGGTATGTAAAAGTTCAGAAAACGGCAGAAAGGCAACATTCATATTTACCAAAAAGGGAGAGCAGGATATAGCATACGTTCCAATAGATTCCAGAGAGCAATAGGCATACAGAAACTGAGGGTAGCAAAGTATTTTATCATCGTTACCGTTTGATCGGTTCATTTGTCGCCAAAAGGTTCTTCGAACAAGGTGACAAGGGCGCCGACTACAAAATAAGTCAGGCAGCACTTCCCCCTTGTGTGTTAAAAGGGTTGTTATCACTTTTAATGTTCATCTGTTGGTGGGAATTCACTGTGGTGGGAGCTTGTATCAACATCTGAAATGTACTTTCCGTGCTGACAGCTTCATGGATCAGATGAACTGCCACTTTTGTCTGCTGATGCCATGACTTCTCCCCGCGAGCTTGTCGATCTTACAGTGCCTGATTCAGTCTCTGTTACTTCTTTGTTTTCAGACCCAGTCTCTGTTTCTCCCTTCTTTTCAGAAACAGCCTCAGGTCCTTCCTTCTTTACAGATTCAGTCGCAGTTTCTCCCCTCTTCTCCGATGAAGTCTCAGTCTCTTCCCTCTCCTCAGATGCAGCCTCGATATCTTCCTTCTCCGATGCAGTGTCTGTCTCTCCACTCTTTTCAGATGCTGCCTCTGTTTCCCCAATCATGTCAGATGCAGTCTCTTCAGTCTTCAAACCCGAGTCACATTGTTCAGACATGTGGTTCTTCATGCGATATGGCTCTGAAGCAAGAGCCGAATTCTCGGGGCTCCACAATAATGGCATCTTTTTATCATCTTCTCGCATCCTTGCAGCATAATCATTTATGTTAAAAGTGGCCGGGCTTCTACCGCCAAATGCGCATTCTAACTCATCCATGTTGAAAAGGTCTTCCATTATCTTGTCAGTTTCAGGCCTATCCGAGTATACAAATTTGACCTTATTTTTCGTTTTTGGCTCAAGAAGGGGACTTGCCATCTGCATTCAGATCAAGAACTTAGTTTTGGAAACAGGTACGATAAATATAATAACACTGGATGCTTCATATCCTTTCATATGCTCACATGCTATAACTGTTACTCGTTAACAAAAACATGAAGAAACAAAAACAAGGTGTTCTGATTTTAACAAGAAAATTGTAAGTTCAGAACCCACCGTAATATCTTAAATTGGAAGTCTACAAGCAAAGAGGAGAACAAAGATATGCTTAGGCACTAGATATGAAACACATCATCCCTATGTTTCTGATTAATTAACGCTGCGCTTGACACTGAGGTAGATTAGGATAACCTAGCTTTTCCAACCAGCCTATTTTTCCATTTGGCTAACCAACTTTTTTCTGCTTTCATGTGTATTTTACCACAGCAGATTATAAAATAAGGTTAGCGTAGCACAGTTCAGCAACCACAAACTCTGCCTAAATATATAAAAGTAAGATGGTTAAAGCTATTACAAATCATACCTTCCAAAAAGACTCAAAAAACTTGGGAGCATTATACAGAATTGCCACACCCAACCTTTCAGGATAATGACCTTGTAGGACATCTGCTGTCAACTTTGTCACTAAAAGTGATACATTAGGCAAGCTGAAGCCAGCAAAATCAATGAGCCAGACCATCTGATCCTGTCCAGGTGGAAGATTTAAAATTGCATTCTCCATACAGTACACCAAATACCTGATCTGCCCTTTGGACTTCTTGGTATTCTGAAAATGACTCACCACAATTAGAATGGCAAAATGAAAAAATCTAATGTGCGTACATATGCACATTTTGATACAATAAGACCAAAAAAAATGATCATCATTAAACCTGGCATCCAGGTCTCATGACAAGAATACTCCGTCCACTCTTGTCGAAATAATCACTTCGGTAAATTTTTCCAGTCATGGCTTCAGCCGATATGTCATCCTATATCATGAAATTTAAATAATAATGTGTATCAAATACTATGCCATCAGACCTACTACAATACTGCATCAACTATTAAACTGTTTCACGAAGCATACTAGAAAGATCCACAATGGTATAAGGCGAATCACTTGTACCACATGGATACATGACATGCTATTTCCTTCGAGAAATATATGTTTGCTTAAGTCAAAAGGTGGGAACGGCTCACCCAACGGATCTCATCAGGCTTATACTCTGAACGCCATTTCAAGGTTTTCGTAAGCATTTTGGTAGCCTTCTTCACGTCCCAGTTCCTTGCTATCAGGTACCTCGCGATTGAACCATCTGAGCAATACAGTACAGATTTTCCAGATAGTGGTCCTAGAGCAGCTCTAACTTCACCAATCTAACAAGGAAGAATATAAATATGAGAAATAAAAACAACTGTTCCGCGCACAATAGGGTAAAGAATAATTAGTTGCATCTAAGCAAAATACTCAACCCAGGAGATATTGGATCACCTTGGAGAGCTGCTGCTCATATAATGCTGCTTCTTTCGCATGGCCATTATTTTCGGCGCTCCCTGAGCTCATAATTCTGTTTTGTTATTCCCTATCATAATGCAACACAAATATCGCTTGTAAGAACTGTAAACTGAGTCACACCGAGTCAGACCAAAGAGAATGCCTGTATTTAGATGATATGAGAAACAATATGCTGAAGATTAAAAAAATTCTAGCAGATATGCACAACATAAGTGACCACAGTGACTACGCTTAAAGGTTGCAGTTATGCTAGTTTGCACCCAGTTTGCAATGACAAACTCATTGCCAAGCATATATATTCCCCACCACCCACACACCCACCCAAAAAGTACAGTTCATGAAGTCTAATTTCGCTCATAATTACAGCAAATGGTATTTGGAAGCTAGCAAAGTTATGGAGGGCCATGCAGCAGGAGGTGATCTTGTATTCTTGAGTGTGCCTTGCACAGCAATTGAGAAGACGGTGGTAAGTACTAGGTGAAGTAGAAGTGACAGGGAAGTGACAGGGGGATAGAGCATTCTGTTGGTGATCTCTGTAAAGCATAAGAGTTCATGGACGCCAACCAACTCATTTTTGTCAATTTATATGGTTCAATAGTCTGTAAAAGTAGACCTGTACTGAACTGAAAGAATGGGAAAGTTACTGAGGCTGGCGCATGTTTTCTTGTGCATAAAATTACCTACTCCTGGAGTATGTAGCAACATTTGTGTGTATAATTAAACCTACACAGATCATATGCATCGTCTACTTGTGTGTTAATCCAACCTGACGACCAAGGAGTAGAATACAGAAAACATAATGGACAAGGATACAACATTCACATCAGCCAGCACTAGGATATCTTAATGTTGAAGCTGTCGTGTCAACTATGAACACTAGCTATCCAGTTAGCTATCCCGCAAGAGGCAGCAGAACAACCCAGTAGCAAACAAGACCCCCAAATTTCCAGTGCCGGCCAACAAAACTACTCCCGCTACTCCCAAGGAACCACCCCGGAACGGCAAATTCAGGGTATCAACTGAACAGACTTATGCGGTTATGCCCCAAAAAGGGAACAAATCAACAGGCAACCTCGAGCCCACGATCCTCACCAAGAATCATCCAGATCCCTCAACATCTAGCTGAACCATTTAAAGACGGGGGAATTGGCGGAGCGGCCCGAATTAGAATACAGCCACGAGTCCACGGCGCTCGGCAAGAACCAAGGAACCTCCCCAATCTGGCTGGAAATCGCAGTAAATGAATACGGCCGAGAGCCACAAAACCCCCCAGTTCCTTGCTGCTCGGGACGGCGCCCGCCGGAAGAACCAAGAAACGCCGTGGAAATGGCACGCGCCCCAGTACAGCGGGGCTACTACTCCCCAGAAACGCCGCCGCAGGAATGCAAGATCCCGCCCCCAGCCTACGCTCGGCCTCGAGCCAATGAACCACGCGCGCCGAGGGATCCCCACCGAAACCGAGAGCTTTCCAGCACATGCAGCAAATCGTCCGTCCGGAAGCAACCAAAAAGGACAGGCAATCTTTCTTCCGGAGAAAAAAAAGGCGGTAAAAGCGAGACTGGTACCCAATCGGAGCCGCCCGCGAGAGCAAGGGCTGGCTGCTGTTCTCGGCGCTCACCTCGGCGACGGCGACGGCGACGGCGAGGCGGGGAAGGCGGAGCGCGCGAGGGTCGGTCGGCACGGCAGAGTCGTCCTCTCCTCTCCTCTCCTCTCCCACCAACGCCTGGGAAGCGAAGACGCGAGTGGGACCTGTAGTATCGTTTGGCAGAGTCGAATCTGCTTCCCGTCGATACGTTCGGGGATAGATATTTGTCTATCACAATTTCGTAGAAACACGCCCATTATTTTGCAAATTGTTGCAACTTTTACCCCTTCTAATTTATTTATTTTTGTATACTGACTAGTTGTCCGACATGTAAGTGTTGCCTTAGATGCCACGTGGGTTGGTTAATTTGGCCAACCCGTTTTCTTTCCTTGCATCCAACTTTTCTTTCCAGCTGTTCCATTGCAATGGTGCTTTGCAGGGCACTGTTGCTGCTCGTTGCCTCGCCCTCACGTTCATGGGGTCTTGCATCTGCATACTGGAGTAGTGACGCTGCTAGGGCAGTAAGCCCATGCTCACGGGGCGGATGGGAAGCGGGGATACGCCAAGCACACGCTATGCCCGGGAGTGCAAGATGAAAAGAGAGGGAGATGGAAGAGGTGAAACATCAATAGAGACTAGCCACGAACATGCCAAGACGCCATGCTGAGCTAGGGGAGCTCAAAAACAATGACACCATAAACAATGACACTCGTGGGATGGTAGCTCGAGAATGAAGGGCCGCTCGGGGACAAGTATAAGAGCTTCGTCACCACCACGTAAAGTCGATAAGGGGAGAACAAAGAGCGAGGAAGCGACTGTAGTGACATATCGATCGCGGTGCAGATAGGCCAGAGACGAGGTAGAATAAATGGGTGATGGTGATAGAGGGCTTCACGAGTCGATTCCTTCGATGGATTTGCTCCGCGGGGCAAGGTGAAAGCTCTTAGAGATGAAGGTGTGGCGAGGCATGGACATTGGTTGTGTGTTTTAAAGTGGCTGCCATGCTCAGGGCTCTAATTGTTGTAGCCACGTGAAGTTGGTACCACTGGAACCAGACCCGAACAAGCTTTGGAGAAATTAACCAGCCCATTTGGCAAGGTAAGTCAACACTTACATGTGGGCCCAACCAGTCAAAACGGCAAAAAGGGTAGGAAATGGCAACTGTTTGTTTAAATTAAGTGAAAAATGTGTTAAGTGAAGCACACTGTATCACAAATGTGAAAGTTGGGGGTAAAATGGAATTTACTCCAGATATTAGCTAGCAATCAGGGCAAAAAATTCTACAGATAAAGCTGATTTCTGACTTAGCTTCGGCATCGATATCCTTAAGGACAACGGTTCTATATCTCTTTTACAATCTATTATTATTATTACTAGTTTGTTGGCCCTTGTGGCTGGTTTTTTTGGTCAGAAAATACCAAAATAATCTTAGAGTTGTTAATTATCAAGAAAAACAATAACTAGTAAAATAGGATGACAATTGGATACAAAATGACTAATAGAAAACAAATTTATACTAAAAATCATGTCGGTCATCTTCCTTCGATAGTACATCGTCCGTTGGAGATTAAAAATTTCAATAAACTCACAACGCATGGAAGAAACACTTGCAAACTCGCCGCGTGAACGAGAAATTGTTGATGAAACATCGGTTGGGGCATCACCTTCCGCAACACACGGGTACAATTTTCACCATAATTCCAAAGCATTGGAGAAACCTGACTGAACAAATCAAACAAAGATGCCGAAGTCACCACATCAAGCCCTTCATCTGTGTCAGATCGAATGTTATCGAGGTAGGAAGATATCGAAAATCCCTTATTTCAATGTGCATCGTCGCCGCCATCTCACCGATGCTACTAGAAAATCAAAACCTAAAGAGGACACAAACCTAGTAAAACTAAAGAACAAAATCGAAAGAGACGACTTCGAACTCATCTTGTCGTCGATGAGACCGCCGGACGGGAGAGCGGAGGAGGATCAAGGCGGTGGCATGGAGAAGGCTTTGGTGGCGGCTACGTGGTTGAGGTTGCCGATGCCTCTAACATTAGCGAAAAGACCTCCCTAGGATTGTTGGCCTAAGCGCCCTCTTTGACTCAAAAGATTAGTGGGTGTAGGCTTCGATGGAGTTCCAGACCTGACCATGCTCTCTTACTTCAAATTCCCTTCCTTTTCTAAATGTTGCAAGTAATATGGCTTAAGGCTTTCGGTTCCATTGATTAGTGAAGGCGATTCAATTCATGCTTAGGGTTGAGGAGGGGAGATGTATCCCTATTATGTTTCCATGGGTACTTGTCTGGCCTTTTCCACTACCTGGTTAGGAACCATGAAATCTTCTCCCACGTGATATGATTGAAGTATGCAACTAGGCCTAGTTTTTTTTTGGAAAATCGAGCTTTATTCATTAGAAATAACCATTACATCGTTTATGAGGATTTTTACAATCTCACTATTTGGCTCCTCGGACGAATCAGAAATGAAAGAAAATCTAGCCAGTCTGGCAAGTTTGTGAGCAACTTTATTTGCTTCTCCGTTCCAATGCTCGAATCTAGAAATAGGAAAGTCACAAGCTAAATGAATACAATCATCAAAAACTGCCGCCACTGCCCGGACGATCGTCCTCCTTCCTTCATGGTAACAATGACGTTCATGTTATCCGAGTTAATAATAATGTGACTGCATCCCGTCCTTTGCGCCAGTGACAAACCAAATTTTAGGGCCAGAGCTTCGCCAACGGTAAATCCATGCATCAGTCAATCTTACCATTTTCCCAGCAATAAATCTACCTTTGTCGTCTCTTAAGAACACCCCCATTGTACCCCTAAGTAAGTAATGGCCAAAAGAAGCATCAAAGTTAAGTTTAACAAACCCTATTGGAGGGCAAGACCGTCCTCTTTTTTCATGGGAACCTTTGGTGAGGAAGCAATAACAAAATTGGACGTAAGAGCCTGGATCCCCATGGAATTCTAGTGTGCATTTTGATTTGTTTCCTTGTAAACCAATTTACACCTTTCCTAGCACAAGTACGAGACTGATATGTCAATCATTTCGCATACATTTGGGTTGCCCATACAATAATACACAAATCCTCATTTGGCACTAGAAGTAAATATTCCAAAACCGCCTCACATGCATGGTCTACTTCACAAGCTTTATCGATAATATCACACATCCCAAGCCTTCTCCACACCTCATCTACTCTGTTGCATAGAAATAGCAAATTATGTGTGTCTTCTTGTCCAAACGAACAAAAAGGGCAATTGAGCGAGACCTTCACATGTCTATTGGCTAGCGCAACACGACACAGAAGAGTGCCATATAGCGTATGGCAAATAAATATCTTAACCTTTGTCAGGCAAGAAAATTTTCATATCCTACACCAAATAGGATTAACTGTGGTTCATCCCATCCCATTGGTATGTCGCAACTTATTTCCATATCCACAAAATAAGCAGACTTGACCAAAAATGTACCATGTTGTGCCGAATTCGAAGCGGCAAATCTGGCATATCATGTTGAGAGATAGGGATTGTCGGTACATGTTGAACATAAATATGCCATATGATTTGTCTAAGCGGATCTTCGTCCCAAGTATTAAGAATAGGGTCAATCAAATATGCTACCTTAGATAACAACTGACCTCCTTTAGGAGTAATAATTTTTCGGTCTGCACAATTTAAAATCCAGACATCCTCCCAAATATTAATGTTATGACCATTCCCCACTTGTCAAATATGACTACGTTTCAGATAACTCACACCTATCATAATACTTTGCTAGGTGAAAGAAGAACACTTCTTTAGATTAGTGTTCAACAAATCATCGGCATGGTAGTATTTGACTCTCAAAATAGTAGCACATAGAGAATCTGAATTCTCGATAGGACGCTAAGCCTGTTTAGCGAGCATAGCCAAATTAAAACAGTGGATATCATGAAATTCCATTCCTTTTTGATTTTTTTGAGTACACACACATTTTCCACCAAGCCATCCAATACATCATCCTCTCGTTGTCCTGGTTTCTCCAATGAAAATACGCCATCGCGTCAATACTTTCATTGCAAAAATATTAGAAATTTTAAAGACAGATTTTGCATAGGTGGGTATGACTTGAACAACCATTTTGAGAACAATCTCCTTTTCCCCATCTGAAAGAAGTTTTTTCTTCCAACCACCAATTTTCTTAACAATACGATGGATGGCAGTCTTAAATATATGTCGTTTAGGGCCACATTCATGATATTCAGAGTTGTACACATTTGTTATTTAATTTCCACACTCATATTAGGACTAAAAAAAGTCGTTGAATTTATCAACACCGACCATCTTCCCCGGGGCCCTCGCAATACGAATTTAGAGCTGATTTCAGCGCTTCCACACTTTGCAATTTTGTTTTCACAAGAATTAAAAAGTCATAAGCAAAATAAGGTTGTAACAGGTGATGCGTCTTTGCACCCCTTCACTCCTGAAATGTGCAACCGGGCCTAGTTGGTTCGACTGGACAAGAAAAATGTCCTTGGTACTCTAGGTGCACGTTCTCCCTTTTGAAATTTCTAGAATAAACCACCCTGCTTGACACGATGTAGTACTAGTTTAGGTCCAGGAGTATATAAATTGGGTTGTTCCACAGTTATGCAAGCATGGTATGCGAAGCTAGCTGTCACGATACTGTTGATCCAGGGCGCATGATTCACGTTTGCCGGGAACACGTGGTTCGATCCATCTGCCTGGATTTTAGCAGCTGGAAATGGCGGTCGGGTAGGACATGACTTTTCTTTTGGAACTGATCAGGACATGACATAAGCCATGAGGTTTGTAGTCGTCCCGCTGGGGTGCTTGTTTTTTTTTTTT
>LR738714.1:593028985-593039845 GCA_902687465.1 Secale cereale
AACTAGGAATTTATTTCAGAATCATTCGGTTACAATCGGCCCGAAGGCTAGCAAGGAGAAAATCAGGGCTCTGCTCTAGCCAGCACTCCGTGCCCTCAATAGAGCAAGCACGTTGTGCACACGAGTGAGCCGGGTTATTGAACTCCCTGCTTACATGGTGAACTGAAAAAGAGATGAAATTGGGGACTACATCATCTAGTTCTCTTAAGATAGGCGCTGCAACCGAGCGAGAGTAGCGGCGCGAGTTCCATTGGGTGACCAGCTCCATGCTATCGACCTCCATGATCACATGTGACATCCCGCGTAGCTGAGCAAAGATCACACCCTCCCGGAAGGCGAGTAGCTCGGCGATGAAAGGGTCTGAGACCCCAGCTAGTGGCTTACACCAAGCCCCAATGAAATACAAATGGGACCGTGCCACCCCGCCAGCTCCACCTGTAAGTGCATCCGGGAACACTGAGCCATCCGTGTTGATGGTAATCCACCCCGCATCGGGGGGTTTCCAGCCCTGTCCCGCCGGCACTCTGGTACGACAGGCAGGAAGTTCCAGTAGGGCCAAGGATTCATGGACCCATTTGAGAGCCTGAACAGGGTTATACCCTTCTTGATCGTGAGTCCATCTGTTCCTGGAGGTCCAAATGGCATGCATAATTGTGATAATCTTGCATCTGGTATCATCGGTGAACATAGGATCCAGGACAATATCGCGAGCCCACGTTAACGGATGCAGCCGGGGCAGTTGAAGGTCGAACCGCTCCAAAGCCGCTATCCAGAACTGCTTCGCATGCGAGCATGAAATAAGCGCATGCATCAGATCTTCGTCCGTTGCCTGACAAATGTCGCAACGTCCAATCTGCTTGATGTGCCGATGCTTCAAGGTAGAGGAGTCCGGTAAGATACCCCGGAGCGCTCTCCACCAGAAAACCCTGACTTTCGGCACCACATGTAGTTTCCAAAGCGCAGACCACAACTGTCTATTTGCTGATGAAGAATCCGTGATCGTCCCTTCCTCTAGAGAGCTAAGCTCGTTGCGAGTCATTAGAGAGCGATACGCTGATTTGACAGAGTAGTTGCCTGACTTTTCCAGTGCCCATGCCAAAGTGTCTTCCCCTCCCGCCCGGCTCAGCGGTATGTTCAGGATGGCCTCGGCATCCGGCAGGAGGAAATTTTGGCGGACAAGATCAATATCCCAATTTCCGGTATAAGCATCGATCAGATCCGAGACGCGGTCAAGAGGGGCAGCCCCGAGACGACCAACCGGTTTCATTGTGACAGTAGAGGGGATCCAAGGATCATTCCAAATTGAGATTGAGGAGCCATCACCTATTCGGTGGATCAACCCAGCTTCCAAAGCTTTCCTTCCCGCAATAATCGCTCTCCAGGTCGAAGAAGCTCTCCTGGGAATCGTTGCCTGAAGGAAACTTGTATGAGGGAAGTATTTACCTTTTAAAACCCGAGCACACAGGGAAGTAGGATTTGTAAGGAGTCGCCAGCTTTGCTTGCCAAGCATGGCGAGATTAAAGACTTCAGGATCCCTAAAGCCCATGCCACCCTTGAGTTTCGGTTGTGTCAGTTTATCCCAAGAGAGCCAGTGTAGGGATCGCTTATCCACAGAACTACCCCACCAGTACTTTGCCATGGGCGATGTGATAGTCTTACACACTTTTTTGGTCAACTGGAAACAGCTCATACTGTAAGTTGGGATTGCCTGAGCAATGGATTTAAGCAGCACTTCCCTTCCCGCACATGCGAGGTTTCTTTCTGACCAGCCACCAATCTTGCTACGGATGCGTTCACTAATGTGATTGAACGTACCGCTTGTAAGTCGACCAATGGCAGTGGGCAGTCCCAAGTATCGTTCAGAAAACGCCTCAACTGAGATGCCAAGAGACTGTTTGAGGATCGTTCTTAGGGGCTGCTCCGTGTTGCCACTGAAGAAGATGGAACTCTTGTCTCGGTTCACAGCTTGGCCCGAACACATTGCATAAATATGAAGAATTTCATTGAGCCATTCTGCACTTTGGGTGTTAGCTTTGAGGAAAATGAGACTATCGTCGGCAAATAAAAGATGGCTCACCCAAGGTGCATGAACACTTACACGGATCCCCCTATCAATGCGTGGCCCACCAAAGTTGTTGAGCATTGAGGTTAGTCCTTGGGCGCATATAAGGAAGAGATACGGAGATACTGGACAGCCTTGTCGGAGACCCCTAGAGGGGTTGAAGTACGGGAGCAGTTCTCCATTAACTTTGATTGTGAATCTAACCGATGTAACACACTTCATAATGAGGCTAGTAAACCTATCACCGAAGCCCAGCTTGGCCAACATAGCTTCGAGATAATGACATTCCACGCGGTCGTATGCTTTGAGCATATCTAGCTTGATAGCGCAGCTGTAGTTCTTGCCCTTCTTCTTTCTCCGGATCGCGTGGATGCACTCATAGGCCACTAGAACGTTGTCCGTGATTAAACGACCAGGAACAAAAGCGCTCTGTTCCTCCCCAATAACCTCATCGAGGATGAGCCGGAGTCGGTTGGCCACTGTTTTGACAGCAATCTTGTACAAGACAGGGCACAGCGCGATCGGCCTATATTGTGAGATTTTCTGGGGATGATGGACCTTGGGGATCAAGGTAATTGCCGTATCGTTCAGACCCAAGGGTAGCTCCCCACCATTCAGAAAACTCAGGATAGCTCGAGTGATATCCTCTCCCACGACATCCCAGTGTCGTTGGTAGAAACCTGCAGTGAATCCGTCCACACCTGGCGCTTTGGAAGGCGCCATGTCAAACAATGCTGTTTTCACCTCGGCCGCCGTGTACTCCCGCTGGAGTGTATAGTTCATGTCATCGGTGACCCGTGGTTGAACACATTGAAGCAACTCCTCCATCGGACTGTAGCCTTGCGATTGGTATAGTGCTTGATAGAAAGTGGTAATCTCTTCTTTTACTTCCGATGGGTCACTGCTTACCTGACCATCAGCCAGTTCTAACGACGTGATTCGATTGATCCTCTTGCGCTGCCGGGCTTGTGCCTGAAAATAGCCAGTGTTTCGGTCGCCCGCTTTCAGCCACAGCACACGAGATCTTTGTTTGAGCCAAACCTCTTCCTGCCTTAGGGCCTCCCTTAGTTGTGAGGCGACTGCCCTCTCTTCATCGCTGGGACCACGCCCAACCGCGGCAGATCGAAGGCGCTCGAGTCGTTTCTGTAGCTTACGCACTCGGCGTTCCAAATTCCCAAACTCTCTATTCCCCCATGCTCCCAGCTCACGCTGAACTACGGAGAGGGCCTCCACAATTCCTTGCAGGCCTCCCTGACCTGCTCCTGACTGCCACATCTTCCGCACTTGAGCATCATAGTCGGCGTGGGACTGCCAGACATTTTCATAGCGGAACGAGTGGGCAGCGCGGGACCAACCCATCGCTGCCGTATCGCGACACTCGGCGAGCAAGAAACAATGATCTGATTCAATACTGCTGATGTGTTTAACGCAGGAGAACTCGAACATCTGAAGGAATTCGGCATTGGCAAAGGCCCTGTCTAACCTTGCTTTCACATTCATGTTCCCCTGCTGCTTATTATCCCATGTAAACGGGACACCGCGCCACCCCAGGTCCTGAAGTGCGCAATCCGAAATCACCTCACGAAAGGCACGCATTTGTGTCTCCGATCGTGCGTGTATACTGAAATGCTCGTCCGCAAATAGGGTTTCATTGAAATCACCCAAGCACAACCATGCGCTATGCGGGACAGCAAAAAGAGTTCGAAGAAACCGCCAACTGTGATGGCGATTCTCCGAGCGTGGCTCTCCATAGAAGCCAGTTAAGCGCCAATTTTTGTTATTCTGACTGACCTTGACATCAATATGAGACTTGCTGAAATTTTGCAATGTAACTTCAGTATCCTTTGACCAAAACAATCCAATTCCTCCGCTTAAACCGTCGCTGTCAACGGCAAAGCATCCCGAAAAACCCAAAGTAAGCTTCAAATCTTCCACACGTTTCGCCCTGATCTTTGTCTCCATAACAAAGAGCAGGGTGGGACCTTCTTGCTTCACTAACTTGCGAAGCTCACGAACTGTCGCAGGGTTCCCAAGCCCTCGACAGTTCCAACTCATGGCATTCATTGGCTCGGGCAGGGCTGACTCGCAGCCGCTGTCGATGATTCAGATGATGGAGGGGTGGGCCTCTTCTTCTTCGATTCCCTCTCAGGGAAAGTTTCAGACAGGTTTTCAGTAGCTAGAGCTGTAGGGTCTGCCAGACCCGCTTCGCTAGGCTCGCCGTGCTCTGTGATTGCCAACGGCTGATTCTCCACTCTACGGTAAACCTGGGTGGGGTGCGGTCCACCTTTACGCTTTTGTGGTGCCGGGGTTTTGGCTGGTGAAGTAACCTCTGGCACCCCCTTCTGATGGGAGCTTGATGACTGAGATTCCTTCGTACTTTGCTGGTTGTGGTTCCTATCCCTCGCCGTATTCTCTCCCGAGTTTGCCTTCCTACGGTCTTCCGGCGCCCTTAAGGACGAGTTGAACGGAAGATCGCCCTTCTCATCCCTGGTCCCCGGAGTCGGGCAGAAGAGATCTGAATGGCCCAAGCGACCGCACGAAAAGCAGAAGTGTGGAATTTGCTCGTACTCAATATCATAGCGATCCGTGCTCTTCCTCTTGGCCGAGTTGATCAAGATCCATCTTCGGAGGGGTTTTTGCACCTCGATAGTTACTCTTGCTCTTAAGAAACCTCCAACTGGATCGATCTGGACAACCGAGGCAGCCTTGTCGATCTGCCTCGCTATCGCCAAACCTCGAGTATTATTCCTCAGGTTGTAGGGTAGATTTACTACACGCGCCCAGACTGGCAGTTTGTCAAACTGAAGTTCCGAAGGTTGCATATGTTCCTCAAATTCCTCAAGGATGACTGCATGTTTGTTGATGTGCCATGGAGACCCTTCCCAGACTCGATCTCGATCACGTTTAGACTCGAATTCAGCAGCAAACATGTTTTCTCCTAGAGGGCGGAAAACCAGGCCTCTAGGGTTTCCCCAGGCAGGGCGAAGAGCGTTGGAGATTGTGTGTATATGGAACAGATTCCTGAACAGCACCTTGCCCGCTAGAAGCCACTTCGGCGGCACACCATCGTCGGAATCGTCGATCACCAGAGGTGTCGCTTCCTCCTCAGAGATATCTAACTTGCCGAGCGCCTCCTCCATCTGTGCTCGAGCCGAGCGGGGAGAGAGGGCGCCGTACCCACGGGCGCTGAAGCCATCGTCCCGTCGATCGTCGGAGCGCCCCGCCGATGAGATCCGCGTGCGCAGTTGTGTCCACCGAACCCTAGTCGCCGCCAGGGGTTTTAGGGTTTCGGGGAAAAGCAATGACCGACAAAAAAAAAAAAACCTATCGTATGTGTTCGCGGAGAAGGGATTAGTTTGTGCACACGAATGTTAAAGGCCGCTATTCAATGTTGTCAACACACATTTCAACAACTTTAACTAACCGAACGAAATTTGTGCAAACCGATAGATTTCATACAAATCGGACAACATTCATACAAATACGACGGAATTTCATTACATTTCAAACATTTAGAACAATGAAAAACCTATCCTACCTAGTCTATGGTGGCGTCCGGCGTCCAAGTCTTGGGACCGCGTCCTCCATCCACCGTCTTCTGGAGCACCGGCGATATGATCGATGAAGTGAATGTGCAGTCTCCGGCGAGGAAAAGTAGAATAGGGAAGACGGACCGGCCTACATGAGTCACAAGACCCTGCCGCCTCCCATGCCCTACTCATTCTCTCATTCTCTGAAGAGTCTACGGGCTGTCCATCGCCAATGGACGCGAGGTCCATGAAGGAAATTGAGGCGCCGACGCTCTCGTCGTCCCACCGGCCAGCCGGATAGTTTGCCACTGGCACAGCGCAACTGGTGTTGTTTTTGTCTGCGATCGCCTGCAGCCGCGCTTCCGCGACGGCTACTTCCAAGCGAGCGGCGGCTTGAGCGCGGACGGCCTCGTAGATCGCATGCCGCTCCACGACAATGTTGGGGTTCGCCGCGGCCATGGCCGCCACGTCCTCCTCGCTCGTGTGTTCACCGTAGATTTGGCCCTCCGTGAGCCGGTGCAGATCGAAGAGGAGCAACTATATTGAAGATCTCTGAAGATATTAGTGTACTAAAGATCAGAGAGAGAGAGAGAGAGAGAGAGAGAGAGAGAGACATCTAGTTACTGGTATGGACTCGTAGGTCATGGGGGAACTACTCACACATCATCATGGAGGCAGAAAGGTTGATAAAGATGGTCTCTGTGATCGATTCCCCCACTCATAGAGTACATGCAGAGGCCTCCAGATGCAGAGGCCGGGGGTGCATCCTCCTTTTCTAAAAAAAAACATGCAGAGGCCTCCAGATGGGATCGCGGAAGAACAGAGGCTTGTGGCAATAAAATTGTTTTGGGGCTCGTTCTAGGGGTCTCTGGATTTTGGAAATTTATATCACTGGAATTAGGTCAAACAGAGGCTTATGGGTCCCACAAGCTCAGGTGGCGACGTGCCCCTTAGCTTGTGGCCCACCAGCAGGACTTCTGGCATTCTCCCAAAGCTTCTAGGGTCTCTTTTGATTCAAAAAAATTACCATAAAGTTTTATCGTGTTTGGACTTCGTTTGGTATGGTTTTTCTGCAAAACAAAGAAATATGCAAAAACAGGAACTGATACTAGATAGTGGGTTAATAGGTTAGTTCCAAAAAATGATATAAAATGGCATATAAAGAATACAAGACTGATGTTATAATAAAATGAAACAATTAAAAATTACAGATACATTGGAGACGTCTATATGTGGAGTGGGATGCCCTTAAAGCTGACAAGGAGAAAGATGCAGCCGAGCTTGAAATGCTGGAGCCGGAGAAAAAAGAGGTGCATGTACATGCAAGGGCGGATCACAAGGGACTTCACCAAATATCGGCGATAGCCACTGCTAAGCCATTTTTATTGCAGTGTGTCATCGGAGGTTAATAACTTATTACGTTGTCATCCTTGTCCAATATCAACTATTTGATCAAGTTTAGAAATAATTGATGAGGGGTCACAATTATAAAAGATATTCAAAATAGTATATTTGCATGTGAAATCTCTCTCCCTTATTTATTCTTTCATGAATTCTTACTGACCAGTGCTATGCTTGTTAACCTCCAAAAAAATATGATCTATAACCCCTTATGTGAAGTCATTACTTGTCATGGGATAAGCATATGCCATTTATTTTGCAAAGATTGAGCATAAGAGATGAACTAGGGTTTCAGGATGAGATGGTGTTGGTGAAGATGTTGATGGAGATGAGGCCTCCCATGATGAGAGGAGTGTTCGTGATGACGATGGATTCAATTTCCCCTCCTGGAGAAAAGTTTTGCTTGCAGAATTGCTTCGCCCGAGAGCAAAAGTGCTCGGCCTTTGGGTCTGCCTCGGGACAACGACAAAAGGTCCCGAAAGTCTTCTCTTGATTTTTTCTACGGTAAATATCTTCATATAGAAGAAGATGGTCATCAGTGGGCCTATATGGGCTCCACAAGCCACCGGGACGTGCCTAGGGGGTAGGGCACACCCCCTAGCTTATGAGTCCATGGAGGTTCCTCTCTGTCACCTCTTTCTTCCAGTATATTTTACACATTCAAAAATGATTCTCCTTAAATTTTCAGGTCATTTGGAGCTCCGGAGAATAGCTATCTTTCGCTCTCTGCTGTTGCCCTTTCAGGTTCAGAACTCCAGCTGCCGGCAATCTCTCTCTCTTGTGATGTATCATGCATTTGAAGAAAGAGTAAGCATTAGAATTGCATCATAAAGTAATATATAACTCAAAAATATTATAAATAACAGTAGAAAAACATGATGCAAAATGGATGTATCACTCAGCCTCCTCCATCGCCTCCCTCATGTCCTCGTTGGCCACGAACGCGGCCCCAACGCTCCTACCCCTCGCCTTCCCCTTGTCGTGGACGAGGCCGATGGTGCGCACGAAAGGGGACCGAAGGTTGTTCGGAGTCCCAGATGGGATCCGGAACATCACGAGGAGCTCTGGAATATTCCGGAGGTGAATATTTATATATTAAAAGTCATTTTTGGGATTTTAGAAAAAACAGTTTTTTCAGTATTGTACCGAGAAGCTTCCGGAGGATTTCGGAGGGGTCCAAAAGTTCACAAGTGGTTCAACCACGTCTAGGGGCTAGCATGGGCTAAGGGGAGGCACCCTAGACTCTTTGGACCAAGCGCACCAGCCCCAATGTCCCATGAGGTCAAGGGGGAAAGATTCCACCTCCGTACGACGGAAGGGGAGGCCTAAGAGTCCAAGTCCTCTCCCGCCTTGGTGCGCCAGCCATAGGGGGTGGAGTAGCTGGACTCCTAGCACCACACGCATATAAATAAAGGGGAGGGGTGCAACAAAGCACCCCAAGAGATTGGCCTTGCCTGTTGCCTCGTTTCTTCCAACCGACAAAATTCTTGTCCCCGATTTTCGGTTAGCGAAGCGCTCTCGGAATTCCACCACCATCATCACCACCACGCAGTCATGTTGGTTGTGATCCCATCTACATCTACGCCCTCACTTGCTAGATCAAGCAGTCAGATACGTCACCGAGCCGCACGTGTGCTAAACTCGAAGGTGTCGTCCGTTCGGCACTAGATCATGATTGGATTGCGAAGAGTAGGACCACATCAACCGTGTTATATACGCTTTCTCTTTCGGTCCACAAGGATACGTAGACACACTCCTCTCTCATTGCTATGCATCTCCTATATTAGATCTTGGGTGTTCGTAGGATTTATTTTTGATTTTCATGCTTCGTTCCTCGTTAGTTCGGCCAGCAACCGGTCCTTCGGCCTAAGGACAAGCGTTCGGCTAACAGTCGAGAGTGATACCTGAGAAACTACGACTTGAGCAATCCATCATGAACCCCTTCGATCCTCTCTTAATAGTGCGGGATCCCTATAACTCAAAAATTACCGAAAAAGCTCTGTGTATTTATCATTGTCGCATCTTTCTTGAGCCTTAAACATTTTGAAAGGTACATGATACACCTAGGTAGATGCAGCGAGGACTAACACACACATACACACAATCTCTCTCTCTCTCTCTGTGTGTGTGTGTGTGTGTGTGTGTGTGTGTGTGTGTTCAACATAAAAAAATATGATTAAGCCATGACTGCACTTTCATATTGACACACAACGCATAGTTGGGTTGGCACAATTAGAGACTTCCCACATCCCTATTTTTTTTGTTTCTTACATGTTTTTCGGTTTTATTCGGTTTCTTCATTTTCTTTGTACTTTTTGGTAACATTTTCAAAATTCACGAACTATTTAGAAATCCGAAAAACTTCAATTCACGAGCGGTTTTAAATTTGGAACATTTTGTAATATGCGAATATTATTTTCAAGGTTGCACACATTTTATGAATTGTGATCACCTTTTGAAATTCACGGACATTTTCTGAATTGGCAAACAAAGTCAAATTTGAGAACATCTTTTGAATTTACAAAAGTTTTTTTGAATTCATGAACACTCAATTCACAAACATTATTCCAATTTGCCAAGATTTTTTTTCCAATTCGTGGATATTTTTTGAATTCGGAAACATTTTAACATTTTCTTAATTTTTGAAAATTTTATGAATTCACAAACATTTTTAAATTTTGTGAGTTTTTCAACTTTTAAAATGTTTTTCCTATTTCAAGAACATTGTTTGAATTCACGTACATATTTTTATGAAATTTTAAATATTTTACAAATTCATAATATACCCCAAATCAACATTAAAAAATGAAAATTTAATTTATTAGTGAATATTTTGATATCTCCGGGCATTTTAATTCATGAACATTCACATACAGGAACAAATTTTGTACCAACAGTCATTATTAAAATTTGCAAATATTTTGTGAATCCGCAAGCATATTTCGATTCCAATAACATTGGTCAAATCTATGAACATTTTTAATGCACTATCGTTTTTCCATTTCCTGAACATTTTTTGTATCCGTCAATGTTTTTAATCTTCAAACTTTTTAAAATTTGGGAAATTATTGAATCAACTAACGTTGTTCCAAATTCATGAACCTTTTTAAATGCACTATTGTTTTCCAAATTCGTGAACATTTTTTTGGATCCGTGAACTTATTTGAATCTTTAAACTTTTTTCAAATTGACGGTCATTTTTTAAATTGCGATTTTTTTTTAATTTGGGGAACATTTTTTCCAATTCAAGAATATTTTTTGAACTCACAAGGATTTTTTTTCATGAATATTGAAATGAACATTGCCCGGACAATAGCTCCTCGTGGGCGGCCGACGGGCCTTTTCCCTTGTGGATGTGTGTGTTATGAGATCGATCCACAGAACAGCCATGGCGGTGCGCCGCCCCTCCTCCTTGCTGGGCACCCCTATTTCTCGTGTTCAGCGAGAAGGGGGGACCTGCTCGCTTCTGGGGCGCCCAGATGTGTCGGATCAGCCGCGGGAGCCACGACGTATATTTTTTCTGTTTTCTATTTTCATTTTAAACTTTATTTTTATAATTTTATTCAAACTTTCAAATATTCTACAATATATATATGTATATATTACAGTAGACACTCTTCAAAGCATAATTAAAAAAGTGTTGGACAAGAATTTGAAAAATATTGAACAAGTATTGGAAAATGTTAAATAAGTATTAAAAATGTTCAATATGTAAAAATGTTGAATGAGTATATGATAAATGTTGAATGAGTATATGAAAAATGTTGAATTAGTATTTGAAATTGTTGAACAAGAATCCAAAAAAAGTTTAAAAAGTATTTAAAAAATGTTAAATGAGTATATGAAAAATGTTAAATAACTATTAAA
>LR738714.1:593039990-593050039 GCA_902687465.1 Secale cereale
AACATGTTTCAAAATGTTGAGTAAGTATTAAAAATGTTTAATAGGCATTAAAAATGTTAAACGAGTATATGAAAAATGTTGAAATTCTATTTTAAAATGTTGAGTAAGTATTAAAAAGGTTGAATATTCATTAAAAATGTTAAACGAGTATATGAAAAAGGTTGAAAACATATTTTAAAATGTTGAATAAGTATTAAAAATGTTGAATAGGCATTAAAATTTTAAATGAGTATATAAAAAATGTTGAAAACATATTTTAAAATGTGGAATAAGTGTTAAAATGTAGAATAAGTATTTGAAAAAAAATGTTGAACAAGTATTTGAGTTAATGTTGTAAAGGCATTTGAAAAATGTTGAACAACTATTTGAAGAAAAGACCAAGAAGAAAAAAAACAAAAGAAAGCAAAAATTGGAAGAGTAAAACTAAAAAAAAAGTGGAGAATAAAAAATAGAACAAGAAGAAAAAACAGAAAAAAAGGCAGTGGAAACAAATGAAAAACGGGCTTCACCCAGATCATCTAAATTACGCGTCTCTTACCTATCACTCACTGGCTAGACTCGGGCGGACTGGAGATCGGTGTTCGAATCTTGCATCTCTCATATTTTAATTTTAATTTTCTGCGCGAACTTGGGCCGGCCCAATTACTCGAAACGCTTTAGCGAGGCATCCAGCAGCGAATGCGATAAATAGTCGCTGCGCTCCTTGCCAATCACGTCGCACGGCTCGTTGTCGCCGTCGCGCCTCGCCATCCGTCTGCCCGGCGTCCTGTCCGTCCGCCGCCCACCGCCTACCGCCCACCGCGTCAAGATTTCTACCGTCCACGATGCCTTGCACGCCTCCACTTGCAGCCGTCAAATCAGATGATTGGGGAGAAAAGCGGATCAAGTTTCCAAGTTCCGGTAAACAAGCTCCGATTTCTGTTGTTTGTACTAGTACTACATGATAATATACTCCTCTTTTCTCCCGGCGGCGACTGCTCTTGTACCATTTGCTCGTTCGTTCTACGCTCTCGATCTTGTTATTACCCGTACAGCATTGCCACACACACAATGTGAAAGAAGGATGATCTCGCGCTTTTCATTTACCATCCTCTTCTCTCGTTGAGATAAGTTAAAAGACCTTAGGTGATTGCACTTATGGATATATATGATCGAAATCCTCCTCTGCTGAAGCAGCAACAGCGGCAGCAGGTTTATCCTGTTCAATCCAGCCCCGGCCGGCTGCCGGCCGGCTCAGGCCATGAAGCTCAGCTCGAACTCGTCGTCGCCCACCTTGACGAAGTGCGAGCCCTGGTCGATCACCTTGCGGCCGTCCTCCGCCGCCCTGCTGAAGTGCTTGCAGGGGCTCACCTCGAACTCCACGTGCGCGGCCTGGGACGCGCCCAGGTGCACGCTCTGGAACCCGATGAGCTGGCTCGCGGGCCGCCCGTCCGTCGCGTTCGGCCACCGCAGGAACAGCAGCACCGGGTGCCTGCCGTCCATGGGCCCGTGGTTCTGCACCCTCACCACCGCCGGGAACCGGAGCCTGTCGCACGCCTCCGCGCCCATCTCCTCCACGTCGTAGCTCACCGTGCCCGCCGCCGACGCCGTCGCCTTCAGGCCCTCCAGGCCGCTCATGGACGGCGGCTTGGTGCCCTCGGACACGAAGCGGTGGGAGTACTTGGAGTAGCTCAGCCCGTAGCCGAAGTTGTACACGGTCTTGCCTTTGTAGAACCGGTAGGTGCGTCCCGGGTAGCCCGTGGACGGGTCGGCGCGCATCCGCATGTCCGTCATCGGCACCGACGTGAACTCCTTCGGGTACCATGTCACCGGCAGCCTCCCACCTGACGGTCCGTCATGTCCAACAGTCAGTACCGCCTAGCAAAACGGCCAAGAATGGCTCAGAGCGAAGGGAAACCGTGAAAGAAAAAAATCTCACCGGGGTTGTGCTCGCCGAAGAGGACTTGGGCAATGGCGATGCCCCCGGCCTGGCCAGGGTAACCAGCCCAGACAATGGCGCCGATTTTAGGATTGTTCTTGGCGAACGTCACGTCCACGGGGCCACCGCAAAGCAGCACCAAGATCACCGGCTTCTTGGCCGCGTCGGCGACCTGGTTGACAAGGCTCTCCTGCATCCCGGGGAGGCCCAGCTCCAGCCTATCCACCTCCTCCCTCTCCTCGTTCTGATCCAGCCCCATGAACAGCACGACGTAGTCCGCCGAGCCGGCCGCGCGCACGGCGTCGCCGATGTTGGACACGTTGCAGACGGCGGCGTTGCAGCCCTGGACGAAGCGGGCGTCCTTGACGTACCCCTGCAGCGCCTGGAGCGGGGTGACGGAGATGCAGGGCGGGCCGAAGTAGTTGCCGAGGAGCAGCGACGCGTTGTTGGCGTTGGGCCCGATGACGGCGAGGGAGGAGACCTTGGACTTGGAGAGGGGCAGCGCGCCGCCGTCGTTCTTGAGCAGGACGATGCCGTCCTGCGCCGCCTGCAGGGCCAGGTCCTGGTGCTCCTTCTTGCACACCTGGTCGGCGCCGATGTTGCCGTAGCGGTTGTTCCTCGGGTTGCCGTCGAAGAGGCCCAGCCTCATCCTGATGGCGAAGAGGTTGCGGAGCGCCCTGTCGATGTCCTGCCCCGTGATCTTGCCCTGCTGGTACGCCGACACGCCGTGCGTCTGTATGTAGCCGCCGCAGTTCACGTCCATCCCTGAAACGTTTTTCAGGTCACAAAAGAAGTTGGACGCTGTCGTAGTAGATATTTATTTTCATTTTTTCAAAATTAAAAAGAACAAATTTAAGTATCCACCGAACACACTTCTGGTTGCAGTTAGTGAGCTAACCCAACATCTACACATTTGCCTTTTCTTGTCCGGGAATCATGCTTTCAGTTCTGGTAGTAGCTTCCTCTACACACTGGCCGGAGGGTTTCCATATGAGATTAATCACTAATTCTTGACACGTCACGTTCACCCACAGCCGTAGCCATAATGTGCAATGGGAGTATGGGACTACTCATCTTTGAGAAACTGTGGCAGGTCATGTGACATGTACCGTTGACAACTACTCCTATCTACTGGCAATCGTCATTTGAACTGAAAACTCGTACCGGCCTTGAGGACATCTGCCACCGCGTCCTCCGGCGCCTTGGCATACCCCTGGACGTCGTGGATGATGGCCACGGCGTCGCAGTCCGACGTGATGTATCTGGTCAACAGAAATGAAACTTGCAAGCGTCAGTAAGGTGAATCTTCTCACTCAGGCTGGTCTTTTCTGAAGCTGTCGTGTCACTTCTTTTTTTACTGACAAGAAAAATCTTGCTTACCCGTTGAAGCTCCAGTCGCCTCTGGCGGTCTTGGAGAGGAGGTTGTGGTCGGCGCAGGTGGGCACGCCATTGACGCGGTTGTAGGAGCACATGATGCCGCTGGCGCCGCCGTCCTCCACGCAGCTCTTGAACGGCGGGTTGTACGTGTCCGCCAGATCCTGCTCCGTCACCTGCCCATCACCAACAAGAGAGTTTTTGGCGCAGCGTGCACGATCGTCAGTTCAGACTTCCAAAAAAGAGAGAACCCGACGATCGGCGACCGACCGACCGACCGACGGTAGGATATGGATAATATGTATGTATAGGAAGCTGCCATGCCATGCCGCCATCAATGGCGTCCGGACGGGCGGTGGTTCTGATCCAGAAGATTGGCGGGAGGTGCGCACCTTGGCGTCGAAGGCGAAGCGGGTGACGCCCTTCCAGTTCTCGAGGTCGTAGGCGGTGAAGTGCTTGCAGCAGGCGGAGGCCTCCAGGTCGGAGGAGTTGATGGCGCCGGAGATGGCGTAGCCCTGCACGCCGCGGACGAACACGGCGGCGTACTTGCCCGTCATCGTCGGGTCCTCGCCGGGGGTCTCCTGGCCCCGGCCCCAACGCGGGTCCCGGAACACGTTGATGTTGGGCGCCCAGAACGTCAGCCCCTCCGCCTGCCCGTTGTTGTACACGCCCCGCGCCTCCGTGCCGATGACCTGATCATCGAGTTCACTTCAGTTCAGTTCAGTTCAGTTCAGAGCGCACTCATGCTGTTCTTGCCAACATCGTCGCTCTGTTTCATTCGGCCATCTCGCAGAGTTGTTCCGGCTGTGTGCATTGTGGTACCTCTCGTTCTAGTTCTAGAAGGTCATCGATGGATGCCACTATAGAGTTGTAGATCGCACACGTTCGAGTTTTGACAAACTCAAAAGCAGCATGCATGTACCTACCACGTTCGTTCGTACTACCAGTACGCTGGTGTTCAAAGATCAAACCCGGTTGGTGGTGGTTTACCGGCTGATTTGCCGACTACTCGGTGCCTTGCGAACCTAAATTAGGCCTAAAAGCACGCATTTTTGTGCATGTGTGTGCAAGGAACCACACTCCTGTTCTTTGATCATCGATCGGCACCGTTATCGCCATACACGGCGAGGAGGTAACGAAAGCAGTCGGAATTTAAACGGCGGTGCTCGTACCTGGCCGATGCGGTACCAGAGGTGCGGGTTGAAGGACGCGGCGGTGAGGATGACCTGGGGGAAGCTGGTGGCGGCGCGGAGCGGGCCGTTCAGGTTGATGCCCTTGCTCCACGCCACGCCGTGCAGCGCCTCCGACCACCATTTGTACGCCGGCACGCCCAGCCGGGCCACCGCCGGCGACTCGTCGCCCAGCTGCGAGATCTTCTCCTCCAGCGACAGCCTCGACACCAGGTCCGCCGCGCGCTGCTCGATCGGCAGCTTCCGGTTGCAGTACGCCGCGTCGGACGCCGCGCCGCAGGAGAAGGGCGGGTCGGCGGCCATGGCCACGTGAAGATGGAGGAAGGCGAGCAGCAGCGCTGCCGCCGCGGCCGAGAGGACGGCGTGTGCTCGGCGTCCCATGGCTCTAACGCGTCCGATGGGACTGGCTGGCTTGGCTATGGCGGGGGCCGAGGGGCGCTATATATGAAAGCAGAGGGCGCGGCGCGACGCAGGGGAGTATGGGCTCGTAGGAATAAATATTTTGAGCCCTTTTAGGAGGTCTACCAAAGACATTTCGCTCAAAAAAATGGTGTAGGTCTACTATTAGATCCAACACTTCTACTGCATATAAGGAAATAAATTATAGTGTCACTAAAACACACTAAAAACTTGTAAGATTGATAGTTAATCAGTACTATTTTTGTTTCCAATTTTGTCTATGTACAGTTGCCCGTGCATGGAGTTAATTTATTTGTTGACACTATAGTTATTGATTGTTAAATATTTTCTGAATATGAAATAAAAATGTATTTTACCATTTTTATTATGTGAAATATTTTGAAATCTTTAGCCTTAAATAAAAATCTTTAGAAATCAAAGCCATTTAAAAATGTACACCGCCGAAGAGATTCACCATGATGAAACCGGTGACATGCTTGTAGGTAACATCTTTGGTGAATTTTCTGGCACCAACATGACCGTCCTCGGTGGTGTGCGTTCCTTCTCGCATGCCGAATGTGATCTTGGGCATGACCGCCATGACCACATCGGTTGGAGTTGGTGTGGAATACACATATAGGACTGTAGGTGTGATTGTCGAACCACATTACCAAATATCGTCTCTTCGTCTACTTCCCGGAACGATCTAATCGCATATTTAATAAGTGATACCAGAGCGAGGTCACGTATTAAATCATGGTGCAAATGTTCTACATGAAGGCGGCTGGGTGATGTTTTCATGTAGAAATGCGGGCTTTCAACGAAGCGGAGGCGGAAGTCGTCCACTTGGTCGTGCGCAGAGGAGATGAGGGTGCCCCACTCCGCGCGTGAAACAACATGAATATTTTTGCGAGTTGGACATCATCAACAAGCAATGGCAATGGCTGTGGGTATGTCAATATAGGGCGGACGCGTGGTGACACCACCAGACCAGAGGGGCGGTCGCAACCAGCCTGGCTATCCACGCGCATGTAATATACATCGTGTATGTTTTACTCTGATACCATTATGTGTCAAATCTTTCGAAACATTTAGAAATTTTCTTCATATGAAAATGTACACCGTTGGGAGATGCGCCACAAGATTCAGGTGAGGTGGTATGGGTAAAATTTTGTCCTTGTTCTGTCATCGATAAGACCCCCGATGGTGAGCGCTCCTTGGCGCGCAACGGTACTGATCTTGGGCGTGATCACCACAAGCACATAAGTTGGAATTGGTGTTGAATATCTGTAGTGAGCTACGGTTAGGCTTGAGTAGGGGTGGTTAGGGGTTTGAATCGAACATGTGTAAGTGTAACCCGTGCCTAATATATAAAGACAACAAGATCATAAGGGGACAGTCTAGACGTCTGCGGCAAGGGTGACCGGACCTGATTGTAGCGCGATGGTCGTGATATGTCTGATCCTCGACGGACTTGTTAATATGCACTATGTTGATTCCGTAAACGGACAGGGACACTCATAATCATGCCCCATCACCATCACCAATGGTTAAAGCGCATAATTCGTAACAGTCATCTTCGGCCAATGTGAGTATGTGACCACCTAGTCCCTTGAACCGTAGTAAGATGCATTGATAGCGCTATGAGTGTCTCGACCTTTTTACGATATATAGTAGTCCCTCCGTAAAGAAATATAGGAGCATTTAGATAACTAAATTTCTTCATATGAGGTTGTCAACCATTTTCTTTTACGATTTCGAACACTTGTTCCGTTTGTGTGCATTATGGTATTCCTCCTTCTAAAGGTCAGTGGAAGGACATCAATGGATATACCACCACAGAGTTACAGGTCACACACACTTTCGAGTTTTGACAAAAACTCAAAAGCTGCATGCACCAACCACATTCGTACCGGTAGGTTAGGTAGGAGTGTTCAAAAATCAAAAGGTGGTATGCCCGGTTGGTGATGGTTTACCGGTTTGCGGACAAACCTTGTGCCCCATTACACGAAATTGTACTTATTAATTCCCATGCCACTGCCCTTTGTGAACCGAAATTAGGCCCAAAAGCACACTTTCTTCCTTTCTTTTTGCAGAAAACCACTCTCATGTTCTTTGTTCATCGGCATTGTTATCGCCATGTTCCTTTGTTTTTTCTAGTGTGTTAAATCCTTTGGGCGTTAGGCCGCTCTAGACATCAGTGCTAATGAACGACCGAGTGCTCTACAATGCTCACTCGTGACTGAATCTCAGAAGCAGAGTGAGGAGGTAATAATGGAGTAGTGAGAACTGGATGCATGTCAGCATGTGTGTGTTGGTAGTACGTACCTGGCCGATGCGGTACCAGAGGTGCGGGTTGAAGGACGCGGCGGTGAGGATGACCTGCGGGAAGCTGGTGGCGGCGCGGAGCGGGCCGTCCAGGTGGACGCCGCGGCCGGCATTGGCCACGCCGTGCAGCGCCTCCGACCACCACTTGTACGCTGGCACGCCCAGCCGGGCCACGGCCGGGGACTCGTCGCCGAGCTGCGAGATCTTCTCCTCCAGCGTCAGCCTCGACACCAGGTCCGCCGCCCGCTGCTCGAGCGGCAGCCTCCGGTCGCAGAACGCCGCGCTCGACGGCGCGCCGCAGGAGAAGGGCGGGTCGGCGGCGGCGGCCACGTGCAGCTGGAGGAGGACGAGCAGCAGCGCTGGCGCCCCGGCAGCTAGGACGACGTGAGTGCGACGTCCCATGGCTCTGTGTGCGTCCAAACTGTCGCAAGTGTCACTTGCGCGGGTGAGGCGGGCTGCCTAGCTCGGCCATGTCGGGGTATATATGAAGCGACGGGCGCGCGGCACATGCACATGCACCATATGGGCTCACACTAGTGAAGTATGATTGGCTTCACTTGGCGTTATCTTTTGTCCATTTCCAATATTAATACTCACTTCATTTACTTATACAAGGCCACAATGAAATACAATACTCCCTTGGTTAGGGCTCAAATGTGAAATCTCATCAGATGATGAGTGGAGGAATATATCTCGTACTTTACAAAACTATCCAAATTAAACTAGTGAATTAATTTGAATTAATTGTAGTGCATATATGCTTGACCACTAGATGAGTAGGAACATTACATGCATTGATGGGTTCCTATTTAATTCTTGCATGCAAACATTTAATGCGCCTCGAAATCTCAATAGAAGATGGAGATGAGCCATTTAAATTGATAAAACGAAAAAATTGAGATAAGCCATATAAACCAGAAAGAAGGGAGTATACATTTTGCATCTATACAAGGCCACAAACCGTAATCAAGACAAAATTAATGTTACTTCCTTGTACTACTAGCAACCCGTTTGATACTTCATGCATGCAGTCATAATGACAGTTAGTTATTTCCTCCGCCCAGTTTTCTTGCATGCATGTGGGGTATTAATGATTCCAGTAAACGAAAAGAAAAGCAGACTTGCAAAACAAACATTAAATTTTACATTGATATCTGTAATATGAGTTTGTGACCTTGTATATAAAATTAGAGGGAGTATATGTATTGTGCACATATATAGATTGATGTATAGGTCAGATTTATCCTTTTTAAAAAACAGTTTTGCTAAGTCTCAGTCGGCTGAAACTTCATTATGTCTCTTATTTTGTGGAAAGACTATCTCAATCGATGCTATATTCCTTTGATCTTTCATGGAGATTCATACAATAAAATCTTTGCATTTTTTTCTTTTTCTACTTATATACAAAAACACTCACTACCAGAAAAACAGGGTTTGCCGACGGCCAAATATATGCCGACGGCTGCCGTCGGCATCTAGAGACCTATGCCGACGGCTAAAGGTAGGCCGTAGGCGTACAAAGGCCGTCGGCATACATCCATCTATGCCGACGGCCCCGTCGGCATAGAGGAGGCCGTCGGGATCGCACGAGCTACGCCTACGGGTGCCGTCGGCATAGGACAGGCCGTCGGCATAAACCTGGCCCACCTGCCCGGTCAGCGCAGACCACGTGACGGCGTTGACCCTACGCCGACGGGCCGTAACGGCGCCCGTCGGCATATCTGTGGCAGAGGTATGCCGACGGTCTGGCCGTCGGCATAGGCCCCTCTGCCACGTCCACGATCCGTGCGCCAAGCCACGTCATCGATCCGTGAGACGAAGGCTGATATGCCGACGGCCAGGCCGTCGGCATACATTTATTTTAATTATTTTTTTAATTCCATTTCTGTTATTTGTGGCAGAGGTATGCCGACGGCACGGCCGTCGGCATAGGCTCACTCGCCACGTCATCGATCCCTGCGCCACGCCACGGCATCGATCCGCGGCACAACCTGCGTGGGGTGTAATGGTATGCCGACGGCCTAGCCGTCGGCATAGGTGTACTTTACTTTATTTTTATTTTTAGTTTGCTTTGTTGTTTTTACTTTGCTTTGTTGTTTTTACTTTATTTTAATTTTGGTTTTGCATAAGATAATTATGCCCGATGTATATCGATTGCCGCCCCCCCCTCCGGTAACGAACGTCCGGTGTGTGCCCCCCCTCACGGACGGCGCCGCCGCCGGCACCTGGAGGGGGGAAACGGACGCGTGGGGTCTACACGGAGGGGATCTTGCTGTGGATCTGTCCCGGATGTTTCTCCAGGCTGTTCCTATGGGCTGACCTAACACAACCGGGCGGGGAGGTCCACTGGTCAAAGCCCGTCCGCGCAAAGTCAAAGGGCTAGATCCCGTGGTCCAACGCTACAGGGTTAGGCGGGATGGGGGCACTGGGGGGTAGCAATGCCACCGGAGCATGGTGGGCGCCAACAACCCCGATGGCGACACGATGATGGAGATCATGATGATGGAGATCATGGTGTGGCGCCGGTGACGATGGAGATCATGCCGGTGCTTTGGAGATGGAGATCAAAAGCACGAGTTGATGGCCATATCATGTCACTTATGATTTGCATGTGATGTTAATCCTTTTATGCATCTTATTTTGCTTAGGACGACGGTAGCATTATAAGATGATCCCTCACTAAAATTTCAAGATAAAATTGTGTTCCCCCCGAGTGTGCGCCGTTGCGAAGGTTCGTCGTTTCGAAGCACCACGTGATGATCGGGTGTGATAGACTCTACGTTCGCATACAACGGGTGCAAGCCAGTTTTGCACATGCAGAACACTCGGGTTAGACTTGA
>LR738714.1:593051039-593117689 GCA_902687465.1 Secale cereale
CCAACTCCGGCCTCCCCGTCCCCGCGCCGCCCCCTCCCTGGCCGCCCCAACTCCGGCCGCCCCAACTCCGGCCTCGAAGGTGATTTTTTTTAAGTTTTTACTGTTTTTTTAGTAATTTTGTAGCTAGTTAGATATAGATAGTTAGATAAGTATTTAGGTAGTTAGTTAGTTAGTTAGTTAGATAGTTAGGTTAGATAGTTAGTTAGATAGTTAGATAGTTAGGTTAGATAGTTAGTTAGATAGTTAGGTATTTAGATAGTTAGATAGTTAGATAGTTAGATAGGTAGATATGTAGATAGTTCGATAGTTAGATAGTTAGATATGTTAGATAGTTAGATAGTTAGGTTAGATAGTTAGATAGTTAGATAGTTAGTTAGATAGTTAGATAGGTAGATAGTAAAAAAATTTGGTTAGATGAGATGATATATAGATAGGTAGATAGTTAGATAGGTAGATATTGTTAATGTTGTTAGTTTTTTTGCCTACATGATGCAAAAATAAATGAATGCATGTTTAAATGTTTTAAATATGTTCTATGAGTTGTGATGTTCTAATTTTTGTCGCGATGCAATTTGCAGGCTTTGTGGTTTCGCATTTCATTGGAGTGACCGTTGTCTGACGCGTTGGCCCCCCTGAGCATCCCTCTGCTGTTCGACTACTTCCTCTACAGCCGAGGGTGAGCTACAAGTCCATCTCCTCCAAATTTTAGATTTCATTCTCGAGTCAAGTGACGTAACCTAGGCGTCTCCCGTCCGAAAGGGTTGCATCGATAAATATGTATTCAATTGCATATTTATCACCGCAGCTCTTTCGGATTGTCCAGCGTTTTCCATGGACAGCCCGAGGATGTGTAGATTGGGTATGTTCTCCATGTTCTACCCCGTTCCGAGACAGGATTTCGATGGTGCCTCCACATTGTTCTCCGGAGCACATTCTCTCGGCTATTTGCCGAGACGTGTTTCTGGAGAACAGCGGGGAGGTGCTGCCGAAATTTTGTCTCGGAACGGGGTAGAATGGAGAACGTACTCAATCTACACATCCTCGGGTGGGATTAGGACCCATCTTTACCTATTAGGGATGTAGGTGGATTAAACGCGGTAGAAACTGAAAATTTGATGTGATTAATTTAAGTGAACCCTTAATTATGTTGTGTGGGTTGCAAAAAAGCAGAGGATGGCAGATAATCAGTGGATGTACAGTGGTTTTATCCGTCGAAATCGAGTAACATCAGAGTGGATCACGAAAACCGATGTATATTTGAAGGAGATATTCCGTCGTCCAATGAGAATTATCCCTCCATGCCCCTGTGCGAGATGTGCCAGACGTCACCGTAGAAATCAGACGGACATGAGTGAGCACCTTCGCACTTACGGATATATGCCAAACTTTGACATGCCGCCGATAAACATAGCCGAGCAGGACCGTGGTAGAGAGGAGGTGATGCGACAACGCATCGATGGATACGAGGACGACGGGGTCAGGGACATGCTAGATGATGTCATTGTTGCAGAAACGGCAAATGCGACACCTTCAGAGAATGAACCGGAGGAGCCGGAGGCAACTGCAAAGGCCTTCTTGGAGGTCTTGGCCTCGTCGAAGAAACCTCTTTATGCGGGTGCGAAAATATCTCAGCTGGATGCCATCTCGCAACTGATTGCAGTCAAGGCTGAGTACGGCTGTAGCCAGAAATGCTTCGAAGCATTCCTGGGAGTATGGGCTAACAGCCTCCCTGAGGGTCATGAACTGCCGAAAAGCATGTACGATACAAAGAAAATCATGAAGGCACTCTCTATGGATTATGAGAAAATAGATGTTTGCCCGAAGAATTGCCTTTTGTTTAGGCACGAGTATGCGGATGACAAGTACTGTAGTAAGTGCGGTTCGTCTCGGTACATCGAGGTGGTCGGTGAGGATGGTGAGAAAAAGCAGCTAACCATCCCCGTTAAGGTTCTTCGGTATCTTGATTTTATAAAAAGACTGCAGCGCCTTTTCATCACGAAGGAGTCTGCCAAAATGATGAAGTGGCACAAGGAAGGTATAAGGTACAATCCAAATAAAATCGTACATCCATCGGGAGGGGAAGCATGGAAGTCATTCGATGAAGAATACCCCGAGGAAGCAGCCGAGGCTGGGAATGTCAGAATAGCCATATCAGGTGATGGGTTGAATCCATATGGTATGTCGTCCAATCCATACAGCTGCTGGCCTGTGTTTGTAATTCCGCTCAATCTTCCTCCCGGTGCCCTAATGCAACGGAAGACCATGTTCTTGTCGCTCATCATTCCGGGGCCTGACTACCCGGGGAAGCAATTGGGTGTGTTTATGCAGCCGCTTGTGGATGCTTTGCACCATTCTTGGTACTTTCCGAGGTTGACATACGACCGAGATCTGCAGAGAAATTTCTTGATGAAAGTTTGGTTGCACTATTGCATGCATGACTTTCCCGGCTATGCTCTATTCTGCGGATGGTGTACAAGTGGTAAGATGCCATGCCCAATGTGCATGCAGGCTCTGCGAATGATTTGGCTGAGTAAGGGTGGCAAGTATGTAGCCTTTGACCTGCATCGACAGTTCCTCCCTCCAGACCATCCAGACAGGGAAGACAAGAAGAACTTCACGAAAGGCCGGGTTGTTCATGAAGTAACCGAGATTCCAACATTTTCAGGGACAGATGTTCTTGCTCAGCTAAAAGCTCTCAAGCCTAAAGGCAAAGGCAAAGGCAAAGGCAAAGGCAAAGGCTTCGAGGGATATGGTGAGACGCACAACTGGACTCACATTACCCCGTTCTCGCAGCTTCCCTATTTCAAGGACCTCAAACTTCCTTACAATATTGATGTGATGCACACCGAAAAGAATGTGGCAGAGTCCCTTTTCACAACGATCCTCAACATTACTGATAAGACGAAGGATAACGTTAAAGCTAGAGCCGATCAACAGAGAATTTGTGATAGACCACGGCTTAACATGAAGCCTCCCACAGGCGGTCGAAAAAACTGGTTCAAGCCAGATGCTGACTTTGTCCTTAAACCGCCGGGAAAAAAAGAAGTACTTATCTGGCTGAAACAAATTTTGAAGTTCCCCGATGGTTATGCATCGAATATAAGTAAGGGAGTCAATCTTTCAACGGGCAAAGTGACCGGCCTGAAGAGTCATGACTACCATGTATGGATTGAGCGCATAATGCCGCTGATGGTTCGAGGCTATGTCCCCGAGCATGTCTGGCGAGTGTTTGCCGAGCTTAGCCATTTCTTCCGCACACTCTGTGCTAAAGAAGTAAGTAAAGAGGTGATTGAAAAATTGCATAAGAAGGCACCGGAGTTGATAGTCAAGCTAGAGAAAATCTTTCCGCCAGGCTTCTTTACTCCGATGACACATCTCATTCTGCACCTCGCGAACGAGGTATTGTTGGGGGGGCCTGTGCAGAATCGCAGGCAGTACGGCCCTGAGAGGCAGAACAAGCATCTCCGACGGAAATGTGGAAACAAAGCTAAGATTGAAGCTTCCATAGCTGAGGCGGTTATCCTAGAGGAGGTGTCAGACCTCAGGACATCATACTATCCAGACCATGTTCCCCATCTGCATAACAAGGTGCCTCGATACAATATAGAAGAGCCCAAGTATCAACCCAGGCTCGATCTATTCAACACGCAAGGTGGGAGGGCTGGGGCCTCGAAATCTTATAACATGCCACGACAAGAGTGGGAGGACCTCATGTTCTATATCTTGCACAACATCAAGGAAGTTGAGGAAGTGTGGATGAGGTAATACCACTACACCATTCCTTTATGTCTTCCACATCATCATGTTCCATGTTCACTTAGTCCCGGTCTAACACCACTTTTCTTATTTTTAGTGATTTCGTTCAAGTGGAATGGACGGGAGTGAATCCTCCTACTGAGGCAGAGGCACTTACTCTTCTCCGTCATGGAAACCCTGGACGTAAAAATTTTGTTGCTTGGTTCATGGAGAAAGTAATTTTCCACACTCCCCTATTAAATACCTACTTCAACATTTATTAGTTAACCAAACTAATGCACGCAACAATTTCCATTATACTTGTAGGGAAAAGATCCGAACATATCTATGGATGATGAATTGAGATGGGTTTCCATGGGTTTTGACCCTGCCGTCATGACATGTAAAAAGTATGATGTGAATGGGTATCGCTTCCATACAGAGGAGCACCAAAACAGCCGCCCCGATCCCAAAACTATAAATACCGGAGTGTACACCCCCGGTCAAAATTCAGTAGACTACTACGGAAGGGTACAAAATATATACGAGGTTAAATTCCGCCAGGGGCGTGAGACCCTAAGTCTTCCTGTGTTCAAATGTCGATGGTTCGATCCGCGGGAGGGGGTAAAACATACGCCTTCCATTGGTTTGGTAGAAGTTAAACCATCAACCGTCCATTGCGGCTACCCAAGCTACACAAGTATATTATCTGCCTTACCCATGCCAGAAAGCGTATCTAAAGGGTTGGGAAGTTGTGTTCAAGGTTTCGCCACATGGTAAGCTGCCAGACCCGAATGAAGACGATTACTACAACATTAACCCCATGACATACGAGGGAGTGTTCTATCAAGAGCAACCTGATGATGATGATGATGATGATGGTGTGGTTAGAAACGATGACGCTAGACCATTGGGTGATGATGATGTGGACCCAAACGTCGACGATACACGGAATGATGGTGAGACCATTGTCAATGAAAATGACATACTTATGCTAGAAAAGTTAAACGTAGCCGCTGACGACGAGGAAGAGCCTCCACCTCCGTCGGACAACGAAGATGATATGATTGATAGTGATGATGAGACGGACCGAGAAAGAGGTTACAACAGTGATGATTCATATGGGTTCTAGCAGATGTACGTTTCAAGTATTTTTTTTCTATAGTTTAGGAATATGCCTTTTTATGCATTTTTATTAATGTGTTTATTATCATGCATTTTCCTTCATTTCATTAATTTACTAATTGCTTTTTCTCTTTTCAATGCAGGTTCGTGGAACATGGGCAAGGGGAAGGCCGACGGCGTGGGTTTCCTACGCAAGGTCGTCGGGGGGGCTAGTCGGAGTGGTCGAGCACGTAATCCCCCCCCCCTCGGCTACTTGACGATGACTCCTCACAGGGAGGTCGAGGGAGAGGTGCCCCTAGAGGAGGAGGAGGGAGATCCTCTAGAGGACGAGGTGCTGGGGGGAGAGCCACTACAGGGGGTCGCGGCCAGAAAGAGCGCACCCTCACCGACTTAGGGGTGTTGTCTTCGAGGCCCTCCTCTAGTGAGGTACCCTCCTCTAGTGAGGTACACTCTAGGGAGGAGGAGGAGGAGGTGGAGGTGGAGGAGGAGGAGGAGGAGGTGGCGGAGGAGGCAGGCGAGGAGGAGGAGGAGGAGGAGGAGGGCGAGGCAGGCGAGGAGGAGGGTGGTGGCGGGGATGATGGTGGTGACGGGACCGGGGTTGACAACAAGGGGTGGCTGCGTGGTAACGCAAAGCTACCAAAGCAGGTTCCTGCTACTGAGGAGCAGAAGTGGCTCATTCAGCCCACGGGAAAAGAGTAAGAGCCACTTTGTAATAATTTCATTATTTTGCTTGTCACATGCTTATTCCGGTTGTTATATATTTTGCTTGTCACATGCTAATAATTCATTCTTTTGCAGCAACTGGATATATTCTAAAGGGGTCCGTATTCCCAACGGCCTCATCACTGTCTTGCTGAAGTTACACTGGCCAGGGTTGTACTGTCCGGATCCAGTCAGGCAGCCGGATCGTCGGGTTTTGGCCACGAGCTGGGACCACTGGGAAGCGGCCCCCCACGCGGACCATGACACCCATGCCAAGGCCGTGATCACTACTTTTTGGGTGAGTTCTCTTCAGAAGTCCATTCTACTTTCATGAATGATTTAACTCAGGGCTTCTTCCATTCTTGTTTCATGCATGTTTGTAGAAATTCTATCGAGTTCTTCCGGAGCATAGGGCTAGAGCGGACCAGATTGTGCTGCGCCAATGCAAGAAGAAGGCCCGCCAGCTGCAGTACGAGGTGCGCTATGTGGCCATCTCCACATACTACCACGACGTTCTTGGTGTGAAGATGACCAAGGAAGATGCGCGGAGGATGGGCATTATCTTGGAGAAGCCCGAGTTCTTGGCGGTAAGTATAAAAGATTTTCCATTATGCCATTATGCTTCCATTATGCCATTATGCTTTTCATTATGCCATTATGCTTTTATTATGCTTTTATTATGCTTTATGCTTTATGCTTCCATAACACCAATTTGTACACACCTATATGCCATTATGCTTTTATTATGTAGGTGTGTCCAAATTGGTGTTATGGAAAAGACGAGTCCTGGGCGGCATTGGTTGATCTTTGGTGTGATGAGGCTGGAGCCTGGGCGGCTATGAGAACCAAAAATAAGGCTAACCGAGGGACGGAGGGAGTACATGCTCAGGGAAACCGAAACCACTATCTCCACAAGGCAGTTAATGTATGACTAACCCCATTAAACATTCTTCTTCTATTTACCATCAGTTTCTTATGTATGACTAACCTCTGTTTGGTGGTGCAGGAGGAGAAACTGAAGCGGCCGCTGTCAGACATGCAGGCGTGGGAGATCGCCCATACGCGGAAGGACCCCAAGCCTGGCGATAACAAGTACTACGGCAAGAAGACCGCGGGGAACATCCAAGCCTACTCTGAAGCCTATTTAAAGTTGCATCCTGCCACACCTGACCCCATTGCGGCGCCTCTGGACGAAAGGGCGGTGGTGAGCATGGGGCCCAAGGAGCACGGTCGGGAGGCGGTTCTCGATGCTGTGATCACTCCTAGTATCTCCTACACACAGCTTCGTCGGATCGACCCGAGCCTGAGCCAGCGCACGAGCCAGCCAGTGACCAGTGCACAGTCCCTCTTCCAGGAGCAACAATCTGTAAGTATTTTCCCTCTTATCTTCATTGCTCATTTTATTTTCCGCATTTATTATTTTTATGAGTTCTATCATGGCATACCGTAGGCCTACCTGGAGTACACACGCCAGGAGACCATGGCGTGGCATAAGAGGCTTTATGAACACCAAGTGCAGAGGGATCTCCAGATGCAGCAGGCTTTTCAGGAAATGGCGGCCGGCAGGTGTCCTCAGTTGCAGCCAGCACAATGCCCTCCAGCGCAACCAGTGCTGCTGACCTTTGAGGAGTTTGTGGCACAGACCGCTGGCCCCTCACCGGTTAGTTCATCCCCAATCTATTCATCCAAAGCATGTCATGCCTTTCAACGTAGTCATATATCCCGTTAATATGTCTTTTCAACATCCAGGGAACAGGTGGATCTACCGTTGGCGGTGGTCTTCGCAGCACTCCGGAGACACGGAGCCCGACCACTCCGATCCACGGAGGCGGAGGCGGAGGTGGAGGTGGAGGCTTCGGCGGTCTTGGTGGTGGCTCTGCTGCTAGCAGTGACGACTTGGGCTTCGGCGGTCTTGGCGGTGACGACCTCCGTGGTGCTCGATGATAGTCCTAGATGACTTGCGTGCTTATCTATATGCTTATGTGATCACTATCGACAGTGTTGGTTGTGTTGATGATCTTTTAGAGATTTGTGTGTGATGATGATCTTTTAGAGATTTGTGTGTGATGATGCTTAATTATGCATATATTGTTGTGATGGTGCCGGATGATATGTGCTGTTGTTTATATGTTTATTCTGTTATATATGTCTATTCTATCATATATATGTGCTGTGTATTGAATTGAATTCATTTGAAACAAAACAGAAAAAAAAAAGCAGAAGAAAGCTATGCCGACGGCAAGGCCGTCGGCATAGGGATACTATGAGCTCCCAGTAGCTGACACGTGGCAGCTATGCCGACGGCCCGGCCGTCGGCACACAATTTGTACTAAGCCGACGGCCGGGCCGTCGGCATACCTGCCACGCGTCAGCTACTGGGAGCTGCGTATGAATGAGTAAGCCGACGAAGTCGCCGTCGGCTTATAATTCAATATATGCCGACGGCCGGGCCGTCGGCATAGGCCTGATCCACGACCAACGACAGGCAGCCACGTGGCATGCCTATGCCGACGACGACCGTCGGCATAGACCTGGTCCGCGAGCAACGCCAGGCAGCCACGTGGCAGCCCTATGCCGACGGCTTGCCGTCGGCATAGCCCTGGTCCACGAGCAACGCCAGGCCGCCACGTGGCAGCCCTATGCCGACGGCAAGCCGTCGGCATAGCCATATGCCACGTGGCGGCCCGTCGCTGGGCGAACTTAACGGCTGTGGGCGCCGTTAGGCACGGACTTTGCCGACGGTCGTTGCCGTCGGCATTGATGTACGGCCGCCGTCGGCATAGCACATATGCCGACGGCTTTTCTATGCCGACGGCCAACCAGGCTATGTCGACGTATATGTTGCCGACGGCCCTATGCCGACGAGGGCCGTCGGCATAGGTCTGTCCCGACGGGACTCAGGGCTATGCCGACGTCCCTGGCCGTCGGCATAGGGGGCGATTCTGGTAGTGACTTGACTGGCACTTGGTTAAGTCCCAGTCGACTAAGACCTAGCCACACTCTTAAAAATAAAAGATTTCTTAAGACGATACTATACATCCGAATGCCCGAGTGTTGCTACCCGATTGACCATAACCCTCGCATTCATGATTTCTAGGACATATCAAAACCAAATAGTACAACACACTAAAACATCCCCTGACCCTGTTTCCACTTTTGTCATTTTTATTTTAGTTTCGTCAATCTTTGAAAATCTAATAATTGTAATATATCTTAACAAATGTCAACCATTTTAAAATATACATTGCTGGGAGATGCACTAGGAAAGTTGAAGGGACGTCACCAAGGAAGAAGATGATCCACTAGTAGAGCTCCATGGCGTGGTCCACCATAGATTTTGTGCCGTGGAATATGTATATTGAGGTGCGTATGGGTAAGAAAATTGTCTTCCCCAACACCAACGATATTGTTCCCAGTCGTGAGTGCCCCAGGTTGTGCGCGGACCCTCAGGGGCATTTGTTGACTCAATGTGGCCAGTGGGCTCCCTTATGTATCGAGTCTTAGACAAACTATGTGACCGCTTAGTTTTAACTGTTGATCAAACATTTGGAAGTCAATGTTGTTTCAACTGTTAAACATTGAGTTCAAGACATGGGGAAGTTGATCTCTAGCTTCTCTAGGGTCCAAAGTGACCTAGGAGAACTTCGTGTACAGCACCAAAGCATATCACTTTTCTTGACCATCATGTCTTGATCAAATGTAGAGAAAGTATAGACAGTATTTGTATCCATGGTAATGTTATCCTCGTCGTGAGCATGCGTCCGGTGAGCGTGAAGTTGGGCAAGATCACCTGAAACCGGGGCAAACAATCAACCTGACCATGAAGGTCTAATCTTGCAAGCAATCAAGGAACAAACAAGAATGTGATTGAAGAAATCTAAATATTGTGAATATAGACCTAGATAAAAATCTCGGATCAGCCACAACAATGATCACCCAACCAAGTCCACAGAGGTAACAACATTATAAACCTCCCTCTCCAACCTCAACCTCAATGAGAGGAGGAGCATAGGGCATTCCCCGAAGAGGGAAACAATGGCTTGAATGTGCTCCTGAGAGAGCGCTCGATCAAAGACAGCAAGGTACACCTTGGACACCACATCACTGATGACCACCTTGATAGGCAATCTGAAGCTTTCCAATCAACGCCTTTTGTTGACGAGAGATACAAGAAGAGGCCGCAAAAGCGCCTGCCATGCACTGACAATGATGGATGATAGCCGACATGAAACTCTTCTTCCCACTGTCACGGTCAGTTGACTGCAGAAGTAGCGCCGCAGTAGGCCATCGTGATTGGCATCGGAAGCACTCCACCACGCTCAAGTCTACAAGCCCCCCTCCCGCGATGGGGGCGTTGGTGGCAGGCGATGTTGTAAGGCCAACCTGCTGAGATCCCGTAGATGAAAGGCTCACCTAGAATGTCTCAAGTTGTGTCGCCACGGCTGAAACAACACAATCCAAGTGGATGGGGGTGAGTAGCAGATATTACAGTGTTGATACGTCTCCGTCGTATCTATAATTTTTGATTGTTCCTTGCCAATATTCTACAACTTTCATATACTTTTGGCAACTTTTTATACTATTTTTTGGGACTAACATATTGATCCAGTGTCCAGTGCCAGTTCCTGTTTGTTGCATGTTTTTTGTTTCACAGAATATCCATATCAAATGGAGTCCAAACGGGATAAAAACGGGCGGAGATTTTTTTTTGGAATATATGTGAATTTTGGGAAGCGGAACCAACGTGAGACGATGCCCGAGTGGCCCACGAGGGTGAGGGGGCGCCCAGGGGGGCAGGCGCGCCTTGGGCCCTCGTGGCCACTCTGTAAGGCGGTTGATGCCTTTCTTTCGCCGCAAGAAAGCTAATATCCGGATAAAAATCGTGTCCAAATTTCAGCCCAATCGAAGTTACGGAACTCCGGTAATTTAAGAAACGGTGGAAGGCCAAAATCTGGGAACGCAGCAACAGAAAGAGACAGAGAGACAGATCCAATCTCGGAGGGGCTCTCGCCCCTCCCACATCATGGAGACCATGGACCAGAGGGGAAACCCTTCTCCCATCTAGGGAGAAGGTCAAGGAAGAAGAAGAAGGAGGAGGGGGGCTCTCTCCCCCTCGCTTCTGGTGGCACCGGAGTGCCGCCGGGGCCATCATCGCCACCGCAATCTACACCAATAACTTCACCACCGTCATCACCAACTCTTCCCCCCCTCTATGCAGCGGTGTAACCCCTCTTCTACCCGCTGTAATCTCTACTTAAACATGGTGCTCAACGCTATATATTATTTCCCAATGATGTATAGCTATCCTATGATGTTTGAGTAGATCCGTTTTTTCCTATGGGTTAATCGATGATCGTGATTGGTTTGAGTTGCATGTTTTATTATTCGTGTCGTCCTATGGTACTATTCATGTCGCGCAAGCGTGAGGGATCCCCGCTGTAAGGTTTGCAATACGTTCATGATTTGCTTATGGTGGGTGGCGTGAGTGACAGAAGCACATACCCGAGTAAGTACGTTGTTTGCGTACGGGAATAAAGAGGACTTGATACTTTAATGCTATGGTTGGGTTTTACCTTAATGATCTTTAGTAGTTGCGGATGCTTGCTAGAGTTCCAATCATAAGTGGATATGATCCAAGAAGAGAAAGTATGTTAGCTTATGCCTCTCCCTCAAATAAGATTGCAATAGTGATTACCGGTCTAGTTATCGATTGCCTAGGGACAAATAACTTTCTCGTGACAAAAAGCTCTCTACTAAAACTAATTTAGTTGTGTCCTTATCTTAACAACCCCTACTTTTTATTTACGCGCTCTTTATTATCTTGCAAACCTATCCCACAAAAACCACAAAGTACTTCTAGTTTCATACTTGTTCTAGGTAAAGTAAACGTCAAGCGTGCGTAGAGTTGTATCAGTGGTCGATAGAACTTGAGGGAATATTTGTTCTACCTTTAGCTCCTCATTGGGTTCGACACTCTTACTTATCAAAAGAGGCTACAACTAATCCCCTACACTTGTGGGTTATCAAGACCTTTTTCTGGCGCCGTTGCCGGGGAGCAATAGCGTGGGGTGAATATTCTCGTGTGTGCTTGTTTGCTTTATCACTAAGTAGATTTTATTTGTTGTTCTAAGTTGTTCTCTATCTTTAGTTATGGATATGGAACACGAAATACCAACAAACTTAGGTGTACTTGCTGCTCATGGAGATGGGGAACCTCCTAAAACCCTCGATGCTCATTATGTGAAAGATATTATGTACTACTTCGATAATCCTGAGAAAACCCCATTCAACTATGTAATGGGAGTAACGTTGGATCAACGTGAATACTTTAGGGATTATCGCTTGGCACAAAAAGGGAAACTGTTATGGGATCAAATTCATATGTTGCATTGGTATGCTCGGCAACTATGCTTGAGCTATGATTATACTTGTTGCTCTAGGATGAAGGCTCCACACCTTCCCTTTTCATGCAAATTTAATGATAACAAAACCTTAGCTTCTTATGCTAATGGTATATATGATTATTATGATGTGGAACAAATAGAGGGATTTGTTGCTTTTAAGGGCGCTTATGAAATTGAATCTCTATTTAAAAAGAATGATGCGTTTGATGATGATGTGTATAGGCCTGAAAATATTGCTATTTGAATTATGAATATAACTCCGATATTGATGCGTTTATTGAGAAGGTCTCCGCTCTCCAAGAAGAGACTAATATTTTGCAGGAATCTAGGGAGGAAGAAACTGATGACATTGTGAGCTCATTAGATGAAAAGGATGACGAGGAGAGCGAAGAACAAAAGGAGGAAGAGCGGATTAGCTACCCGTTCCCACCTTCTAATGAGAGTAACTATTCAACTCATACATTGTTTAATTTCCCTTCGTGCTTACCGAATGATGATTGCTATGATGATTGCCATGATCCCTTTGATTCGTTTGAAATATCCCTTTTTGATGATGCTTGCTATGCTTGTGGCCAAGAAGCCAATATGAATTATGCCTATGGAGATGAACTTGCTATAGTTCCTTATGTTAAACATGAGATAGTTGTTATTGCACCCACATATGATAGTCCTATTATATTTTTTAAATTCTCCCAACTACACTATATCGGAGAAGTTTGCACTTATTAAGGATTATATTGATGGGTTGCCTTTCTCCGTTGCACACGATGATTTTGATGAGTATAATATACATGTGCTTGGTGCTCCTACTTGCAATTATTATAAGAGAGGAACTACTTCTCCACCTCTCTATATTTCCAACATGATAAAATTGCAAGAAACTGCTTATACTATGCACTAGCCTTTACTTGATGTGCATGAATTGTTTTTGTATGACATGCCGATGCATAGGAAGAGAGTTAGACTTCGTTGTTGCATGATATATGTTACTTTGTGCTCACTACTAAATACCAAATCATTGCTAATTAAAATTGGCTTTGATATACCTTGGGATCCGGGTGGATCCATTACTTGAGCACTATATGCCTAGCTTAATGACTTTAAAGAAAGCGCTGTCAGGGAGACAACCCGGAAGTTTTAGAGAGTCATTTATTTTTGTTGTGTGCTTTTATAAAGTTTAAAAACAAAAATAAATAAAGAGGGGAACCTAAAACTTTTTCAAAAAGAAGAGTGAAAGTAAGAAGGATGAGCATCGTTGAAATGGGGGAGCTCCTTGAACTTTGTTCATGCACATGGAAACTTTGAAAATATTGAATTACAGAAAATTTTCAACAAAAATAATTATCCCCTTGTACAATTCCATTGTATTATAAAAATAATGCCAAGAGTTTCCTTTAGGATGATTAAACTGCTTGTTGGTTTGTGCGGTGCAAAAACAGAAAATTTGGCTGTAGTGCGCGATTTTACATATTTTACTGGAACGTCGAAAGGATCTGAAACCTTTTGCAAAGTCTTTCTATGCAAACTGTTGATTTTTCCTAATTTTTCCATAATTTTTAGGGTTACAGAAGTATGGTTAATGTTCAGATTACTACAGACTATCCTGTTTTCACAGATTGCTGCTATAGCTTCATTATTTGCATATGTTTGAATTCTTGTTGATGCCCCCTTGACTTGGGGCCATAGAATTGTGATAGCATACAGTGCGTAATGTTTGTTTATAATTATACAATAATTTTAAAGTAGTACATGATGGGATTTCATTGATCATATGCACTAATCCCGCCACTAAAAGTTCGGTTAAGTTTTGTGTGGATGAAGTGTTCGGAGATCGAGGAGGTCTCGATATGAGGAGAAGGAGGAGAGGCAAGAGCTCAATCTTGGGGATGCCCGAGGCACCCCAAGTAAATATTCAAGGAGACTCAAGCGTCTAAGCTTGGGGATGCCCCGGAAGGCATCCCATCTTTCTTCAACAAGTATCGATATGTTTTCGGATTCGTTTCGTTCACATATTATGCGTAAACTCTTGGAGCGTCGTGTGCTTTTTATTTTTCCTTTTAATAAATGCACCATGCTGGTATGATATAGTCCTTGGTTGATTTATAGAATGCTCTTTGCACTTCACTTATATCTTTTGAGTATGGCTTTATAGAATGCTTCTCGTGCTTCACTTATATCATTTGAAGTTTGGATTGCCTGTTTCTCCTCACATAGAAAAACCGCCATTTGTAGAATGCTCTTTTGCTTCACTTATATTTTTTAGAGCAAGGGCATATCTTTTGTAGAAGAATTAAAAGTCTCTTACTTCACTTATATCTATTTAGAGAGTTGACAGGAATTGGTCATTCACATGGTTAGTCATAAAATCCTACATAAACTTGTAGATCGCTGAATATGATATGTTTGATTCCTTGCAATAGTTTTGCGATATAAAGATGGTGATATTAAAGTCATGCTAGTGGGTAGTTGTGAATTGTAGAAATACTTGTGTTGAGGTTTGTGATTCACGAAGCATGCACGTAAGGTGAACCGTTATGTGACGAAGTCGGAGCATGATTTATTTTTTGATTGTCATCCTTTGTGTGGAGGTCGGGATCGCGTGATGGTTAACTCCTACCAACCCTTCCCCTAGGAGCATGCGTGTAGTACTTTGTTTCGATGGCCAATAATTTTTTTCAATAAGTATGTGAGTTCTTTATGACTAATGTCGAGTCCATGGATTATACACACTCTCACCCTTTCACCTTTGCTAGCCTCTCTTGTACCGCGCAACTTTCGCCGGTACCATACACCCACCATATACCTTCCTCAAAACAGACACCATACCTACCTATCATGGCATTTTCATAGCCATTTCGAGATATATTGCCATGTAACTCCACTGTTTCATTTATTATGACACGCACCATCATTGTCATATTGCCTTGCATGATCGTAAGATAGCTAGCATGATGTTTCCATGGCTTGTCCGTTTTTGATGTCATTGATACGCTAGATCATTGCACATCCCGGTACACCCCCGGAGGCATTCACATAGAGTCATATTTTGTTCTAGCTTCGAGTTGTAAGTAAACAAAGGTGTGATGATCTTCATTATTAGAGCATTGTCCCGTGTGAGGAAACAAAAAAAACAAAAAAAGAGAGAAAGGCCGGAAAAAAAGATGGCCCAAAAAAAGGGGGGGGGGCTAAAAAAGAGCCCCTCCAAAAAATGAGAGAAAAAGAGAGAAGGGACAATGTTACTATCCTTTACCGCACTAGTGCTTCATCATAACACCATGTTCTTCATGATAGAGAGTCTCCTATGTTGTCACTTTCATATACTAGTGGGAATTTTCATTATAGAACTTGGCTTGTATATTCCAACGACGGGCTTCCTCAAATGCCCTAGGTCTTCACGAGCAAGCAAGTTGATGCACACTGAAGAGGTTACAGACCTAGGGTAGGGTCATAGGCCTGACCTAAAGGCCCCTCCCAAGGTCACTATCCTAGGAGATCAAAAGACAAGACTCACGACGGTGGAGACAGTCAACTGAGACGGTCCAAGGTGACACTTCACTCGACTGACTCAAGTACCCAGGACGACTCAACTCCACTCGACTGGATCAGGCACTCGACCTCCGAAGACTAAACGCCTCTCGAACGGCAACGGTCATGTATTTACTCACTGTAGTAAACCCCCATAACTACCCTTTACTGCAGGCGTTATCAGTAATGCCTGCCTTAATGTACCTTTAAGCCCTTGGTAACGTGGAGTATGGCTGGGGTCTCGGCATACTATATAAGCCACCCCCTCCTCCAGAACAAGGGTTCGCACCTCTGTAACACATACATACACACATCAGTCGACAAAGCCTCCGGGCAACGAGACGTAGGGCTTTTACTTCCTCTGAGAAGGGCCTGAACTTGCAAAACACCATGTGCACAACTGCGCCATAGCTAGGACCTTGCCTCTCCATTCGTACCCCCTATCTTCACTGTCAGACCTAGAACCACGACAGTTGGCGCCCACCGTGGGGCAAGGCGTCTTAGTGACATTTGGCGAAGTTGCAATCCATTCCCCGACCGCTTTCATCATGGTGTCAGGCGACGCTTTAGCGTCGGGCCACGAGATCCGGCTCGGCGTGCTGGTCTTCGTCGCCGACGACTCCGCGTGGCTTAAGGAAGCCCCGCTCGACGTTGGGGCTCTACCTACCCGTGGAGCCATTCACTTTCGCGCTGGAGCCGGCGGCGTCCTCCTTCTGCAGCCGTCGACCCGATACTCATCGTCCATCATCCCCGCTGGACACCGCCGTAAGCGATCTGGTCGCTCGCGGCTCCAGCGGTGGGTAAAACATGCGGTGGCTCATCAAACAGCCACCCCGCAAGTCGCGGCCATCGAGCCCGACGGTTACCTTTACGGGCCGGCCGATCAGTCGACTGGGCTCGAAGATTCCGTTTTCGAGTGCGGGAGCAGCGACCCCGCGGCGGAAATACTCTTGGTCGATCCGCGCCGTAGCCCGCCAGGTTTTCCTCGCGGGGAGAACGGCGGCAGCGGCGGCGATCGAGCGCACGACAACGACGGCTACATCCCTCAGCCCCTCACCTCCGAGCAGAGGGCTGAGCTCTGTCGCCGCAACGGAGATGCACTCTTCACCCCCATCGTGGGAGATTCCCCAGAAGCTTTGGCCCTGGAAGCCACGCGCGTGGCCACCTTGGCCGAGCGCGCGCGCCTGGAAAACATCCAACGTTCACTCGACGAACAGGCCCGCCGACTGGCCCCCGAGTCCAGTCGACGGCCGCGGCAACCACGTCAGCGTGAGACTCAGGTGTTCCGCACACCAGTCCAAAACCTCGAAGCCACGGCCCGTATCGCGGAGTCGATTCAGCCCTCCCAGTCGGAAGCTGGAAGAGGCCTTCAGCAGATCCGAGCTTTGCTCCGAACGGCTGAAGAGCAAAACGCGGTTGTCTCTCAGTCGCGCAACAGGATTCACAGCAGATCGGTGGCTGCAGACACCGTATGGTCGGCCCACAGTCCAAGATCACCCCTGAGGCGTGAGGAACGTGGTCCGCGACATGACCGGCACATGGGTCGGAACGACGACCCACTCGACCTTTGACACGGACGCTACGACCGCCGTCGAGTGCCTACCCCTCCTCCGGGAAGTGGGTCATACTCGCCTCCGCGGCACGTAGGCAGGCGCCTATGAGACGACGAGCGTAGAGTCCCCCCGGATCCCCGGCGGCCAGGCTTCGACGCGAGGTCCATCCTTGTGCAAGGCCGGGTCGACCGTAACCGGGCGTCCAGGGACGAGCGAGGCGGAGACCAACCCTCCGGCAGCAGAGCGCCGGCCTCCGGGCCCGAGTGCTTCTGCAGCGCAATCAGGGCCGCAGAGATCCCCCGAACTTCAGGCTGGCAGCCGGAGTAAGCAAATTCACCGGTGAGTCGAAGCCAGACACGTGGCCGGAAGACTATCGAGTGGCCGTGCAGATCGGGGGAGGCAACGACGACGTGGCCATGAAGCACCTCCCCTTGATGCTGGGAGGCTGCGCTCGGGCGTGGCTCAACCAGTTAGCCCCCAAGAGCATATACAATTGGGAAGAGCTCGCTCGGGTGTTCGTTCGGACCTTCGAAGGCACCTGCAAACGACCTGCCGGGCTCGCCGAGCTTCAGCATTGCACCCAGAAGCCGAGTGAAACTTTGAGGGACTACATTCAGCGGTGGACCACTTTGCATCACACAGTGGAAAACGTCTCCGAGCACCAGGCGGTGTGCGCTTTCAAGGAGGGCGTGCGCAATCGGGAGTTAAATCTGAAGTTTGGGCGAACAGGCGACATGTCCCTGTCGCGAATGATGGAAATCGCCAGTCGGTACGCCAACGGCGAAGAGGCCGATCGGCTCCGCAGTGGGAAGAAACCAGTCGGGCAGGACGACCAGAACCACAATCGGAAGAGCAAGCGTAAGGCCGACCCAGCTGCTCAGGGGGAGGCCGCGGTGGTCAACCAAGGGAAGGGCAAAGGAAAGCCCAAAGGCTCCTGGGCCCCCAAGAAAGGAAAGGGTCAAGCTGGTGACGATATGCTCGACCAGCCGTGTCCCATACACACTAAGAAGGATGACGAGGGGAACTTGGTGTATCCCAAGCACACCACTCGACAGTGTCGACTCTTGATCCAGAGTTTCTAGAAGGACCAGTCCACTAAGAAAGAGAAGGAATCAGAAGAGTCCGAGGATAAAGAAGGGGACGGAGGATACCCCCGCATCAACTCCACCTTGGTGATCTTCGTGGACATCGAGAGCAAGAGTCGACTGAAGATCATCAACAGAGAAGTGAACATGGTTGCTCCAGCGACTCCCACGTTCCTGAAATGGTCGAAGACCCCCATCACATTTGACCAGTCCGATCATCCAGCGCACATCGCCACCCCTGGGCGGCAGGCGTTGGTGGTCGACCCAGTGGTCGAAGGCACTCGACTGACCAGGGTTCTTATGGATGGAGGCAGTGGCTTGAATATCCTGTATGCAGCAACCCTCCGGGATATGGGCATTCCGATGTCCAAGCTAAGGGAAAGTAACATGAGGTTCCATGGGGTAATCCCCGGGAAGAAGGCCGACTCACTTGGTCAGATCTCACTCGACGTCGTCTTTGGTGAGTCCAAGAACTTCCGAAAGGAGAAGCTGACGTTCGAAGTGGTGGACTTTAACAGCGCGTATCACGTCATCCTGGGTAGGCCAGCCTACGCCAGGTTCATGGCTCGACCGTGTTACGTCTACCTCAAGCTGAAGATGCCGGGACCCAACGGTGTCATAACCATCACTGGGAACCGGCAGAAAGCGGAAGAATGCTTCCAGAAAGGCTCGAAGATCGCTGACGAGCAGATGGCAGCAGTAGAGATGGAGGAGTACCAGAAGCAAGTGGATCCAGGCGACCTGCTAAGGGCAAAGAAGCCGGCTTCCGAGTCAGCCTTTCAGTCGGTCGGGGACACAAAACCCGTGCACATCCACCCCACCGACCCCAACACAGCGCCGACCCACATCTCCACCACCCTCGACAGCAAATAGGAAGAAGCGCTCATCCAGTTCCTCCGTGAGAACTGGGACATCTTTGCATGGAAACCATCAGACATGCCAGGTGTGCCCAGGGGGCTGGCTGAGCACCATTTGCGAGTCGACCCGAAGGTGAAACCTGTGAAGGAACATCTCCGTCGATCCGCTGCGGAGAAGCGAAAGGCGATTGGCGAAGAGGTGGCTCGACTCCTAGCAGCAGAGTTCATCCGCGAGATATACCACTCTGAGTGGCTCGCCAACGTCGTCATGGTCCCCAAGAAGGACAAGTCTCTCCGCATGTGCATCGATTTCAAGCACATCAATCGGGCCTGCCCGAAAGATCATTTTCCTCTCCCCCCGCATCGATCAAATAGTCGACTCGACTGCGGGATGTGAGCGTTTGTCCTTTCTGGACGCATATTCCCGATACCATCAGATCCGTCTGTATGGGCCCGATGAAATAAAGACAGCCTTCATCACCCCTTTCGGGTGTTTTTGCTATGTCACCATGCCTTTCGGCCTCAAAAATGCCGGCGCCACCTTCATGCGCATGATCCAGAAATGCTTGATAAAGCAAATCAGTCGGAACGTCGAGGCGTACATGGATGACATCGTGGTCAAGTCACGGAAAGGTTCCGACCTGCTGACTGACCTCGCCGAGACATTCGCGAACCTCAGAAGCTACGATATCAAGCTCAACCCGTCGAAGTGTACATTTGGAGTTCCTGGTGGCAAGTTGCTCAGTTTTCTCGTTTCCGAACGGGGAATCGACGCCAACCCAGAGAAAGTCGGCGCCATCCTCCGAATGAAACGCCCCGAGCGTATACACGACGTCCAGAAGCTTACTGGTTGCTTGGCCGCATTGAGTCGATTCATTTCTCGGCTCGGGGAGAAGGCACTGCCTCTCTACCGACTCATGAAGAAATCTGACAATTCGAGTGGAATCCCGAAGCCGAAGCAGCGTTTGAGGAGCTCAAAGCCCTGCTTTCCACCCAGCCGGTGCTCGATGCCCCAGTCAGCGGAGAGCCTCTTCTGCTGTACGTTGCTGCCACCGGACAAGTCGTCAGTACTGTACTCACGGTCGAGCGGGAAGAAGAGGGCAAGGCATACAAGGTCCAACGCCCGGTCTATTATATATCCGAAGTTTTGACTCCCTCCAAGCAAAGGTATCCACATTACCAAAAGCTTGTGTACGGGATCTACTTGACAACAAAAAAGGTTGCCCATTATTTCTCGGATCACTCAGTCTCAGTCGTCAGCGACGCCCCATTATCAGAGATACTGAACAACCGAGATGCAACCGGTCGAGTGGCAAAATGGGCGATTGAACTTCTTCCGTTAGATATCAAGTTCGAAGCGAAGAAAGGCATCAAGTCTCAGGCCATTCCGGATTTTGTGGCTGAGTGGATAGAACAAGAGCTTCCGACTCAAGTTCAGTCGGACCATTGGACTATGTTCCTCGATGGGTCCAAAATGCTGAACGGATCCGGTGCAGGCGTGGTCCTGATCTCTCCTAGGGGCGACAAGCTCAGCTACGTCCTTCAGATCCATTTTGATTTATCAAACAACAAGGCTGAATACGAAGCACTTTTGTACGGGTTGCGTATGGCCATCTCACTCGGCGTCCGTCGCCTGATGGTCTACGGTGATTCCGACCTAGTGGTGAACCAAGTAATGCAAGAGTGTGACGTCAGGAGCCCGACAATGACCAGTTATTGCAGTGCAGTGCGAAAGCTTGAAAAGAAGTTCGAAGGCTTAGAGCTCCATCATGTGCCCAGAGCAAAGAATCAGCTAGCCGACGATCTTGCTTTAATTGGGTCGACTCGGAGGTCCATACCCAAGAATGTGTTCCTAGAGCATCTGCACACTCCATCTGTCAAGGAAGACCCCTTCACGGAAGAGCCCCCGCAGCCAGTCAGTGCAACCGATCCGACTGAGGTCGAAGTGCGTGCCGTGGTCGACTTGATCATGGAGGTCCTAGTAATCACACCCGATTGGACTGTGCCATATATATCATATCTGCTCAGGCAAGAACTCCCAGAAGACGAAGAAGAAGCGCGCCAGATCATTCGCCGATCCAAAGCATTCACAGTCATTCAAGGTCAGCTCTACAGAGAAAGCGTCACTGGAGTCGCCCAGCGCTGCATCGATCCAGAGGAAGGTCGACTGGTGGCAGTCGACAAGTTCACCAAGTGGATTGAGGCCAAACCCATCAAGAACCTCGAGTCGAGCACCGCCATCAGCTTCATTAAGGAACTAATATTCAGATATGGGGTCCCTCACAGCATCATCACAGATAACGGCTCCAACTTTGACTCAGATGAATTTAGAGCTTTCTGTGCTTCCCAAGGGACGCGAGTCGACTACGCCTCCGTAGCACACCCTCAGTCGAATGGACAAGCGAAAAGAGCTAATGGGCTGATTCTCCAAGGCTTAAAGCCACGGCTCATGCATGACCTCAAGCACGCCGCCGGGGCTTGGGTAACCGAGCTGCCATCCGTCTTGTGGGGTCTGAGGACAACTCCGAATCGGTCGACTGGCCGTACCCCTTTCTTCCTGGTCTATGGGGCCGAAGCTGTATTGCCGAGTGACTTGTTACACAATGCCCCCAGAGTAGAACTCTTCTCCGAAGCTGAAGCTGAGCAAGCTTGTCAGGATGCAGTCGACCTTTTAGAAGAGGAAAGAGAGATGGCCCTGATCCGGTCGACCATCTATCAACAGGACCTGCGTCGATTCCACGCTCGCAACGTGAGAAGTCGAGCGTTCCAGGAAGGAGACCTGGTCCTCCGAGTGCATCAGAAACGTCCGCACAAGCTCGCCCCAGCATGGGAAGGCCCGTTCATCATCTCTAAGGTGCGGCGCAACGGAGCTTACCACCTCTACAATGTAGCCCAGAAAAAAGACGAACCTCATTCATGGAATGCGGGCCTACTCCGCCGTTTTTTCACTTGAAGCACTCGACGTCGAGTTGTAATAAAGATTCCCCAATTTGTTTCAAAAGCAAGACAGCAATGATTCCCTAACAATTGGTGTCCTCTAAATCCCCCAGTGGATGCTTAGCTGCGATCCTCCGAGCTACGTCACAAGTGCAAGGCGGTTCGGTCCTCCGAACTCCGCCACAAGTACAACGTAGCTTGGAATCGCCTAAGTTATAAACATTCTACTTCGAGTGAAGAGCGACCCTCTCACTCGGGGGCTTAGCCGCGACCCCGTGACTCGCCTAAGTTACGACTATCTACTCCGAGTGAAGAGCAACCCTCTCACTCGGGGGCTTAGCTGCGATCCTCCGAGCTACGTCACAAATACAAGGCGGTTCGGTCCTCCGAACTCCGCCACAAGTACAACGTAGCTTGGAATCGCCTAAGTTATAAACATTCTACTCCGAGTGAAGAGCGACCCTCTCACTCGGGGGCTTAGCCGCGACCCCGTGACTCGCCTAAGTTACAACTATCTACTCCGAGTGAAGAGCAACCCTCTCACTCGGGGGCTTAGCTGCGATCCTCCGAGCTACGTCACAAATACAAGGCGGTTCGGTCCTCCGAACTCCGCCACAAGTACAACATAGCTTGGAATCGCCTAAGTTATAAACATTCTACTCCGAGTGAAGAGCGACCCTCTCACTCGGGGGCTTAGCCGCGACCCCGTGACTCGCCTAAGTTACAACTACCTACTCCGAGTGAAGGGCGACCTTCTCACTCGGGGACCCGGCTACAGACGTCGACTCAAAGATTCCAAGCAATCAAAAGAGGAGCGTCAAACCGGAGGATCAAAGTCAAATAAAAGCCCCACAAGGTTCGGGCGAGAGTACTTGGGCCACAGACCCACCAGAGTTTAACGAGTACAGATCCACGCGGCATTCCGCGGCAAATAAAGTCAATGTATCAAAGTTATGGCTCGGGAGGAGGCGGGCTTGTAGGCGCGACAAATTCGTCCAAATCAATCCCGTCGGCGATGCGAGTGGCGGCCTCCAAGAAAGTCTCCATGAAGGTCTGGAATTGGAGCTCCTTCATGTTTGCGACCTTCAGCGCAGCAAGCTTCCTCTCCTTCACCTCCTTGCAGTGCACTCGGACCAAAGCCAGCGCCACGTCTGCTCCTCCCCGGGCAGCCGACTTCTTCCATTCTTGCACTCAGTCGGGGACCTCATTGAGTCGAGTCATCAAAGACTCGAGGTCGTTCTCCTCCACGACTCCCCTCCAGAGTGCAGCATCGATTCGAGCCATCACCGCCTTCAGTCGTCCCAGATAATTAGTGGCCGCAGTAAGGCGAGACTCCAGCCTCAGTATGTTCATGGAAACCTCGTCCTTCACAATGGAGTTGGCGGGATCCAAGCCAGGCTCGACCCGTCTAGTCTCCTCTCCAAAGTTACGACAGAACTCTGCACCGAGAACAGCAGTCGAGTCAGCGGATGCAACACGGGTCGACTAGCCCAATATCAACCAATCTAAAGAGGACATACCTTCGAGCACGAGGTACCATTTTTTGGTGAGGTCGCCCAAATACGCCTCAAGATCAAGCCTCTTCTGAAACAGAGCCTCATACTTGTCGTTCAAGTCGGCCCTGGACTTCTTTAGCTGAGCCACCTCCTTGTTGGCCGTGTCGAGTGAACCTTTCAGTCGGGTGATCTCCGCCTCGAGTGCGCCCATAGAAGCCAGCTTCTTCTCCGCTAGCTCCGACTTCTCCTGGGCCGCCTGCTGCGCCGCCGCCAAGTCAAGGTCCTATTGCTCCAAAGCTGCTCGCAGTTGACCTACCAAGGCCGCCACTGGACAGATGAACATGAAGGAACACTCTAAGCGAAAAATCAGTCGACGGGAGACAGAAGTAAGTTACCGGCCGCATCGTCTTGCGTCTTCTTCAGATGGTCCCGAGCCAACTGCAAGTCAAGATTGAGCTGGATCTGCTTCTGCTCAAGATCCGCAAACTTGGCCCCGAACACGCAAGATTTCTGCATCAACAAGACAAAGCAAAGATTATAAGACTACAGTCGAGTCAGATCACCCAACCGCAGCCTCGGGGACTACACCCAGTGGGTACACTGAGCGTGCCCCCACTGGTTCCACTCGGCCAAGATCAGTCTGGCGCGAGCAAAAAAACACTTGGAAGTCCTATAGTAAGACCATGGCCGACTGCAATCAGTCGACCACGGTCTCGGAGCATACCTGGACGTTGGCCCGAAGAGCAGAGCTGGCGTCGTAAGCCACCATGCTGGCCTCATACGCCGCCTTCGTCCGCCCCATCATCACCTCCGCATGGCGAATGGCCTCTTGTGCCGCTCCCACAGGGTCCTCCAGGAAGCGATAGGTGGAGAAAAGGACAGACGAAGCAGCGGGCATCGAGCCGGCCACAGGCACAGGCGCTGGATCGACGGCGCGAATCGGCCCTGAGTCGACAACCGGAGTGGGTGCTGGGTTGACAACCGAGGCGGGCGCTGGGTCGACGCTCGGTGCAGGCGGTGGGTCGACGACGGGCACGGTTGGCACAGGGACAGCGAATGAGACCGCGGTTCGGGCCGCGTCCTCGGGTTGCTGGGCCCCCGAGCCAGAAGGCACCTTCCGGTCCTTCCTCCTTGCGCCGGTAGTCCTCGCAAAGCCGCCCCTCATCCTCGTCGTCGTCCGGCAGCTCTATGACAAGGCGCGGCGCTTCAGATCAAACAGGGAACCAAGTCAATCGACTATCGCCCGCGAAAGAAAAGAAGAACAAAATCGAGTCTCATGGAGCTCATACCTGCCCGAGATGTCGCGGCATCCGCGATCTCCTTGTCGTCTTGACCCCGGTCGATGTCCATCGAGGTCGTGGAAGCGGCAGCTCTGGAAAATTCGATCAAGAAATGATTCGACCAAAACTTGAGTCGACCCCCAAGAAACAAAGAAAAGCAAGCCCGAGCGACACTTACGTGGAGGCGATGGGTACATTGCTAGGCTTCTCGCCCCTCGTTGGTTACCCCAAGTGGAAGGTGTGAGATGTAGTGTTGCGGAAGTTTTTCCCTTGGCAAAGATACCAAGGATAGAATCCCCAGAGACTCCTAGGTTCAACAAGAAGGTGTCAACTGCTAACGGCGCCAGATATTAGCAATCAACGTGGACCTACACACAGATACAAATAACTTTGCTCCCAACGAATACAGAGAGGTTGTCAATCCCTCCGGCCTTGTAGTTCACAAAGGATTAAAAGCAAATGATAGTAGTGATAGATAATGTTTGCAATAGTAAATAAAAGCGAAAAGTAAATAGCGGATGTGATCAATGATGGTAATATGGACCGGAGTCTCATGATGTTCACTAGTGATGTCTCTCTCCCAAAAGACGATAAAACAGCTATGTGAGGTAAACGAATTATAGCTGGGCAATTGACAGGACCACGAACGCAAACCAATGCTGACTACATTGCAAGAAAGGTTGAGGTTCAAAGCATGGGCGGTACGCCAAAGTAAGTAGACCGAAATCCATCAATATCTACTACTAATTATCCACCTTGAGATATCTATCCAGAACATCTCGCTGGTATTAAGTTGCGAGCCCCACCCATAGTGTAAACTCAAAGCAACAGACAACTGCATTAAAAGAACTTTGTGTAAAGTAAACAATCCTTGCACCCGCGGGCACAAGCACCGTTGTTTTCCCCCTTGTGGCAACAGCACATCCCCTAGACTCATGTTTCTGTCACTCAAACTAGTCATCGAGGGGCATGAACCCACAATCGAGCATAACGTTCTCTCTTGGAGTCACTACCTATTACTTGGCCAAAGCAATAAATAACAACGGAGAACATGCAAGAATTACTTATGAACATAAAAATAAAAGAGGTAGATCAAATATATTACTCAAGCACAATCTGAACATAATCTCATAATCCATCGGATCCCAGCAAACTCATCATAGCAACAGCATAAGGATTACATATGTGCCTCGATCATGTAGGGCAGCTCACGAGGACTAATTAGTGAAGCACAAGAACGGGAGGAGAACATCACATAGCTACTGGTCATGGACTCGTGGTCCAAGGGAGACTACTCACAACTCATCCGGGAGGCGTCCATGGTGGTGGAGAGGCTCCCGGTGGTGATCCTCCCCTCCGGCAGGGTGCCTGGAAGGGTTCTCCTGGTGCTCCCGATCTTGGAAGCGGCGGCAGCGGCGGAACAGAGATGGGATCGCGAAAAGAGTTCCTGTTTCGAGGGTTTCTCGAGACACTTTAAATATATGCCAAGGGGGGCATCGGGGGAGCCTCGGGGGGCCCAGGCGCCCCCCCCCCCCCCCCCGGCTGTCCTTCGGACGCACGGTAGTTTCTGGAACGCTGATTTTTTATATAATTGTTCTGGATTTTTCCTGGCAGTTCTCGTAATGTGAAAACCTGAAATACAAAAACAACCGAAAACAGAAACTGGCACTGGGGTGCACTGAGTTAATAAGTTAGTCCAAATATGATCAAAAGTGTATGGAAGTGTATAAATATCATAGCAATATCACCCAAAAGAGGCATGGAGCAAGCAGAAATTATAGATACGTTTTCGACGTATCATACATCCACCTTGATCCTTGGCAAAGCCTTCCGGGGCTTGGCGGTGGCGACTTTGGGCTGCTTGGGCGTCCTCTCGGCTGGCTCGGGGGTGGTCGTGCGGGTGCACTTGGGTGTCCGGGACCCCGAGGGACCCACACGAGGTTGAGCAGCCCCTGGGTCGTTCTTCTCCTTGTAGCGGCGCTCGACACGGGGAGGTGACTCGACCTCCTCCCCGCTGCTGTACTCCTCGCTCTCCTCGGTCTCCTCCTCCGATTTCCACTCGGCGGCGTCGCCCATACCTTCCTCGACTCCTTGGACCGGGTCTCCGTTGGGCAGCGAATACATCTCCGTATATATCTGCAAAGAAAGGAAGTTCACCAAGTACCAGTCGGAATCATCAATGAAGATCGCGAATCAATCGACAGATACGTTACTCGGAAGCGGAAGGCTAACCTTGTCTGGCAGGTGGTCAGCGTCGAATGGGATGATCCTCCCTGACCCCCTGGGGTTGTCCTTGTTCCCGGGGACGCTCTTCAAGCACTGCACCACATACTTCGGGTCGGCCGCCTCCGGGTGGACTCGCGACGAGTCGTCGGTGCCGGAGTACAGCCACATCGGGTGGTCTCGGGCTTGGAGCGGTTGGATCCTCCGCGAGATGTACACCTCGAGCAAATCCATCCCCGTGACCCCCTCGCGGACTAGCTGGACGACCCTCTCCATCAGCATGTCAACCTCGACCCTCTCGGCCTTGCTCACTACCATCGAAGGAGGCGGACTGGCTCGACCTAGGGTAAATGGAGGAAGACCAATCGACTGACCCGGAGTCAGACTGTCCATGTAGTAAAACCAGGTCGACTGCCAGCCCCGGATCGAATCTGGGAGGTTCATGGGGGGGAAGGCACTCCTGTTCCTAAGCTGAATCCCGAGCCCGCCGCACGCCTGAAGGACGTGCATCTTGCCGTCACTCGGATTCACTCTCTTAACGGTCTCGGAGCGGCAGGTGAAGATATGCTTGAACAATCCCCAGTGTTGTTGGCAACCGAGGAAGTTCTCGCACATGGAGACGAAAGCAGAGAGAAATGCGATGGAGTTGGGCGTGAAATAATGCAGCTGGGCACCGAAAAAGATCAGAAATGCGCGGAGGAAAGGGTGCGGTGGAGTTGAAAAACCTCGGTCAACGTGGGTGGCGTGGAGTACACACTCGCCCTCCCGAGGCTGCGGCTCGAGCTCTCCTCCCGGCGCCCTCCAGGAGCCGCCGGTGATCAGCCCTTCTTCCTCCAGCTCCTCCAGATCCTCCACCACGACGGTGGACCGGATCCAATCCCCCTAGATCCATCCAGCGGGGAGCCCGAACCGCGACGACGATCCGACCCGGCCGGCTCGCCGCCCCTTCCCCGACACTGCCTTCTTGGAACGCTCCATAGCCGCGGTCTTGTCCTTAACCATGGCTTGCGAGACGATGGTTGCGGTGGAGAGAAGCAGGAAGGATTGGGGGCGCGGCAGAGAAGCAAAGGCGCTGCGGAGAAGACAAGGCGGACGGGGGAAAGCTGGGCGCACAGTACCCCAAGCAGCGGACTCAGCGCGCTTTTATAACGACCCGGTCGAGTGGCTGACTGGTGGCCCCGGGCGATCTTATCCGATCCCATAACAAGCGCTGGAGCGATACGTGGCGAAAAAGGGGGGGTGCGGGAATCGAGGCGTTCGAACCGCACCCCTCCGATCGGTGCGGCACGCCCCGCCCCACGCACTTCCCCAAATTTCGAAAACCCCGCCGAATCCGGCGGACAGAAGGCATCTGATTCCGTCGAAAACGGCACGCACTCGTGGCGCTCGACGCCCGGCGCAAAACCCAGTCGACGCAAGACATCCAGTCGACGCAAAGACAACTAATTCACCAATGGCTTCGGAATCGATCGAGGTGACCAAGACACAGCTGAGGAGGCCTACCCGAGCCACAAGCTTCAAAACAACATGCCCCAAGGACGTCGAGCCAGGACCAGAGCTCTCCTCAGCATCCCCTTGCTCAAGCCCCGATCCATTCGGGGGCTACTGACGAGGTTACAGACCTAGGGTAGGGTCATAGGCCTGACCTAAAGGCCCCTCCCAAGGTCACTATCCTAGGAGATCAAAAGACAAGACTCACGATGATGGAGACAGTTGACTGAGACGGTCCAAGGTGACACTTCACTCGACTGACTCAAGTACCCAGGACGACTCAACTCCACTCGACTGGATCAGGCACTCGACCTCCGAAGACTAAACGCCTCTCGAACGGCAACGGTCATGTATTTACTCACTGTAGTAAACCCCCATAACTACCCTTTACTGCAGGCGTTATCAGTAAGGCCTGCCTTAATGTACCTTTAAGCCCTTGGTAACGTGGAGCATGGCTGGGGTCTCGGCATACTATATAAGCCACCCCCCTCCTCGAGAACAAGGGTTCGCACCTCTGTAACACATACATACACACATCAGTCGACCAAGCCTCCGGGCAACGAGACGTAGGGCTTTTACTTCCTCTGAGAAGGGCTTGAACTCGCAAAACACCCTGTGTACAACTGTGCCATAGCTAGGACCTTGCCTCTCCATTCGTACCCCCTATCTTCACTGTCAGACCTAGAACCACGACACACACCCAATAGTTTCCCTTTTGAGCTTTCATACACTTATAGCTCTAGTGCATCTGTTACATGGCAATCCCTACTCACTCACATTGATATCGATTGATGGACATCTCCATAGTCCATTGATTTGCGTGGTTGATGTGAGAATTTCTCCCTCCTTTTGTCTATCACCACCTTCTATTCTACCCATAGTGCTATGTCCATGGCTCACGCTCATGTATTGCGTGAAAGTTGAAAAGGTTTGAGAATACTAAAATATGAAACAATTTCTTGGCTAAAACCGGGGTTGTGCATGATTTAAATACTTTGTGTGGTGAAGATGGAGCATAGCCAGACCATATGATTTTGTAGGGATAACTTTCTTTGGCCATGTTATTTAGAAAAGACATGATTGCTTTATTAGTATGCTTGAAGTATTATTGTCTTAATGTCAAATGATAGACTATTTCTTTGAATCACTCGTGTCTTAATATTCATGCCATGATTAGATTACATGATCAAGATTATGCTAGGTAGCATTCCACATCAAAAATTATCTTTTTTATCATTTACCTACTCGAGAACGAGCATGAATTAAGCTTGGGGATGCTGATACGTCTCCGTCGTATCTATAATTTTTTATTGTTCCATGCCAATATTCTACAACTTTCATATACTTTTGGCAACTTTTTATACTATTTTTTGGGACTAACATATTGATCGAGTGCCTAGTGCCAGTTCCTGTTTGTTGCATGTTTTTTGTTTTGGAGAATATCCATATCAAACGGAGTCCAAACGGGATAAAAACGTTCAGAGATTTTTTTTGGAATATATGTGAATTTTGGGAAGCGGAACCAACGTGAGACAATGCCCGAGTGGCCCACAAGGGTGAGGTGGGCGCCCGGGGGGGGCGGCGTCCTGGGCCCTCGTGGCCACTCCGTAAGGCGGTTGATGCCCATGTTTCGCCGCAATAAATCTAATATCCGGATAAAAATCGTGTCCAAAATTCAGACCAATCGGAGTTACGGATATGCGGGAATTTAAGAAACGGTGGAAGGCCATAATCTGGGAACGCAGAAACAGAGAGAGACAGAGAGACATATCCAATCTCGGAGGGGCTCTCGCTCCTCCCACGCCATGGAGACGATGGACCAGAGAGAAAACCCTTCTGCCATCTAGGGAGAAGGTCAAGGAAGAAGAAGAAGAAGGAGGGGGGCTCTCCCCCCCTCGCTTCCGGTGGCACCGGAGTGCCGCCGGGGCCATCATCATCACCGTAATCTACACCAACAACTTCACCGCCGTCATCACCAACTCTTCCCCCCTCTATGCTGCGGTGTAACCCCTCTTCTACCCGTTGTAATCTCTACTTAAACATGGTGCTCAACGCTATATTATTTCCCAATGATGTATGGCTATCCTATGATGTTTGAGTAGATCCGTTTTGTCCTATGGGTTAATTGATGATCGTGATTGGTTTGAGTTGCATGTTTTATTATTGGTGCTCTCCGTGTCGCGCAAGCGTGAGGGATCCCCGCTGTAGGGTTTGCAATATGTTCATGATTTGCTTATGATGGGTGGCGTGAGTGACAAAAGCACAGATCTGAGTAAGTAGGTTGTTTGCGTATGGGAATAAAGAGGACTTGATACTTTAATGCTATGGTTGGGTTTTACCTTAATGATCTTTAGTAGTTGCTGATGCTTGCTAGAGTTCCAATCATAAGTGCATATGATCCAAGAAGAGAAAGTATGTTAGCTTATGCCTCTCCCTCAAATAAGATTGCAATAGTGATTACCAGTCTAGTTATCGATTGCCTAGGGACAAATAACTTTCTCATGACAAAAAACTCTCTACTAAAACTAATTTAGTTGTGTACTTATCTTAACAGCCCCTAGTTTTTATTTACGCGCTCTTTATTATCTTGCAAACCTATCCCACAAAAACCACAAAGTACTTCTAGTTTCATACTTGTTCTAGGTAAAGTAAACGTCAAGCGTGCCTAGAGTTGTATCGGTGGTCGACAGAACTTGAGGGAATATTTGTTCTACCTTTAGCTCCTCGTTGGGTTCGACACTCTTACTTATCGAAAGAGGCTACAACTGATCCCCTACACTTGTGGGTTATCAAGTGTCTCTAGCTGGAGTGACAAGTTTCGGGGGCAACGTGAAATTGCAAATTGTCATCGCCACCGAGGTCATATTCTGCCTTTTAAATGGTCATGGACAAGCGCCAAATCACTATGGAGGAGATTGGTCGTTGTCCCTCATTGAAAAAGAAGCTCCTTTGCCTCGCGCCACTCAATAGGAGTATTGCTCGTCAGAGATCCTGCTTGATATGCATTCATGACAGTGATGGACACATGCGATACTTCAACATTCATGCAAATCATCGTCGTCCCAAGAATCATATTGCATGCCTCTGCATCAGTGACTGTGTTCATGTTACCGAATGATATGGCCCAGGTCGTGGATGCTTTTTATGATGACCTACTTGGCTCGACGGACGAGTGTGATTTCTTGCTCAACCATGACTTCCTTCTTGATCCCTCTCACTTTGAGAGAGATTTTTTGAGAAGAGGTGTGATAGGCGATTAAGGGCATGGAGCTCGATAAGCCACCCACGTCATATGTGTCCATTGGACACTTCTTCCGCTCATGTTGGTCGATTATTAAGACGGACCTCACGAAGGTTTTCAATGTCGTGGCGTGTAGGGACTTTAGAGAATTGGGGTCTGCACGAACTTTATAGGATTTGGTGCGATCAATCAAGCCCTAATTTTCATGCTCCCCAAGAAACCTCATGTCCTGAGGTGCGATACTTTCGCCCCCTGAACCTGATACACAACCTGCCTAAACTTGTGGCCAAAGTGATAGCCAGTCGTGAGGTTGTGGATCTTCCACGTTTGGCGGGAGCTCATCATATTACTTTCATTAAAAGCAGGTGTATGCGCGATAATTACATGTTAGTTCAGGGCACGGGCTGCAAGCTGCACTGGTCCAATGTTGTGGCGGTTCTCCTCAAATTATACATTGAAAATGTGTTAGAGGTTGTGGATTTTTCATTCCTCCTTGAGTTTCCCAGACGGATGGGATTTGGTAACAGAGGGATTGCTTGGGTTAGTGGCCTTTTAGTGTCCGCGTCTACTATGGTTCTTCTCAATGGCAGTGTAGGTGGGCGGATCTTCCACAACCGTGGTCTCTGGCAAGGGGAGCCTTTGTCGCACATATTGTTCATCCTGATGATTGACAGCCTCCACTATCTTCTCGAGAAGGCGACCGAAGAAGGCATCATGTCCAAGCCTGTGCTACATGGGTTCAAGCATTGCACATCCATCTATGTTAGCTATGTGCTCACCGTTATACGACCGTTGCCGCTAGACTTGCTCCATAGACCTTTATTCTTTTTCTGCGGGTAGAACACATATATTAATTAACAAGAGTCATTACACTCTTGATGACATATAGCAACAACCTCACCAAGCACGCACCCTAACCAAACAACATTTTTTGGTAGCTCTCTTCCCAACCTTGCTAAGGCGTGACTGTCCATGTTTTGGTCCCTTCCAATGGACGTGATGTCATGTGGTCTAGTACTAAGGAGATGCCTAATTTCATTCACCATTATAGCAACATGTGACCTATCAGGTTCCTGGGCCTTGATCATGTGTGCTAACAACGTGCAGTCCGTCTCAACCATGAGATGCTCCGAGATTCTGTCCAGGGCGATCGTGACACCTTCCATGAGGGTTGCAGATTCCGCTTCCAGGGCACTGGCACATCATTGGATGAAACGACATGACACGAAAATAATGTCACCTTTGTGGTCATGAAGTATCATTCCAGCTCCACCGTTGCCGTCCTCGTCTGCCCAGGAGCCATCAACATTCAGTTTCCGTGGTTTCCTCCAGCGTTCAGGTGGTTTTGAATAAACCTCCCTCCTTGCTTGTGTGCTTTGTTTCCCTATATGGTCAATGCAAGAGACCACAGTCTTCCCCTTCGCAACATCATCATTTGGGTGATGTTGTATGTTCAGGAGTGTGTCAATGTAGCCACATAAAAATTTGCGTGATGCTTCTACTGGTGGTGTTGGTTTGCCATGGTAGACTTCATTTCGAACATGCTAATTTCGTCAAAGGGTCATGATAACAAGGAGACTCCCAATGTCCTTGCATCCATCTAGTTAGTGGATGATCCATGCAGAGCCAGTATTCGTGATGTTCTCCGCCTTGGGCATTCTCCATATGCTCGCCATAGCCGCCCAAAGGCATCGGGCCAAAGGGCATCTGCATAGTGCATGGAACATATCCTCGCATCCCATACCACATAAAACACATGTATCAGAAACCTCAAGCTTCCAGGATTTTTTTAACTCTGTAACGTGGCCAAAGAGTTTGTTGCGACCCACCATGCAAAGACTCGTACCTTTGGGGGAGCAGGGCACCCCCACAGGATCCGGCTTGCCTGCTTCCTCCCCATGCTCCCATCCGTGCTCCCACTTCATCCTACGGCTGACATTTTCCCTTTTTCCTTTCTAATCTAATCATTCCTTCTGATTTTAAGGGGGTGGGGCCGGGCCTTATTTTGTTCCAATCAAATCAAGTCACGTACGCGGGAGTACGGATGGGCACATACGCGGGGCGCAGGCAAGTCTCGTCCACCCCCACACTGCCTTCCAGACGACACTGATGCCATGCTCGTGGCGCATGCGGTGATGCGAGTACGTTCCTCCAATGCCGTTTTGTAGGCGTTGCGGACGGTGAAGACTCCATGGGTGTCGGGCCATATAGACCTTTATACGACTGTGTTTCTTGGGTCGTCATGTGGCTCCATAGATTGGGAGCAATTCACATGAATGGTCAAATTTGTGACGGTTTTGCCCCCTTTTTCCGCCAATTAACCGGATGATTCTATTGTTTTTAATTAATGGATGCTGCAAAACTTTTGCCCCAGTTTTAAAAGAAAAAATAGGTTCCTACAAATATTGACTGACAAATAACAATTTCAAAATTATCCGACAAATAACATTTTCTTCTTAATTAATGGATGTTGCAAGGCAAGAATGTTTTGCACAAGCAATTTACTCCCTCCGTTTCTTTTTAGTTCGCATATAAGGTTTGGTCAAAGTCAAACATTATAAAGTTTGACTAGCTTTATAGGAAAAGATATCAACATTCACATCATGAAATCAATAGTATTAGATGCGTGTTGAAATGAACTTTCATAACATATAACTTTTTTATTGTAAATATTAAAATGTTTTTCTATAAAGTTAGTCAAATTTTACAAAGTTTGACTTTGACCAAATCTTATATGCAGACTAAAAAGAAACGGAGGGAGTACTACGCTACTACTAGTACTCTAGAAGCAACCTTTTTCTTACACGACAAGCCAAGAGAATCCACCCCTTACGAAATCGTAAGCTACGAGCGAAACAGAAGCGGCCGATTCGTGCCACGAAGAAAGAATAATGCGATCCAGATCTCCACCCAAAAAACGGGGTTGCCGCTCGCCCACTCTACCCCGCACCGTGGCTGCCACTAGACGATTGGCACTCTAGCAGTACAATGCCAGCAGTGGAATGCTTCCAGAAATACGATCGACGTCCATGGATGTGAGCGACTTATCTTGACGGAGGCTGTAAGAAACATGTTCCGCGCGCAAGTGACGGGCAAAGACGGGGCGCTCTTGCCGTCGGCGTGGCGTTCGGCCGTGCGATTTCCCGCCGTCGTTCAAAGGCACTGGAATTTCGGGCCGCGGCCACGCGCGGGCGGACGCCGTAACGTCACGCAACAGCAAGGCCCTGAGGCTGTCGGACCGATCGGGCGGCGAGGTCGACCGCCGACGTCGACGTCCGTTCGTGCGTCTGGCTAAAGAAAGACCGGCCAGATCCGTACGTGACGCCGGCAATGCGTCCCCCTATACGCAGAACTACAGAGCTTCTTTTGTTCGCCGTTTCTGTGGCTCCGGCGAGCCTCTCGGTGGCCCATCGGCAGTATCACAAGTTCAGTGGTTCTACACTGGAGCTGTGCTTGCGCTGATGCGACGCGTCGAGTGACAGCGAGTGAGCTCCCCGCTGCATGCATTCCCAATCACATGCATGTTCACTGTACTCCATGCAGATAATCACAGTCCAGTTGTTGGTGAACACAGCGCCTAGCTTGTCCAGAATCAGTGAATCACAGTGGATGGTCAGCAAAAATGTGGGGATCTCCATATGGCGGTAATGGCACCTATATCTAGCGAGCAACTCTAGTAGACCCCGCATCCGTCCCCGACCCGCAAAATAACCGCCAAAATACGGATGCGGGCCGTAAAGCCTGCCCGACCAGACCCCGCATCCCGCCCCGGCCCACAAAAAAATTTAGGGGCCGCGGCAAATTTCCGGCCCCAACCCGGGAAAACGCGGGTTTCCCCTCGCGGCTGCGGTGCCCTGCATCACAGAGAAGCGGTTGGCGGGAGGGACATTTCAGCCCGCGCTCTTTTCCCCCTTCCTTTCGCCGCCGCCCGCCCTTGCTTCCGCCCGCCCGCCGCCGGCGATTCCGGCCATATCTGCGGGCGGAATCGCTCTGCGGGACCGCCCCACACCCTCCCGCGCCGAGCCGCTGCACCGCCCCTCCGGATCCGGCGAGAAGAGCCGCCCCCCAGTCGCCGCCGCCGCCGCTGGGATCGACCACCGCCGAGCGCATCACCGGTTAGTCCCCTTTTTATGATTTTCGCGAGTTGTGTAGTAGATTGACGCGCCGGCATGCATGTAGATGGAGTTGACCCCGTGCGAGAAGTTCTTGCTATCCGATTCGTCCGATTCGAACGACTCGGATGTGGAGACCATGCTTGCGAACTTTTGGCAGCAAACATTGGTCATGGCGCTTGCCGTGAAGGAGCATGAAGCCGAGTATCGAAAGAGGAGGCGAGGATCTACTATCAGGCGTCTGTGCATTCCGTGGAATCGCCATCTTGGAAACGAGATGTTGATGCAAGATTATTTTTCGGAGAATCCTACATATCCTGCACACCTCTTCCGCAGAAGGTACCGAATGCGCCGATCCCTTTTTGTGAAAATTGTTGAAGTTTGCGAGGCAAATTGCCGGTATGTCACTCAGAGAAGGAATGTCGCGGGCTTAAAGGGATTTAGTGCATATCAAAAAATCTCCACAGCTATGCGGGTGATTGCATATGGCGTTCCGACTGACTATGCCGTTGAGTATCTTCGCATTGGTGAAGATAGCACAATTGAGTCTGTGCGTAGATTTGCGAAAGTGATCATCCGTGTCTTTGGTCCCGAGTATCTTCGGGCACCAAATGAAAATGACAGAGAGAAATTGATGGCAGCTAATGAGAGGAGAGGTTGGCCTGGGATGCTAGGTAGCATTGATTGTATGCATTGGAATTGGAAAAATTGCCCCAAGGCTTGGCAAGGAATGTATTGTGGCAAGTCTCGTGATGCAACAATTGTGCTAGAGGCCGTAGCATCCGATGATTTATGGATTTGGCATTGCTTTTTGGTATGCCCGGCACACTCAATGATATCAATGTGTTCCAACGCTCTCATTTGTTTGCTAGGCTTGCTAGTGGTGATGCTCCTGCTTGCAACTATACTATCAATGGCCATGAATACACAAAGGGGTACTATCTAGCAGATGGTATATATCCTCCTTGGTGCACATTTGTCAAGAGCATCAAAGAACCCAAAACAAAAAAAAAAAACAATGTGAATTTGCAAGGGTGCAAGAGGCAGCCCGAAAAGACATTGAAAAAGCATTCGGTGTTTTGCAATCTAGGTTTGCCATTGTCCGAGGTCCTGCTCGTTTTTTGGATAAGAAAACCCTGAAGAACATCATGACTTGCTGTGTTATCCTGCATAATAAGATTCTAAAAGATGAGAGAGGAATGAACTTAGAATTCTTTTACGATAATATGGGTAGCCGTGTCAAACCAGCTAGAGACCCAAACCGCATTAGAGCTTTTCTTCAGACATACAAGGAGATTGAAATGCAGACACACACTTTCAACTTCAGGAAGATCCCATTGAGCACCATTGGTAAAGGGCTGGATAGTGACTAATTTTTGTACTCGTTTGTATTTGTATTCATGACAAGTTTTGTGTTGCATTATTTTTAATTTGCTGTGGTGATATGAACAATTATTTGTAATGCGGATGATAATTGTTTTATGTTTGATTTGAATAATTCAGTTTGTTTTCGATTGTTGAATTATGTTGGATTTGAGATTTGCGGGCTGATGATTTGCGGTGATGCAACGGCGCAAAGAGCAGAACCCGCATAGCCGACCCGTAAAAAGGCATATTCCGCGAATATACCTTTTTACGGATCCGTTTGGGGGGTCTGCATCTGTGCCAGCCCGCGCCGGCCCGCAAAAATTGTTTTACGCGAACTGCATACGCGTTTTGCGGACCGGCGTTTTGCGGGGTCTGCTAGAGTTGCTCTTAGATAGTAGCACCGGCAAGCAGGGAGGCTGCGAGATGAGATCAGGCGTGATGTGTGGATATATAGACCAGTAATTGACGGAGGAAAACTGGAGGAGAGTGCAGAGGACGTCGCTGTTGGAAGGCGCGTAATAGCAAGCATTTCGGCTAGTGGACTCGCTGTGGACTGCCATGGAACTGTGGGTGGGTGTTGATTGTTGGGGCGTTCAATGTTCAAAACCGATGGATCATGGATGGAAACCTGCTTTTGGAACAACACGTCGGGATCGTCAAGATTTTACGGACGATCGGTGGACGTCTAGGAGGTCGATGGCTGTAAAATTGGAGTACTTCCAATGGCTAAGACTTGTGACCAAATTAAGGTCCAAAACCAGACACCCGGCACCAAGTCTAACTTGCTTCTGATTCCTGCAAAAGGAAAATTCGAGCCTCGTCGGTCATGGTTGGTTCTCAACAGCAATGTGCTACGCGCTAGGTAGTTATGATCCCACCCTGACCCCTGCATCACAAAAGTCTGCCTGCATTTTCAGGATCCTGCGCTGTTGCGTGGCGATGGTGGGTTGGTTCGGTGTGTCGGTGGCTCTCAAAGAGAACGTACAACTTTGATGCCGTGTTCCAGCCAGGGTCGGGAACGGGGAAGAAATATAAAAACTACGAGACTTAGTGGGTCAAGTTAGGTGGTGATTGGGTGGGTGGCAAAACCACAGGTTTCATGGGGCTAGCAGCTTCTGAAATTAATCTAGACTTACGTTGGTCAAGCTTAAACCCCTAGGACTATTTTTACCACACCACGAGTTCCTTCCTCCAACAACCGCCATTATTTCCCCCTCGATCGATCACAGGCATGGATCTACGCTCGGAGGAAAACACCAACGGCAGCACCATTGTAGCATTGGAGCCCAGAGATGCCACCTTTTTCGTCGAGGCCGGGTGTATAGGAGCTATAGCTAGCTAGCATAGCCAGCCAGGCTCAACATTTGTCTGGTCCATAGCCCATCACCGCACGCAGTCACGCACACGACGACGCACAACACGGATCGATCGACCGGGCGGGCGACTCGGCGTTTTGTTTCCTTGCGTGCATGCTGCATGCACGCGTCTGGGTCAGCTTCCTGGATCTAGAAACTGTGCGCATCTACCCTATCTACAACGATGCTCCCAAGACGAGGCCGACGACAGACAGGCAGGCAGCGTGCGGTTCGCCGCACATGGCGCCCGTCCGGCCGTCCGTCCGTCGGCGCCGATGCTTCGAACAATCATCCATCGTATGAGACGCCGGGGAAAAGACCCGGCTTCCAGGTCACCGCGCATGCGCTCGGCCCGGCCCCGGCTCCATAGTCTCCATGATTGCCCGCTCGTGGCGCTGTCAGTCTAGTGCTCCTCGTGTGCATGCAGTAGTGAGATTTGATCGTTTTTCCAAGCGCAAAAGCGCCATGCATGGAAGGATTTTTTGTAGAAAAAGCGACATGAATTCTGGCCTCGTTTTCTGCTCGAGCGCTGAGCTCGACATGTCTTGGACTGCTCCCCGGGTTCGCAGGATCCGTGCTTCTTAATCAATCTCGGTATGAACAGGACAGGTTTACAGTTAAGAGAAGGCTGCGGCAAATCATCCGACTTCTTGGCAGCGTACATGCCTTTTTTTCTCTCTCTTCATGAACGTCGTCACTGTGCCAATTTGGCTGCTAATTGCACGGTTTTCTAGAAAAGTTGGAAAGGTTGCTGGAATTCAGCTGTGGCTACGCGGTAGATTCTGTGGTTTTCTTGTCCACGGGCCCAAAATAGTTGGTGAGAATGTTGGGGGCGCTGCCTGCGACCAAATCCCATCGCCTCCCCCCGGCATGCATGGGCATGGCCTGCCTGATTGTTTAATGAAGCTTCTACGGGGAAAAGAAAGCGTGCCATTAGTTTATGCTCTACATCTACATGCTCAACATAGTGCTCGCGGGAACGGCAAAAGTGACGGGCAGGTCTCGCCCTTTGCGCTATGCTACCGGCCTACCACCCACTGAAGTATATATCTCTTACAAAAACAATACGCTGTTGATTTCGCCGACGTCGTTCGTCTCATCACCTTGCGCATGGACGTGAGTTGTTGGCTAAGATCATGATTGGGACAGCGCACGTAGCAGCAACAGCCAGCATGGATAGACGCACACGTAGTGCAAAGTTCGTATGGATATGGACGCTCACGCTCGCTTGGCACGCATGCCGAGCAGAAGCATCGATCGATGTTGGTTGGGGCCGTTCTTTTTTTCTCCTTTTTTTTAAGAATGGTTGTTTTTTTAAGAATGGTTGGGGCCGTTCTTGCACTGACGACATATGCTGCCAGATAGCTTGGCACGAACGCCACACACAGGGGGTACGAGTTGACGACTTTAACCGATCATCAGTGCTGCTTGGGGTGGACGGATCGGAATCATCGGATCATGGATGGCCTGGCCGACCCGTTGGAGGTTTTCAATGCGCCACATCACAGGAAGGAGCGGCGATGCCTCTACGCTACGCACATATCGTGGCCGTTTTGATCATTTATCCGCGCATTTATTGGGGAGTCGCTTGGCCTTGACGCATGAGGAACAGTGTCACGGTGTGCTTTTCGCACTTTAAACCTGGTTTAGTGGTTTTCCTGAGTGCCATCTGCAGAACGGCTTCGGTCCTGGCAGCAAGGATGCCATGGGACAAGCTTTGTGGCGGAATTAATTGCTCGCCTCTCTCGCCAGCGAGAGAGAGAGGGGTTGTTGTTGTCGAGGGTCGGGTGAACAGCAGCCCGTAGCCACTATCGGCAGAAGCGGATTGACGCGCGGTTTCGCGCGCATTTCGCATGATTGATGGGATGATTGATGGCACTTCGTGACATTATGGCATCCGGTCACGGCACCGCCGACGATATTGTGGCTCCTCCCGGCAGATCCAATATGTGGATGATTTTTATCGCCATGTTTGGAATGGCAGAAACATGTTTTTTTAATCGATTTATCTGATCCATTCATTAATAAAGAAAAAAATGTCCGCGAACCAATCCATGATTAGATGGTTAGGAGAACGTTAGTATCCCAAGCCCGCCAGGGTTCTAAGCCTTTTACTTAATATTGGTGCTCAAATTATTCCTGAATTTATTATGCCGGTTCAGTCTCTTGGGGGTATTCATAGTGGCAGAACGCGTGTGTGCGTGTGCGAGTTAATAGGGGTTACTTGTGTATGTGAGTGACTTCGATTGTATTGTGTTTAGAAAAAAAATGCATAGATAGATAATACAAAAAATCGAAAAGCAACATCCTACAAGGCACGCGGACTACTCTTAAACCAAAAAGGCCCACAGCCCGTTCATAAAAAAAATCCCCACAGCCACAACGACAGACCAATAAGCACTCGCAAGAGCAACTCCTGAAAGACCCTGATATATATAGGTCTCAAATCAAAAAGGCTTGGAATACGTCAACAAATGATAACATGCCAGTTATTCAAAAAAGCCAAAAGACATCCGCCCGGCTTTATATTAATAAAGCCATACAGCCAAACGATACAAGGTATTGAGGAAATCCTCGGAAGTTGATGAAAGAAAATACATGACAAAGCAAGCCAAAAATACTAGAAACGCACAACCATGTACCTAAACGCCTCAGGCATCTTATTGGTGCAGAGGTTGGGTGTAGTTGGTATCTTCTTGATATTAATATATTCCCCTTTTCGAAAAAAATGCCTCAGGCATAGGCGAGGGATGGTTGCCTAATGGGCGGTACGCTCATGGTGACCGGAGGTGGCAGGGGAGCTCCTGGGAGGGAGGCACGGGCCTCCCGACCTTGCTGTCGCCATGATCTGGAGTAGTTGGGTTTGTTCTGGGGAGAGCCGGCCTTCTGCCCCTTTACCAGTCGGCGGCATCGGTAAACCGTGGCGAGGGTGGTGGGGCAGTTGCGAATGCCAGGGCGACGACCCTGGTGGTGGGAGTCGTGGTGCTTGCAGGCATAGCTCGTGGCTCAGGTGCGGGATACATCCATGGTCGTGACGTGTTGATGACGATTGGTGTTTGCTGCAGTAGTCTGGCCATACCATGTTTTGGGCGGGGATAGTGCTAGTCGGGGTGAAAGCTTTGTCTGTCTCTTGCCAAGACGGCGGTGACGGCGCCCATGGATGTCCTCTCTTCTTGAAGGCAATGTCACAGCTGCTCTTTTCCCTCCAAGACACTCCAGATGAAGTATCATATCCTTTGGGCCAGGCGTTGGTGACACTCTGATGCCGTGCCCTTCATAAGGCACCGCCTTGAAGACCTTGGTTCGTCGATATTCAGCTTCGTCCCCGTCAACTTCAAGTGATGCTCATTTTTGCTTGTCTGACATTTGCTTGGAGGTGTATGAGGTGATGCAACAATTCTTCAACACCTCTGTATCCAATGAGTGTGGCATTGTGTTTGTATGCAGTGGGTTGTATCTTGGTCGTTGATTTATCGATAAAACAGGTGTGAGCCTTGCGGACACGCCGCTAAGAGAAAGCAAAGAAGACACGTTGTTGATACATCTCCAATGTATATATAATTTTATATGATTCATACCACATTACTATCCACGGACACGGGCGGGTCATTGGGGCCGGCCAGCATCGTTGTTCGGGCAGCCTTAGAAGACGAGCCGCGACGTAGCAAGATTCGACGAGCCAAATTTGATCCAACCCACGAGGCCTGCCACAACCTAACCCTAGATCTATCCCACCGCCGGCCACCAACCAGGCCCGAGCATTGCCCTCGGCCCAAGCCAACAAGGAGGCCACGGTGCCTTCGTAGAAGGTGCCGAAAAATCAGAGCATCAGACCGCCGCTCCCAAGCACACTGGGGCCCTTGTTTGCGTCGCCACAACGAGGTCCACCCGATGCACGCTCGACCGCACGCACACCCGGGCACCAATGTCAACAGCCATCCACGTGGCCATTGCACCACTTCCCACGAGCACGTCGCCACCATTGTCACGCCACCAAATCACGGAAACTCGATGCCTCCTTCCACCCACGAGCAGAGGGAAGAAGGGCCCCGCTGCCGGCCGCCACAGGGCCCTTTGCCCTAGCGGCTCAGACCGATGGAGATGACGGGGAAAGAGGTGGAGGACGGCACACGAGGTTAGGGTTGGGGGGTTTTCAAACAGTATATAGGACCCTTCACGATTTTGCTCCTCCTTAATATCTCCTTGAAAATGACAACATAAACATTATAAGAGCATATACAACCCCACTTGGCAAATCCGACCCCCTATACGTCCATGGACGTGCTCGGGCACCCATGCGGGCGCATCCGAGCGGCCCCTCATATTTCCCTCTCGGCATCCACATATCTCAAATCCGGACTCTCAAATCCATCCAGGTTGATCATACAAGCCATTGTCGCACGTAGATAGCAAGTGTTGGTACGAAGGATAGATAGCGTTTACATAAAATTTATTTTAAGTGCCAAACTCAAGCATTGGCTCCTTGGTTGCCATTGTGGATCCACATGTGCTCCACGAGATCATTGAGTAGTTGTGTGTGCACCTGATGACCTCAAAGATTCCGATGCATCTATAGAAAGTTCATAAGCTGAGCCGCATCTTGATCTTTCGTGATTCAGCTTGTTCTCCAGGTGCTTCGAAATCATGAGTTCGGGCTACACCATCACCATCATCCTCGACAATCATATTGTGCAGAATAGCACAACATGTCATCAACTGCCATAAAGTTTCTGATTCCCACATCATCGCAGCGCTCCGCACAATTGCCCAACGAGTCTCAATCACACCAAATGCCCTCTCCACGTCCTTCCTGGACGCTTCCTGGATTGATGCAAAGTAGCTCTCATTACTGCCAAGCGGTTTGGATATGGTCTTCACAAATGCCGCCCACCGAGGATAGATAGCATCGGCAAGGTAATATCCCATGTTGTACTCTCGGCCATTGACGGTGTAGTTGCACATCGGTGATTCCCCTTTGCAAAGCCTCCTGAACACCGGTGATCATTGAAGCACGTTAATGTCGTTGTGAGAACCCGGCATTCCAAATAAAACATGCCAAATACATAAGTCATGTGATGCCACCGCTTCTAGTATGATGGTCGCCTCTCTGGTGTGAGCTTGATACATTCCCCGCAAACCTTTGGGTGCGGTTCTTCCATTGTCAATGCATGCAATCAATTGATCCGAGCATTCTTGGATACCCCCTTGCCTCTCCAATAGACAACAACTTCTCTGTGTCCTGCACATTTGGTCTATGAGATACTCAAGTCCAAACACCACCATGGCGCGAGCAAACTTGACAGTAGTCTTCAAGCACGTGCTCTACCCTATCCTGATCATCTCACCAACGACATATGCAGTAGTACCAAGTGCAAGCATCCTCAAAGCAGTCTGATACGTCCATTTTGCATCATGCTTACAAGTTGATATTTATTGCATTATGGGTTGTTCATACATGTTTTGTCACAATACTTATGCCTTTTCCCTCTTATTTTGCAAGGTTTACATTAAGAAGGGGGAATGCCGGCAGTTGGAATTCTGGGCTGGAAAAGGAGCAAACTCTGGAAACCTATTCTGCACAACTCCAAAAGCCCCGAAACTCCACAGAACATTTTTTCGGAAAATATAAAAAATATCTGGCGGAAGAAATCCACGAGAGGGGCCACTGGCTGGCCTCGAGGGTGGGGGCGCGCCCCCCTTCCCAGGGCACGCCCCCATGCCTCAAGGGCTAGCCGGTGGGCCCCCGGTGCCCATCTTCTCCTATATGAAGTGTTTTGACCTGGAAAAAATCATAAGAATGCTTTCGGGACCAGACGCCGCCGTCTCGAGGCGGAACCGAGGCGGAAACCAATCTAGGGCTCCGGCAGAGCTATTCTGCCGGGGATACTTCCCTCCGGGAGGGGGAAATCGTCACCGCCGTCATCACCAACAACTCTCCCATCTTGGGGAGGGCTATCTTCATCAACATCTTCACCAGAACCATTTCCTCTCAAACCCTAGTTCATCTCTTGTATCCAATCTTTGTACCCGAACCTCAGATTGGTACATGTTGGTTGCTAGTAGTGTTGATTACTCCTTGTAGTTGATGCTAGTTGGTTTATTTGGTGGAAGATCATATGTTGAGATCCATTATGCATATTAATACCCCTCTGATCATGAACAATATTATGTCTTGTGAGTAGTTGCTTTTGTTCATGAGGAAATGGGAGAAGTCTTGCTATTAGTAGTCATGTGAATTTGGTCTTTGTTCGATATTTTGATGAGATGTATGTTGTCTTTCCTCTAGTGGTGTCATGTGAACGTCGACTACATGAAACTTCACCATTATTTGGGCCTAGAGGAAGGCATTGGGAAGTAATAAGTAGATGATGGGTTGCTAGAGCGACAGAAGCTTAAACCCTAGTTTATGCGTTGCTTCGTAAGGGGCTGATTTGGATCCATATGTTTCAGGCTATGGTTAGGTTTACCTTAATACTTCTTTTGTAGTTGCGGATGCTTGCATTAGAGGTTAATCATAAGTGGGAGGCTTGTCCAAGTAAGGGCAGCACCCAAGCACCGGTCCACCCACATACCAAATTATCAAAGTACCGAACGCGAATCAGATGATCGTGATGAAAACTAGCTTGACGGTAATTCCCATATGTCCTCGCGGGAGCTTAACCTTGCATAAGAGTTTGTCCAGGCTTGTCCTTTGCTATAAAAAGGATTGGGCCACCTTGCTGCACCTTATTTACTTTTACTGTTTGTCACTTGCTACCAATTATCTTTTCACAAAACTATCTCTCACCTATAATTTCAGTGCTTGCAGAGAATACCTTACTGAAAACTGCCTATCATTTCCTTCTGCTCCTCGTTGGGTTTGACACTCTTACTTATCGAAAGGACTACGATAGATCCCCTACACTTGTGGGTCATCAAGACTCTTTTCTGGCGCCATTGACGGGGAGTGAAGCGCCTTTGGTAAGTGGAATTTGGTAAGGAAAAATTTATATAGTGTGCTGAAATTTATTGTCACTTGTTACTATGGCTCAAAATCCTTTGAGGGGCTTGTTCGGGGTATCTTCACCCCGAGCAAAAGAGCAAAGAGTTGCTCCTCAACCTACTACACCTAATGAAAATATTTGCTTTGAGATTCCTTCGGGTATGATAGAGAAACTGCTTGAAAATCCCTATACAGGAGACGGAACACTTCACTCCGATTTACATCTTATCTATGTGGATGAAGTTTGTGGATTGTTTAAGCTTGCAGGTATGCCCGAGGATGTTATCAAGAAGAAGGTCTTCCCTTTATCTTTCAAGGGAGATGCATTGACATGGTTTAGGCTATGCGATGATATGGGATCATGGAACTATAATCGTCTGAAGTTGGAATTTCATCAGAAGTTCTACCCTATGCACCAGGTTCGTCGTGATCGTAATTATATTTATAATTTCTGGCCACGCGAAGGAGAAAGCATCGCTCAATCTTGGGGGAGGCTTAAGTCAATGTTATATTCATGCCCCAACCATGAGCTCTCAAGAAAGATGATCATCCAAAAAAAATATGCTCGGCTTTCTCTCAATAATCGCAGCATGCTCGATAATTCTTGCTCTAGCTGTTTTATGATGTAGACTATTGAATTCAAATGTGATTTATTGGAAAGAATTAAACACAACTCCGAAGATTGGGATCTCGACGAAGGTAAGGAGTCAGGTATGACCCCTAAGTTTGATTGTGTTAAAACTTTTATGGATACCGATGTTTTCCGTGAGTTTAGAACTAAATATGGACTTGACTCTGAGATAGTAGCTTCTTTCTGTGAATCTTTTGCTACTCATGTTGATCTCCCCAAGGAGAAGTGGTTTAAATAACACCCCCCTATTGAAGTAAAAGTAGTTGAACCTATTAAAGTTGAAGAAAAGACCATCACTTATAATGTTGATCCTATAATACCTACCGCTTATATTGAGAAACCACATTTCCCTGTTAGGATAAAGGATCATGCTCAAGCTTCAACTGTAGTTTGTAAGAGTAATACTAGAACACCTACACCCTCTGAGCAAATTAAAGTTGAACCTAGTGTTGCTATGGTTAAAGATCTCTTGGTAGAAGATTTAGATGGACATGTTATTTATCTCCAAGAAGAGTCTGCTAGGATAGCCAAACCCAATGCTAGGAATAAACATAAACCTATCTTAGGCTTGCCCGTTATCTCTGTTAAGATAGGAGATCATTGCTATCATGGTTTGTGCGACGTAGGTACTAGTGCGAGCATTAACCCTTTTGATTTGTATAACGAAATTATGCATGATATTGCACCTGTTGAGTTAGAAGGGATTGATGTTACTATTAAGCTTGCTAATAGAGAAACTATTTCACCGGTTGGGATTGTTAGAGATATTGAAGTCTTGTGTGGGAAGATTAAATACCCTACTAATTTTCTTGTTCTTAGTTCCCCACAAGACGCTTTCTGTCCCATAATCTTTGGTAGACCCTTCTTGAATACTGTTAATGCCAAGATAGACTGCGTGAAAGATATTGTCACTATCGGATTGGGGGATATGTCTCATGATTTTAACTTTGCTAAATTCCGTAGACAACCCCTTGAAAAGGCACCATCCAGTAAGGATGAACTTATTGGTCTTGCTTCTATTGCCGTGCCACCTAATGATCCTTTAAAACAATACTTGCTAGACCATGAAAATTATATGCATATGAATGAAAGAAGGGAGATAGATGAAATATTCCTTACACAGGGCCCCGTATTGAAAAACAACTTGCATGTTGAAATCCTAGGGGATCCCCCTCCACCCAAGGGTGATCCCGTGTTTGAACTTAAACCTTTGCCTGATAATCTTAAGTATGTTTATCTTGATGAAAAGAAGATATATCCTGTTATTATTAGTGCTAACCTTTCAGAGCATGAAGAAGAAACATTATTGAAAACTCTAAAGAAGCACCGAGCTGCTATTGGATATACTCTGGATGTTCTTAAGGGCATTAGGCCGACTATATGTCAACACAATATAAAATTAGAAGAAAATGCTAAGCGAGTTGTTGAGCATCAGCGACGGTTAAATCCTAAGATGAAAGAAGTGGTAAGGAAGGAAATTCTAAAGCTCCTAGAGGCAGGTATTATCTATCCCATTGCTGATAGTCAGTGGGTAAGTCATGTCCATTGTGTTCCCAAGAAAGGAGGTATGACTGTCGTCCCTAATGATACAGATGAATTGATCCCGCAAAGAATAGTTACAGGTTATAGGATGGTAATTGATTTCCGTAAGTTAAATAAAGCTACTAAGAAAGATCATTATCCCTTGCCATTTATTGATCAAATGCTAGAAAGGTTATCCAAACATACTTGTTTCTGCTTTCTAGATGATTATTCTGGTTTCTCTCAAATACCTGTGTCAAAAGGGGATCCAGAAAAGACCACCTTTACTTGTCCCTTCGGTACCTTTGCTTATAGACGTATGCCTTTTGGTCTATGTAATGCACCCGCTACCTTTCAAAGATGTATGATGGCTATATTCTCTAACTTTTGTGAAAAGATTGTTGAGGTTTTCATGGATGATTTCTTTGTTTACGGAACTTCTTTTGATGATTGCTTAAGAAACCTTGATCGAGTTTTGCAGAGATGCGAAGACACTAATCTTGTCTTGAATTGGGAGAAGTGCCACTTTATGGTTAATGTAGGCATTGTCTTGGGACATAAAATTTCTGAAAGAGGTATTGAAGTTGACAAAGCTAAAGTTGATGCTATTGAAAAGATGCCATGCCCTAAGGATATCAAAGGTATACGAAGTTTCCTTGGTCATGCTGGGTTTTATAGGAGGTTCATTAAGGACTTCTCCAAAATCTCCAGGCCTCTGACTAATCTTTTACAGAAAGATATTCTTTTTGTCTATAAAGATGATTGTCTAGAAGCATTTGAAATACTTAAGAAAGCATTGATCTCTGCAGCTATTGTCCAGCCTCCTGACTGGAATTTACCATTTGAGATTATGTGCGATGCTAGTGATTATGCTGTAGGAGCTGTTTTAGGGCAAAGAGTTGATAAGAAATTGAATGTTATCCAGTATGCTAGTAAAACTCTAGATAATGCCCAAAGAAATTATGCCACCACTGAGAAAGAATTCTTAGCAGTTGTGTTTGCTTGTGATAAGTTTAGACCCTATATCGTTGATTCTAAAGTAACTATTCACACTGATCATGCTGCTATAAAATACCTTATGGAAAAGAAAGATGCTAAACCTAGACTTATTAGATGGGTCCTCTTGCTGCAAGAATTTGACTTACATATTATTGATAATGAGGGAGCTGAGAACCCCGTAGCAGACAACTTGTCTAGGTTAGAGAATATACTTGATGACCCACAACCTATTGATGATAGCTTTCCTGATGAACAACTAGCTGTCATAAATACTTCTCGTACTGCTCCATGGTATGCTGATTATGCTAATTATATCGTTGCTAAGTTTATACCTCCTAGCTTCACATACCAGCAAAAGAAAAAGTTCTTCTATGATTTGAGACATTACTTTTGGGATGACCCACATCTTTATAAAGAAGGAGTAGATGGTATTATTAGACGTTGTGTACCTGAGCATGAACAGGAACAGATCTTACGCAAGTGCCACTCCGAAGCTTATGGAGGACACCATGCGGGAGACAGAACTGCACACAAGGTATTGCAATCCGGTTTTTATTAGCCTACTCTCTTCAAGGATGCCCGTAAGTTTGTCTTATCATGTGATGAATGTCAAAGAATTGGTAATATTAGTAGACGTCAAGAAATGCCTATGAATTATTCACTTGTTATTGAACCATTTGATGTTTGGGGCTTTGATTATATGAGACCTTTTCCTTCCTCTAATGGGTACACACATATTTTAGTCGCTGTTGATTACGTTACTAAGTGGGTAGAAGCTATTCCAACTAGTAGTGCTAATCATAACACCTCTATTAAGATGCTTAAATAAGTTATATTTCCGAGGTTTGGAGTCCCTAGATATCTAATGATTGATGGTGGTTCACACTTTATTCATGGTGCTTTCCGTAAGATGCTTGTTAAGTATGATGTCAACCATAGAATTGCATCACCTTATCACCCACAGACTAGTGGTCAAGTTGAATTAAGTAATAGGGAGTTGAAACTAAACTTGCAAAAGATAGTTAATAGGTCTAGAAAGAATTGGTTCAAGAAACTAGATGATGCATTATGGGCCTATAGAACTGCATACAAAAATCCTATGGGTATGTCTCCATATAAGATGGTATATGGAAAAGCTTGTCACTTACCTCTTGAGCTAGAACATAAGGCATATTGGGCTATCAAAGAGCTCAATTATGATTTCAAACTTGACGGTGAAAAGAGGCTATTTGATATTAGCTGTCTCGATGAATGGAGAACCCAGGCCTACGAGAATGCAAAGTTATTTAAAGAAAAAGTTAAAAGATGGCATGACAAAAGGATACAAAAGCGTGAGTTTAACGTAGGTGATTATGTTTTGCTATTCAACTCTCGTTTAAGATTTTTTGCAGGAAAACTTCTCTCCAAGTGGGAGGGACCTTACATTATCGAGGAGGTCTATCGTTCTGGTGCCATAAAAATTAACAACTTCGAAGGCACAAATCCGAAGGTGGTGAATGGTCAAAGGATCAAACATTATATCTCAGGTAATCCTATAAATGTTGAAGCTAATATTATTGAAACCATAACCCCGGAGGAATACATAAGGGACACTTTCCAGAACGATTCAGCCTCCGAAAAGGAAGAGGTACGTGATACGGTAAGTAAACCGACTCCAAACAGTTCTAAAGGCATTTTTTCTCCGTTTTGGAATATTTAGAAAAATAGAAAAATAAACCGCAGTCCGGAGGAGACACGGGGCCTCCTCGAGGGTAGGGGCGCGCCCCCCTTCCCAGGGCGCGCCCCCTTCCTCGAGGGCACCCCGTGTGTCCCCTGGACTCCGTTTTCTTGTGGGTTACTCCTTTTGTTCGGGAAAAAATCATTATATATACTCCTGGAGGTTTTGACCTCTGTATCACGCAGAATTCCTTTGTTTTCGTTTCCAGCTATTGTTTTTGACAGATCCAGATCATCATGGCGTCCTCCAACACCCCCAAGGACAAGTTCTTCGAGAAGGTCATCAACCCCTACCTTGCGGAGGTGCTGCACCACCCCAAAACCATGGAGTTGCACGAGGGGGTGCTGCACATCCGTGATGTTGAGGGACCGAGAAGGACCGGAAGCGTGGAGACAAGGCTCGAAGCAATGGAGCAACAAGTTTTCAAGTGCCAAGGCATGGTGGAACGAGGACTCGACGCCAACCACATGATGATCTCGGAGCTTGCCAACAACCTCAAGATGGACTCAAGGATCTTCGGGGAAGCCATCTCCAATCTTCAAGAGAAGATCGATCACCTCCAAGCCCAGATCTATGACCTGCAAAACCAAAACTGTGAGTATCAATATAGATTCAAGAACATGAGTTTGGCTGCATATTTGAGTATCCCGGAGACTCGATCATCCTTCTATGATGGTGAGCCCATGCCTTGGAAGAACAACAAGCCTACATCAGCAACAACTCCATCATCACCAACCCCGAAGAAGGAGACATAATCATATGGGTATGGGCACTCCCCTTGGCAACTGCCAAGCTTGGGGGAGTGACCTCATTATCATATCACCATCACTCCTATCTTTACCGTTTTACTTAGTTCGATCCTTTTGGTAGTATCTTGATCTATTAGAATAAAGTTAGCATGATCTAGTCGTGAGCTTTATCCTTTGTAATCGAGTCCGTGAGCTATATAATAAAGATTAGTGTTGAGTCAAGGGCTTGATTTCCTCACTTGGGTCATGATAAAAAAGAAAGAGAACAAAAAAGAGTATGAAAGAGATCATATCGATCTTATGGGAAGTAATGACTTCACATACAAGAGTATGATAAATAAAAGTTGTTGGGAGGTGACAAACATAGTTTTGGTCATCGTTGCAATTAATAGGAAGTAGTAAAAGAAGAGAGGCTTCACATACAAATATACTATCTTGGACATCTTTTATGATTGTGAGCACTCATTAAAGTATGACATGCTAAAGAGTTGATGTTGGACAAGGAAGACAACATAATGGGTTATGTCTTCTTATATCCGAAATAAAGTATATTGTCACGGATCTTCCAACATGTTGAGCTTGCCTTTCTCCCTCATGCTAGCCAAAACTCCTTGCACTAAGTAGAGATACTACTTGTGCTTCCATATATCTTTAAACCCAGTTTTGCCATGAGAGTCCACCATACCTACCTATGGATCGAGAAAGATCCTTCCAAGTAAGTTGTCATGTTGTAAACTCGCTAAAATATGTATGACTTATTAGTGTGGGAGAAATTAGCTTTATACGAGCTTGTGATATGGAAGTAATAAAAGCGATGGACTGCATAATAAAGGTCCTTATCACAAGTGGCAATACAAAGCGAAGTTCTTCTATGCTAAGACTTTGTGCATCCAACCATAAAAACACATGACAACCTCTGCTTCCCTCTGCGAAGGGCCTATCTTTTATTCTTGTCTTATAAGTGTCAAGGTGAGATCCACCTTTCCTTGTTCATTTTATCCTTTGGCAAGCACATTGTGTTGGAAAGATCCTGATATATATACCCACTTGGATGTAAGTTTTCATGATCTATTACTGTTGACATTACGCTTGAGGTAAAAGGTTGGGTGGCAACACCATAAGCCCCTATCTTTCTCTGTGTCCGATTAAAACTCCATAAACATAAGTATTGCGTGAGTGTGAGCAATTGTGAAAGACTATATGATAGTTGAGTATGTAGGCTTGCTGAAAAGCTCTTATATTGACTCTTTCCAATATTACGATAAATTGCAATTGCTTCAATGACCGAGATCAAAGTTTGTTAGTTTCCAATGAAGTTTATGATGCATACTTAATACTGTGGATAAATTGTTACTTTAGCATAATGATAATATGACTATATTTATATAAGTTGCTGTTATGAGAATGATCATGATGCCCTCATGTCTGTATTCTGTTTTTATCGACACCTCTATCTTTAAACATGTGGACATATTTCTCGATATCGGCTTTCGCTTGAGGACAAGCGAGGTCTAAGCTTGGGGGAGTTGATACGTCCATTTTGCATCATGCTTACAAGTTGATATTTATTGCATTATGGGCTGTTCATACATGTTTTGTCACAGTACTTATGCCTTTTCCCTCTTATTTTGCAAGGTTTACATGAAGAAGGGGGAATGCCGGCAGCTGGAATTCTCGGCTGGAAAAGGAGCAAACTCTGGAAACCTATTCTGCACAACTCCAAAAGCCCCGAAACTCCACAGAACATTTTTTCGGAAAATATAAAAAATATCTGGCGGAAGAAATCCACGAGAGGGGCCACTGGCTGGCCTCGAGGATGGGGGGCGCGCCCCCCTGCCTCGAGGGCCAGTCGATGGGCCCTCGGTGCCCATCTTCTCCTATATGAAGTGTTTTGACCTGGAAAAAATCATAAGGAGGCTTTCGGGACCAAACGCCGCCGTCTCGAGGCGGAACCGAGGCGGAAACCAAACTAGGGCTCCGACAGAGCTGTTCTGCCGGGGATATGATGACCCACAACCGTAAGGGATCTATTGCAGCGTTTTCGATAAGTAAGAGTGTCGAACCCAACGAGGAGCAGAAGGTATTGATAAGTGATTCTGAGCAAGGAATAACTGCAAGCACTGAAAGATAACTTTTTAGGGGTTTTCTTGATATAAGCAACAGGAAAGTTAAAGCGAGCAAAGTAAAAGGCACTGGAGAGTACAAGTGGCCCAATCCTTTCTGAGCAAAGGAGAGGCCTAGCAACTGAACTTATAAAGGCTAAAGTGTTCTTGAGGACACACGGGAGAGGTAGTCATGTGCTTTCGCCATATTCCGTATCGGTACTATGTGATGTGTTGATAAGTGTTGAGTGGGTGGATCTATGCTAGTACACCCTCTAGACTAAGATGAGTGCACTCTTATGATTAAACACCTTGCAAGCATCCGCAAATACAAGATAGTATTTAAGGCAAAAGCCTAACCATAGCAATACGATCGATGATCCATTGTTCCCTTGTGCAAAAGTGTGCGAACTGGGGTTCAGGTTTCTGTCACTCCGGCAACCCACCGTAAGCATTCTTTGTACACAATGTATTCCCCTAGGTCCTTAATAAGGCGAAGTGTTGAGTGTTCGACTCACACAACACCACTAGGAAAATAACAACACAACTTAAGTATCAAACAACACATATTACTTCAACATCATATGACTACTAACAACAAGACTATTCCCATGTCCTCAAGAACTAAAGTAACTACTCACAAGACATAAAAGAGATCATGATCAGTGGATATGGATGGGTGATAAACAATCTGGACATAATGATATTTCTCCAACAAAACTCAATAGCATTCACCACAAAATAGTAATCAACACCGATAGAGTAGAGAGGATAGATAGTACGGTTTACAACACAAGTTGCAAGTGTGAGATGAGATTGGATGAAGATGGAGATGGTGCTGATGTTGGGGATGATGTTGATGATGATCTCGATGATGCCCGTGACGATGGTGATGACGATGGCGATGATCTCCCCTTCCGGGAGGTGATCTCCCCGGCGGAATCTGCCCGCCGGAGATGGCTTTTTCTTCTCTGTAGGTTTCCGCCACGGAGCGGCGGCAGAACTCCGTTCTTTATTAGGGTTTCTGGATGAAGAGGAGTATATAGGCCAAAGGGGGGAACCTGGAGTGGGCCAGGGGCTCCAGGCGCCCTCCCGGCGCGGCCAGGGTGGGGGCCGCGCCAGGTGGCCGCCTGGGCACCCTGTGGCCCCCCTCTGGTTGCTCTTTTGCGTATCTTCGTGATCCTTCTGGAAAATACCCTCCGTCGATTTTCAGGTAATTTGGAGGTATTCTTCTTCAGCAACTCAGCGTCCACTTTTTACCGCTAAATCCTGCGTCTGCTGCTTCGGCACCGGAAAGTTGCAAACTGTGTAAAATAGGCCAAAACAACATAAGAACATCATCGTAATGTGAAATATATCAATGAATAAGGATAAATTACGATATAAAATAGTGATGCATTTTGGACGTATCAACACCCCCAAGCTTAGACCTCGCTTGTCCCCAAGCGAATACTGAGCTTGGTAAACCTGTCCACAAGTTTAGAGAGTGAAGTGTCGATAAATAGAATACGGACAAGAAGCATCACAGTTTCTTCACCAAACTCAAATATCCTCAACAGCAATCTTCAACTCATTAGGCCCTTATAAAAGAGTGGTAACACTTATAATCGAAAGTAGGGCTAAGGAAACTCATCAAATCATGGCAAACATGTCTATTGGTCAAAGAACAACTAATAGCTTTTACTTTTGCTCTTTCTCTTTATGTTCTGATGATATTAATTGAAGCTTTTGAAAGAACATGTTATTAGGCAAGAAGTGAAAGTGTTAACACAAAGGAAGATGTTTGCTTTAGCTGGGCTTGACAAACAACTTACTTATCAAATGGATAATGTCAACAAGGATATGATATGACAAATCTTAATGCAACTTTATATGAATGAATCCTCATCAACATCAAATGTCTGCTCTCTTTAAGAATAGAAGGAAGTAGGAATAACTGACTCATCCTAAAACTAAGAGATAGGCCCTGCTCTAGGGAAGTAGGGAAAACTCATGTGCTATCCTTAAATCAAACAGAATGAAAACAAGTTTTGAGAGGTGCATGATTTGTCAACGAATGTTAATAGATAACTCAATTACTTCTTGAGCTGGACAAGTTTCGAGGAACGGCTCCCGCACGGGGACGATCACGTCCCCTTAATCTCCTTTGTTTATCGCTGCCAAAGTTTTCTGATTTCTCATGAACAAAGCGTGAAGGAGGGTTTGTTTGTTGTATTATCTTTTATGAGCCGGGCGCACTCATGCCAGTTCCTCCTCGTATTAGGGGTTTGCAGATTAGACATGCAATCCCGGGGTAAAACTTGTCCAACTTAAAAAGATCATGAATTAACTACTACTTCCTCATGAGCTAAAACAGGGGCACAAAATAGAAGATTTTGAACATTTAAGGATAACACACAAATTCTATACTTTAGGAGGTGGTAGTGGAATACCACGAATAGGAAGGTATGGTGGACTCATATGGAAGGTATTGGTTTAAGGGTATGGATGCACAAGCAGAATTCCGCTTAGTACAGAGTTTAGGCTAGCAAAGGCTTTGAGAGAACAGACAATTGATGATGACTAAGATGCAAAGCAATATAAAGCATAAACATTAAAATAAGCATAACACATCAAGTTGTCTTCCTTGTCAGCATAACACTTCAAGCATAATAACATAAAGGTTTTGGCTATGTCGCTACTTTAAGAAAATCATGCTTGTTGTTATGACCAAAGCTATGTTTGCCAAGATTAAATAAAGTTTTCAAAGCCATACCTGATATAAGGTCAATACTCCTCATAAGAATCATCATATAAGGTCGATTGCGTGAAGAGAATACCGAGTGCAGCAAGGGAACCAATAGACTTCTCATTATTATTCCATCATAGACGACTCCACACTCACGGATACAATCTCTCCACAGAAGGAGTGATAGACCTCAATGCACACACCTATTTCATATAATAACCTCCCTAAACATGATACGACTCTACTTGACTCTAAAAGACAAAAGATAAAGATAAAGATACCGGGCACTCCCCCAAGCTTGGAACAAGCCAAGGGGATGCCATTACCCAAGGAGATTTCACTCCTCATTCTTGTTGACGTTAATCACGTAGTCCTCGGCGAAGCGCTTCCATGGAAGGGGTTCTCCAGTCTCATATGAGAAGTTTGTCTCCTGAATCCTGCATGCAGCACCCATACCCATGCGCATAAACCTTAGTTCATACTCACAGTTCTGGTGATGTAGATCATAAATTTTCCCTTGGAGCTCTTCAATTCTTTCTTCTGATGCAGTGATGCTTTTCCACATCTCCTTCATCTCCTTCAGGAAGTAGGTCTTCAGCTCGTTGATGATGTCAAAGTTAGCTTCAACACCACGCTCGGTCATCTTCTTGTACTTGAAGACTTCTTGCTCCACTTCTTCTAGCCTGGCCTGGATGCTCCCCTCCTTGATAGGTCCCTTCAGATCTTCTTGATGGAGGACACCGTCCTCCATCCGAACAACCTGAGGGTGCTTCTTCACCTCAGCGAGGTAAGGGTTGATGACGTTGACGACGAACTTGTCCTTGGGGGAACTTGGGGAAGCCATGGCACCTAGGTCCAGCCAAAAGATTTCCTGGCAGAAACAGATCGAAAAGAAAACACACGAAATCGCGAGATACGTTGCCGGAACAATCCGGGCAAATATATAGCAAAAATTTCTGCACAGAAAGGAAGGTAACAAGATAAAGTGGGGTCGGATACGGACTCCTGGGTGCCCAGGCGGTCTCCCGGCGCGGCCAGGAGGTAGGCCGCGCCAGGGGGGCGCCTGGGCCCCCTGGAGCTTGTCTCCGGCTCCACTTAGGCTTAGAATTTTCCTAATTTTGCAAAAACTCATAATATGGAACTTTTATGGCGGTTCGCGATGTTTCCTTACCGTAATACATACCTTTTCTTATTCTGCTTCTGCTGGTGTCTGAAACAGTGCTGCAACATGTTCTTCGTGAGTTGTTGTGTATATCATATTCACATCAACATTGACAGGGTCTCCTGCTATGTAATGCTTAAGTCTTTGCCCATTCACAACTTGAGGTTTGGTGCCTTCAAAATTGTTAATCTTGATTGCACCAGACCGATAGACTGCTTCTATATGAAATGGTCCTTCCCACCTGGAAAGTAGTTTGCCTGGAGAAAACCTGAAACGGGATCTAAACGACAAAACTTTATCACCAACATTAAATTCACGTTTTAGAATCCTCCTATCATGCCACTTCTTTACCTTTTCCTTGAACATTTTAGCGCTCTCGTAAGCTTCACTTCTCCACTTATCTAGAGAAGTCAAGTTCATGAGACGCTTCTCACCAGCTAACTTTGGGTCAGCATTAAGCTCTCTAACAGCCCAGAAAGCTTTGTGCTCTAATTCTAATGGCAAATGGCAAGCCTTGCCATAAACCATCTTATAGGGGGACATGCCCATGGGGGTTTTGTAAGCAGTTCTATACGCCCACAAAGCATCTCCTAACTTATTGGACCAGTCCTTTCTATTTCTATTTACTGTCTTCTGCAAGATCAACTTGATCTCTCTATTGGTGAGCTCAACTTGCCCACTAGTTTGAGGATGGTACGGTGAAGCAATTCTATGATTGACATCGTACTTGGCTAAAGCTTTTCTAAAAGCTCCATGCGTGAAGTGTGATCCTCCATCAGTCATGAGATACCTAGGTACACCAAACCTAGGGAAAATCACATCTTTGAGCATTTTCAAAGATGACTTGTGATCAGCACTTTCAGTGGGGATTGCTTCGACCCACTTGGTCACATAATCAACAGCTACTAAAATGTGAGTGTACTTGTGCGAAGAAGGAAAAGGACCCATAAAATCAAAACCCTAGCAATCAAAAGGTTCAATCACTAGTGAGTAATTCATAGGCATCTCATTCCTTCTATTAATGTTACCAACTCTCTGACATTTATCACGGGCTAAAACATAATTTCTAGCATCCTTAAAGAGAGTAGGCCAATAAAAACCTGATTGAAGAACCTTATGTGCGGTCCTCTCACCGGCATGATGTCCTCCATAGGGACTATCATGACATTGTCTGAGAATGTCCTTCTGCTCATGTTCCGGTATGCATCTTCTCACGATCCCGTCTGGACCTTCTTTGAAAAGATGTGGTTCATACCAAAAGTAGTGCCTCAAATCATGAAAGAACTTCTTCCTTTGCTGAAATGTTAAACCTGGAGGCAAATACTTCGCAACGATAAAATTAGCATAATCTGCAAACCAAGGATCGGAAAGAGATTGTACTTTTACAACGGCAAGTTGTTCGTCTGGAAAACTGTCGTTGACTGGGATGGGATCATGCGGTATATCTTCCATCCTTGAAAGATTGTCCGCCACCGGATTGTCTTCTCCTTTCCTATCAACAATCTGCAAATCAAATTCTTGAAGAAGGAGTACCCATCTGATAAGCCTTGGCTTGGCATCCTTCTTTGTCATTAGGTACTTAATGGCAGCATGGTCAGTATGAATAATAACTTTGGAATCAACAATATACTGCCTAAACTTATCACAAGCAAACACTACAACTAAGAATTCCTTCTCAGTAGTAGCATAATTCTTTTGAGCACTATCAAGGGTTTTACTAGCATAATGTATAACATTCAATTTCTTATCAACCCTTTGCCCTAAAACAGCTCCAACAGCAAAATCACTAGAATCACACATAATCTCAAAAGGTAAATTCCAGTCAGGTGGTTGTACTATAGGAGCGGTTATTAAAGCTTTCTTAAGAACTTCAAAAGCCTCCTTACAATCTTCATCAAATACAAAAGGAACGTCCTTCTGGAGAAGATTAGTGAGGGGTATCGAAGTCTTAGAAAAGTCTTTAATAAATCTTCTATAGAAACCAGCATGACCGAGAAAACTGCGAATACCGTTGATGTCCCTTGGATAGGGCATCCTCTCAATTGCTTCGATCTTGGCCTTGTCCACCTCAATTCCCCTTTCGGAAATCTTGTGACCAAGAACAATTCCTTCGTTAACCATGAAGTGGCACTTCTCCCAGTTGAGTACCAGATTTGTCTCCTCACATCCCTGCAAAACTTTATTAAGGTTGTGGAGACAATGGTCAAAGGAAGTTCCATAGACGGAGAATTCGCCCATGAAGACTTCCACAATCTCCTCACAGAAACCATGAAAAATAGCAGACATACACCTTTGAAAAGTAGCAGGGGCATTACATAAACCAAAAGGCATGCGCCTGTAAGCATAAGTACCAAAGGGACAAGTAAAAGTGGTCTTCTCTTGATCAGCAGTGTTAACATGAATTTGAGAGAAGCCAGAATAACCATCGAGGTAACAAAAGTGGGTATTTTTGGATAACCTTTCAAGCATTTGGTCGATGAACGGCAACGGGTAGTGATCCTTCCTGGTTGCCTTGTTCAGCTTCCTGTAATCAATACACATTCTATATCCAATAATAATTCTCTAAGGTATTAGTTCATTCTTATCATTAGGAACCACAGTTGTACCTCCTTTCTTAGGAACACAATGTACCGGGCTTACCCACTTACTATCAGCTATAGGGTAGATAATACCTGCGGCTAGAAGCTTGAGAATCTCAGTTCTTACAACATCCATCATCTTCGGGTTCAACCGACATTGATGATCAACAACTGGTTTAGCATCGGGCTCAAGGTTGATAGTATGTTGACAGATAGATGGACTAATCCCCTTAAGGTCATCAAGGGTATAGCCAATTGCACCTCGGTGTTTACGAAGTACTTCCAATAGTCGCTCTTCTTCATATCCTGAAAGGTTAGAGTTGATAATAACAGGATATACTTTCTTTTCATCTAAATAAGCATACTTGAGCGTATCGGGAAGAGGTTTAAGATCGAACACCGGGTCTTCTTTTGGTTTAGATAAAATTCCCAAAGGTTCAACCGGAAGGTTGTGCTTCAGGATAGCAGGTTATCTCAAGAATATTTCATCTAGTTCATTTCTTTCCTGTATATGTAAATCATTCTCGCGGTCCTCCATATATTGCTGCAAAGGATCATTAGGGGGAATAGCAATAGAAGCAATACTTTCAATAATTTTATCATCACTAGGTAAATCGGTACCACGAGGCTGCTTAGAGAACTTAGAAAAGTTAAATTCATATGGCTCACCATTGAATTCAACAGAAACTTTACCTTTCTTGCAATCTATTATAGCTCCACAAGTTCTGAGAAAAGGTCTACCAAAAATAATAGGACAAAAATTGTCCCTCACTGAACCAAGTACTAGAAAGTCGATAGGGTATTTTACCTTTCCACATAGGACTTCAACGTTCTCACAATTCCGATAGGAGAGATAGTTGCTCTGTTTGCAAGATGAATGGTAACATCAACTTCTTCAAGTTCACAAGGTGAAATCTCACCGATGATCTCTTGATAAAGTGAATAGGGGATAGCACTAGCACTCGATCCCAAATCGCATAGCCCATAATAATTGTGATCTCCTATTTTAACAGATACTACTGGAGTACCTAAACTTGGGCCTTTATTCTTGGCTGTGACAATGTTAGTGGAAATAGCACAAAAATTTACATTGGAATCCAAAACATCATTAGTAACAAGGTCTTTAACCAATGCAACTTGAGGATCGACCTTGATCTGGTCCTCAGGCTCATCAATTCTTCTCTCACTTTTATTTATTATGCCTGCCACAAGAGAGTGCTCCCTTATCCTTTCGGGAAAAGGAGGCTTTTCATATATAACTGCAGGCAAAATAGGGTCAGCAACATGAATATCAACAGGTAACTCTTTGAAAGGTTCATGATGCTGATCTCTCTTCTTTTTAAAAGAATCATCATGAGAGGCAAAATCCTTACAGAAATCAATCATTAGATGGGAATCAAGACCAATCTTGGAGCAAAAGGTATTGAAGTAATCAGTTTTCACATAGCTCTCAATATAATCATGCTCATAATTTATAGCGGGTTCAATACCTTTATCGATTTCCCAATCTTCGGTATTCCTCTGGATCCTTTCAATGAGATCCCACCTTTCTTCAACACTCTTCGTCTGAAATACCCCACTAGAGGAGGCATCCAGCATCTCCTTATCTTGACAAGAAAGCCTGGCATAAAAATTTGTAAGTATAATTTCCTTGGGGAGCTCATGAATAGGACATTTGAGCATTAGGGACTTCAATCTCCCCCAAGCTTGAGCAATGCTTTCTCCGTCACGAGACCTAAAGTTATAGATATAGTTCCTGTCTCGATGAATTTCATGAAGAGGATAAAACTTGGTATAAAAGAGAGACATAAGCTCTTGCCAATCAAGCAAGTGTGAGTTATCGAGAAGCTTATAACAATCTGAAGCTTTATCTATAAGTGATACGGAGAACAATTTCCTCATGACAAACTCCATTGATACACCTGCAAGCTTAAATAATGAACATAGTTGTGACACATATAGCAAGTGTTCACCGGCATGTCTGTCTCCTGCATAACGATTAGCCAAAACATAATCGATAATACCAGCTGGTATTTTATAGGGCACAATTTCAGTAGGGGGAGGAGCAACCACCACAGATGTGGGGCGTCTTCCCACAAGCAACGATCCAACAGCAAGGTTGTCCATAAGGACAAAGAGCAGCAACAGCAAAATAAAAACAGAAATATAAAAACTTCCTTACCAGCTTCACTTACCAATAGCGCTACACTCCCCGGCAACGGCGCCAGAGAACGGTACTTGATGACCCACAACCGTAAGGGATCTATTGCAGCGTTTTCGATAAGTAAGAGTGTCGAACCCAACGAGGAGCAGAAGGTATTGATAAGTGATTCTGAGCAAGGAATAACTGCAAGCACTGAAAGATAACTTTTTAGGGGTTTTCTTGATATAAGCAACAGGAAAGTAAAAGCGAGCAAAGTAAAAGGCACTGGAGAGTAACAAGTGGCCCAATCCTTTCTAAGCAAAGGAGAGGCCTAGCAACTGAACTTATAAAGGCTAAAGTGTTCTTGAGGACACACGGGAGAGGTAGTCATGTGCTTTCGCCATATTCCGTATCGGTACTATGTGATGTGTTGATAAGTGTTGAGTGGGTGGATCTATGCTAGTACACCCTCTAGACTAAGATGAGTGCACTCTTATGATTAAACACCTTGCAAGCATCCGCAAATACAAGATAGTATTTAAGGCAAAAGCCTAACCATAGCAATACGATCGATGATCCATTGTTCCCTTGTGCAAAAGCGTGCGAACTGGGGTTCAGGTTTCTGTCACTCCGGCAACCCACCGTAAGCATTCTTTGTACACAATGTATTCCCCTAGGTCCTTAATAAGGCGAAGTGTTGAGTGTTCGACTCACACAACACCACTAGGAAAATAACAACACAACTTAAGTATCAAACAACACATATTACTTCAACATCATATGACTACTAACAACAAGACTTTTCCCATGTCCTCAAGAACTAAAGTAACTACTCACAAGACATAAAAGAGATCATGATCAGTGGAGATGGATGGGTGATAAACAATCTGGACATAATGATATTTCTCCACCAAAACTCAATAGCATTCACCACAAAATAGTAATCCACACCGATAGAGTAGAGAGGATAGATAGTACAGATTACAACACAAGTTGCAAGTGTGAGATGAGATTGGATGAAGATGGAGATGGTGCTGATGTTGGGGATGATGTTGATGATGATCTCGATGATGCCCGTGACGATGGTGATGACGATGGCGATGATCTCCCCTTCCGGGAGGTGATCTCCCCGGCGGAATCTGCCCGCCGGAGATGGCTTTTTCTTCTCTGTAGGTTTCCGCCACGGAGCGGCGGCGGAACTCCGTCAAAACTCTCTTTTTTAGGGTTTTTGGATGACGAGGAGTATATAGGACAAAGGGGGAAACCTGGAGTGGGCCAGGGGCTCCAGGCGCCCTCCCGGCGCGGCCAGGGTGGGGGCCGCGCCAGGTGGCCGCCTGGGCACCCTGTGGCCCCCCTCTGGTTGCTCTTTTGCGTATCTTCGTGATCCTTCTGGAAAATACCCTCCGTCGATTTTCAGGTAATTTAGAGGTATTCTTCTTCAGCAAATCAGCGTCCACTTTTTACCGCTGAATCCTGCGTCTGCTGCTTCGGCACCGGAAAGTTGCAAACTGTGTAAAATAGGCCAAAACAACATAAGAACATCAACGTAATGTGAAATATATCAATGAATAAGGATAAATTACGATATAAAATAGTGATGCATTTTGGACGTATCAGGATACTTCCCTCCGGGAGGGGGAAATCGTCACCGCCGTCATCACCAACAACTCTCCCATCTTGGGGAGGGCTATCTTCATCAACATCTTCACCAACACCATCTCCTCTCAAACCCTAGTTCATCTCTTGTATACAATCTTTGTACCCAAACCTCAGATTGGTACATGTTGGTTGCTAGTAGTGTTGATTACTCCTTGTAGTTGATGCTAGTTGGTTTATTTGGTGGAAGATCATATGTTCAGATCCATTATGCATATTAATACCCCTATGATCATGAACAATATTATGTCTTGTGAGTAGTTTCTTTTGTTCCTGAGGACATGGGAGAAGTCTTGCTATTAGTAGTCATGTGAATTTGGTCTTCGTTCGATATTTTGATGAGATGTATGTTGTCTTTCCTCTAGTGGTGTCATGTGAACGTCGACTACATGACACTTCACCATTATTTGAGCCTAGAAGAAGGCATTGGGAAGTAATAAGTAGATGATGGGTTGCTAGAGTGACAGAAGCTTAGACCCTAGTGTTGGAAATATGCCCTAGAGGCAATAATAAATTGGTTATTATTATATTTCCTTGTTCATGATAATTGTTTATTATCCATGCTAGAATTGTATTGATAGGAAACTCAGATACATGTGTGGATACATAGACAAACACCATGTCCCTAATAAGCCTCTAGTTGACTAGCTCGTTGCTCAACAGATGGTCACGGTTTCCTGACCATGGACAATGGATGTCGTTGATAACGGGATCACATCATTAGGAGAATGATGTAATGGACAAGACCCAATCCTAAGCCTAGCACAGATCGTGTAGTTCGTATGCTAAAGCTTTTCTATATGTCAAGTATCTTTTCCTTAGACCATGAGATTGTGCAACTCCCGGATACCGTAGGAATGCTTTGGGTGTACCAAACGTCACAACGTAACTGGGTGGCTATAAAGGTGCACTACTGGTATCTCCGAAAGTGTCCGTTGGGTTGGCACGAATCGAGACTGGGATTTGTCACTCCGTATGACGGAGAGGTATCTTTGGGCCCACTCGGTAGGACATCATCATAATGTGCACAATGTGATCAAGCAGTTGATCACGGGATGATGTGTTACAGAACGAGTAAAGAGACTTGCTGGTAACGAGATTGAACGAGGTATCGGTATACCGACGATCGAATCTCGGGCAAGTACTATGCCGATAGACATAGGGAATTGTATACGGGATTGATTGAATCCTTGACATTGTGGTTCAGCCGATGAGATCATCGTGGAGCATGTGGGAGCCAACATGGGTATCCAGATCCCGTTGTTGGTTATTGACCGGAGAGTTGTCTCGGCCATGTCTGCATGACTCCCGAGCCCGTAGGGTCTACACACTTAAGGTTTGATGACGCTAGGGTTATAGGGAAAGTAGTACGCGGTTACCGAATGTTGTTCGGAGTCCCGGATGAGATCCCGGGCGTCACGAGGAGTTCTGAAATGGTCCGGAGGTAAAGATTCATATATGGGAAGTCCCGTTTTGGTCATCGGAAAAGTTTTGGGCGCTATCGGTAGCGTACCGGGACCATCGGGAGGGTCCCGGGGGTCCACCGGGTGGGGCCACCGGCCCCAGAAGGCTGCATGAGCCAAGTGTGGGAGGGAACCAGCCCCAGGTGGGCTGGTGCGCCCCCCCCCCCCCCCCGCCCACCAGGGCCCAAGGCGCCTCCAAGAGGGGAGGGGGGCAAACCCTAGGGCAGATGGGCCCTAGGGCCCAATCTGGTGCGCCCCCCTCTCCCTCTCCCCCTCTGGCCGCCACCCTTAGATGGGATCTGGGGTGGCCGCACCCCTAGGGGTGGGAAACCCTAGAGGGGGTTCTAGGCTTCTCGCCCCTCGTTGGTTACCCCAAGTGGAAGGTGTGAGATGTAGTGTTGCGGAAGTTTTTCCCTTGGCAAAGATACCAAGGATCGAATCCCCAGATACTCCTAGGTTCAACAAGAAGGTGTCAACTGCTACGGCGCCAGATATTAGCAATCAACGTGGACCTGCACACGGATACAAGTAACTTTGCTCCCAACGAGTACAGAGAGGTTGTCAATCCCTCCGGCCTTGTCGTTTACAAAGGATCAAACGCAAGTGATAGTAGTGATAGATATAATTGCAATAGTAAATAATAGCGAAAAGTAAATAGCGGATGTGATCGATGATGGTAATATGGACCGGAGTCTCATGATGTTCACTAGTGATGTCTCTCTCCCAAAAGATGATAAAACAGCTATGTGAGGTAAACGAATTACAGCTGGGCAATTGACAAGACCACGAACGCAAACCAATGCTGACTACATTGCAAGAAAGGTTGAGGTTCAAAGCATGGGCGGTACGCCAAAGTAAGTAGACCGAAATCCATCAATATCTACTACTAATCATCCACCTTGAGATATCTATCCAGAACATCTCGCTGGTATTAAGTTGCGAGTCCCACCCATAGTGTAAACTCAATGCAACAGACAACTGCATTAAAAGAACTTTGCGTAAAGTAAACAATCCTTGCACCCGCGGGCACAAGCACCGTTGTTTTTCCCCTTGTGGCAACAGCACATCGCCTAGACTCATGTTTCTGTCACTCAAACTAGTCATCGAGGGGCATGAACCCACAATCAAGCATAACGTTCCCTCTTGGAGTCACTACCTACTACTTGGCCAAAGCAATAAATAACAACGTAGAACATGCAAGAATTACTTACGAACATAAATATAAAAGAGGTAGATCAAATATATTACTCAAGCACAATCTGAACATAATCTCATAATCCATCGGATCCCAGCAAACTCATCGTAGCAACAGCATAAGGATTACATATGTGCCTCGATCATGTAGGGCAGCTCACGAGGACTAATTAGTGAAGCACAAGAACGGGAGGAGAACATCACATAGCTACTGGTCATGGACTCATGGTCCAAGGGAGACTACTCACAACTCATCTGGGAGGCGTCCATGGTGGTGGAGAGGCTCCCGGTGGTGATCCTCCCCTCCGGCAGGGTGCCGGGAAGAGTTCTCCTGGTGCTCCCGATCTTGGAAGCGGCGGCGGCGGCGGAACAGAGATGAGATCGCGAAAAAGAGTTCCTCTCTCAAGGGTTTCGGGAGACGCTTTAAATATATGCCAAAGGGGGGCATCGGAGGAGCCTCGGGGGGCCCAGGCGCCCCCCCGGCGCGGCCCAGGGGGGGCGCGCCGCCAGGGCGCCTGGAGCCCTGGTGCCCCCC
>LR738714.1:593127589-593187154 GCA_902687465.1 Secale cereale
CCCCTGGGCCCTCTCCTATGGCGCATGGGGGGCTGGCCCCTCCTAGGGCAGCCGCACCCCTTGGAGTGGGGGGCAAGGCACCTAGGGGGGGAAACCCTAGGGCCTGCGCAGCCCTTGGCCGCCGCCCCCCCCCCCTGCCCTGGCCGCCGGCCCCCCTAGGGGAAACCCTAGGGCGCCCCCCTCCATCTATTCCCCCTATATATAGAGGGGCAGAGGGAGGGCAGCCAACACATGTTTGTGCCTCGGTGCTGCCCTCCCTCTCCCACAACATATTCGTCTTCCCGCGGTGCTTAGGCGAAGCCCTGCTGGAATCCTCCTCCACCATCACCACCACGCCGTCGTGCTGCCGGTCTCTCCATCAACCTCTCCTCCACCCCTTGCTGGATCAAGAAGGAGGAGACGTCCCCGAGCCGTACGTGTGAAGAACGCGGAGGCACCGTTGCTTCGGTGTTAGGATCTTCGGCGATCTGAATCGCGGCGAGTACGACTCCATCAACCGCGTTCTTAACGCTTCCGCTTAGCGATCTACAAGGGTATGTGGATCCTACTCTCCCCTCGTAGTTGCATCTCCTAGATTGATCTTGGTGAACGTAGAGAAAAAATTTTGTTTTCCATGCAACGTTCCCCAACACACACAGCAAAGATAGACATGAAAATTCTATGTTATGTTCTAGGTAGAAGTGGAGCGTGTTTCTCTCCCACATAAAGAAAGCTGAGTTCCGACTCGTTATGAAAAGCTAAAGAAAACTAAAAACAAGACGCTCCAAGCATAGCACATAACACATGAAGTGATTAAAATATAGTGGAACGAAAGACGAACTGATAATGTTGATGGAGAAGGGGATGCACGGGGGCATCCCCAAGCTTAGATGCTTGAGTCTCCTTGAATATTTCTTGGGGGTGCACGGGGGCATCCCCAAGCTTGAGCGCTTGACACTCCTGAATCTTTTTATCATCTTCCCTCGCACACTTGAAAACTCCCTTCATACATAACTCATCATAATCTGATTAGCGAGGTTAGTACCCATAATAAAATAATTGTACCTTGCTGGAAATAAAGATATTCTTGAAGTTCTACTGTTTCTAAAGATTGCCAAAAGGTTTTTGCAAAGAAAAAGCAAGCTCTAGATTTGCAAAATGAAGGAAAGGCAAAACAGGACAGAATCTGTGAAAAACAGAACAGCGGGTAGTAAATGATTTGTTCGGGGCACTTCTGCAACTCTAATCAAAAAACTCAGAACAGAAAAACTCAGAACAGACGCACGAAAGACAATTATATAGAGCACGCTGTCGAAACAATTCAGACCAAAAAGATGATCTGGTGATTTTATACGAATTTTTCTATCCAAGGACAGAATCTGTTTCCTGGACAGCACCTCACAACTTTTGAACTTTCTAGCAATCAGAGGCTATACTTGGCACAAAATTGAAAAGTAAAGATACAATGATGATGCTACAGTAGTAAACAACATCAAGACACAACAAAAGCAAAAAAAATATTCATGTGGGCTGCCCCCCAAAAGCGCTTTCTTTTATGCCTTTAAGCTAGGCATAAGACCTTAATGATGCTCTCGTAGGAATAAGAGTTGAAGAACAAAAGAGAGCATCAAGAAGCAAATACCAAACACATTTAAGCCTAACATGCTTTCTATGCATAGGAATATTGCAATACAATAATTCATTGAAGCACAAAGCAATAAGCATAGGAAGACAAAACAAGTGCAGCTTCAAAACCTTCAACATAAAGAGAGGGAACTTGATATTATTGAAATATCTATAAGCATATGTTCCCTTCTCATAATAATTTTCAGTGGGATCACGAATAAACTCAACAATATAAGCATCACATAAAGCATTGTTACCATGATCCACATGCAAAAAGGTATCATTACTCTTCATATAAGCAAAATATTTCTTATTAGGAATAGTGAGAGTAAAGCAATCATAACCATCATGGTAATCATTGTATTTAGGAGGCATACCATAATCATAATAAATTTTACCCTCAATAGTAGGTGGACTGAAAACATCATATTCATCATTGTAATCATCATGTATAGGAAGCAAAGTATCATCAAAGTAAATTTTCTCTTCAAAAGTTGGGGGACTAAAAATATCATGTTCATCAAACGTGTCATCCCCAAGCTTAGAGCTTTCCATGTCATTAGCAATATTGATATTCAAAGAAAGCATACCAATAACATCACCACCATCATGATTGTTATGCAAATAATAAAGTTCCATAGGTTTTTTAATTTTCTCTTCAAACACATCATGTCCCAAAGCAAGGTAGAGCTTATAAAGCTCTCTCATATTTTTGTTGTTTTCCATTAAGCAAAACTAGTGAAAAGACATAAAGAAAACTGAAAGGTAAACTAACAAGACTAAAAAGCAAAGGTAAAAGATAGCGTGCAACTCCCCTATCCTGAAGAGTGGAGTCCCCGGCAACGGCGCCAGAAAAACTCTTGCTAGGCTTCTCGCCCCTCGTTGGTTACCCCAACTAGAAGGTGTGAGATGTAGTGTTGCGGAAGTTTTTCCCTTGGCAAAGATACCGAGGATCGAATCCCCAAAGACTCCTAGGTTCAACAAGAAGGTGTCAACTGCTACGGCGCCAGATATTAGCAATCAACGTGGACCTGCACACAGATACAAATAACTTTGCTCCCAACGAGTACAGAGAGGTTGTCAATCCCTCCGGCCTTGTCATTTACAAAGGATCAAACGCAAGTGATAGTAGTGATAGATATAATTGCAATAGTAAATAATAGCGAAAAGTAAATAGCGGATGTGATCGATGATGGTAATATGGACCGGAGTCTCATGATGTTCACTAGTGATGTCTCTCTCCCAAAAGACGATAAAACAGCTATGTGAGGTAAATGAATTACAGCTGGGCAATTGACAGGACCACGAACGCAAACCAATGCTGACTACATTGCAAGAAAGGTTGAGGTTCAAAGCATGGGCGGTATGCCAAAGTAAGTAGACCGAAATCCATCAATATATACTACTAATCATCCACCTTGAGATATCTATCCAGAACATCTCGCTGGTATTAAGTTGCGAGTCCCACCCATAGTGTAAACTCAATGCAACAGACAACTGCATTAAAAAAACTTTGCGTAAAGTAAACAATCCTTGCACCCGCGGGCACAAGCACCGTTGTTTTCCCCCTTGTGGCAACAGCACATCCCCTAGACTCATGTTTCTGTCACTCAAACTAGTCATCGAGGGGCATGAACCCACAATCAAGCATAACGTTCCCTCTTGGAGTCACTACCTACTACTTGGCCAAAGCAATAAATAACAACGGAGAACATGCAAGAATTACTTACGAACATAAATATAAAAGAGGTAGATCAAATATATTACTCAAGCACAATCTGAACATAATCTCATAATCCATCGGATCCCAGCAAACTCATCATAGCAACAGCATAAGGATTACATATGTGCCTCGATCATGTAGGGCAGCTCACGAGGACTAATTAGTGAAGCACAAGAACGGGAGGAGAACATCACATAGCTACTGGTCATGGACTCATGGTCCAAGGGAGACTACTCACAAGTCATCCGGGAGGCGTCCATGGTGGTGGAGAGGCTCCCGGTGGTGATCCTCCCCTCCGGCAGGGTGCCGGGAAGAGTTCTCCTGGTGCTCCCGATCTTGGAAGCGGCGGCGGCGGCGGAACAGAGATGAGATCGCGAAAAAGAGTTCCTCTCTCAATGGTTTCGGGAGACGCTTTAAATATATGCCAAAGGGGGGCATCGGAGGAGCCTCGGGGGGCCCAGGCGCCCCCCGGCGCGGCCCAGGGGGGGCGCGCCGCCAGGGCGCCTGGAACCCTGGTGCCCCCCCCCCCCGGCTGTCCTTCGGGCGCACGGTAGTTTCTGGAACGCTGATTTTTTATATAATTTTTCTGGATTTTTCCTGGCAGTTCTCGTAATGTGAAAACCTGAAATACAAAAACAGCCGAAAACAGAAACTGGCACTGGGGTGCACTGAGTTAATAGGTTAGTCCAAATATGATCAAAAGTGTATGGAAGTGTATAAATATCGTAGCAATATCACCCAAAAGAGGCATGGAGCAAGCAGAAATTATAGATACGTTTTGGACGTATCAGGGGGCGCAGCCCCTCCCTTCCCCCTATATATATGTGAGTTTTGGGGCTGCCCATAACACGGTTTTGACCTCTGTCGCTTGGCGCAGCCCTACCTCTCTCCCTCCTCGTCTCTCGCAGTGCTTGGCGAAGCCCTGCTGGAGTCCCGCGCTCCTCCACCACCACCACGCTGTAGTGCTGCTGTTGGATGGAGTCTTCCCCAACCTCTACCTCTCTCCTTGCTTGATCAAGGCGTGGGAGACGTCATCGGGCTGCACGTGTGTTGAACGTGGAGGCGCCGTTGTTCGGCGCTTAGATCGGAATCAACCGCGATCTGAATCGCAGCGAGTACAACTCCTTCATCCGCGTTCTTGCAACACTTCCGCATCGCGATCTACAAGGGTATGTAGATGCACTCCCCTGTCCCTCGTTGCTAGATTACTCCATAGATAGATCTTGGTGATGCGTAGGAAAATTTTTGATTTTTTGCTACGATCCCCAACAGTGGTATCAGAGCTAGGTTTATGCGTAGTATCTTGCAAGAGTAGAACACAAAGTAGTTGTGGGCGTGGATTTGTCAATTTACTTGTCGTTACTAGTCTTATCTTGATTCGGCGGCATCGTGGGATGAAGCGGCCCGGACCGACCTTACACGTACTCTTACGTGAGACAGGTTCCACCGACTGACATGCACTAGTTGCATAAGGTGGCTAGCGGGTGTCTGTCTCTCCCACTTTAGTCGGATCGGATTCAATGAAAAGGGTCCTTATGAAGGGTAAATAGAAATTGGCATATCACGTTGTGGTTTTGGCGTAGGTAAGAAACGTTCTTGCTAGAAACCTATAGCAGCCACGTAAAAACTTGCAACAACAATTAGAGGACGTCTAACTTGTTCTTACAGCATGTGCCGTGTGATGTGATATGGCCAAAAGGATGTGATGAATGATATATATGTGATGTATGAGATTGATCATGTTCTTGTAATAGGAGTCACGACTTGCATGTCGATGAGAATGACAACCAGCAGGAGCCATAGGAGTTGTCTTATTTATTGTATGACCTGCGTGTCACTGAATAACGCCATGTAATTTCTTTACTTTATTGCTAAACGTTAGCCATAGTAGTAGAAGTAATGTTTGGCGGGACGACTTCATGAAGACACGATGATGGAGATCATGATGATGGAGATCATGGTGTCATGCCGGTGACGATGATGATCATGGAGCCCCGAAGATGAAGATCAAAGGAGCAAGACGATATTGGCCATATCATGTCACTATTTGACTGCATGTGATGTTTATCATGTTTTACATCTTATTTGCTTAGAACGACGGTAGTGAATAAGATGATCTCTCACTAAAATTTCAAGAATTGTGTTCCCCCTAACTGTGCACCGTTGCTAAGGTTCGTTGTTCCGAAGCACCACGTGATGATTGGGTGTGATAGGTTCTAACGTTCGCATACAACGGGTGTAAGCCAGATTTACACATGCGATACACTTAGGGTTGACTTGACGAGCCTAGCATGTACAGACATGGCCTCGGAACACGGAAGACCGAAAGGTCGAACATGAGTCGTATAGAAGATACGATCAACATGAAGATGTTCACCGTTGATGACTAGTCCGTCTCACGTGATGATCGGACACGGCCTAGTCGATTCGGATCATGTATCACTTAGATGACTAGAGAGATGTCTATCTGAGTGGGAGTTCATTATATGAACTTAATTGTCATGAACAATAGTCTAAGTTGTCTTCGCAAATTATGTTGTAGACCAATAACTGCGTTGTAGCTCCCTGTTTAATACGATCCTAGAGAAAGACTAAGTTGAAAGATAATGTAAGCAATAATACGGACTAGGTCCGTAGTCCGAGGAGTGTCCTCACTGCTGCACAGAAAGCTTATGTCTTTGATACACCGCTCGATGTGCAAACCCCTACAACATTGTCTGTGGATGTTGTGAACACCTGACAGACACGTCCTGATGACTACTTGATAGTTTAGTGCACCATACTTTACGGCTTAGAATCGGGATTCCAATGACGTTTTGAACGCCATAGAACATATGAGATGTTCTAAGAGCTGAAATTGGGATTTCAGGCTCATGCCCGTGTTGAGAGGTATGAGACCTCTGACAAGTTATTTTGCCAAAAAGATGGAGGAGAATAGCTCAACTAGTGAGCATGTGCTCAGAATGTCTGGGTGCTAAAATCACTTGAACCAAGTGGGAGTTAATCTTCTAGGTGAAATAGTGGTTGACGGAATTCTCTAGACACTATCACCAAGCTACTAGAACTTCGTGATGAACTATGACATGCAAAGGATGGAGATGATCCCGGAGCTATTAGCGGTGCTTAAGACCGCGGAAGTAGAAATCAAGAAGGAGCATCAAGTGTTGATGGTTTAACAAGACCACTGGTTTCAAAAGGGGCAAGGGCTAGAAGGGAAACTTCATGAATGACAAACCAGTTGTCGATCTAATGAAGGAACCCAAGGTTGAACCCAAACCTCGAGACTAAGTGCTTCGATTGTAAGGGGAACGGTCACATGGTAGCGGAACTACCCCAAATACATGGTAGATAAGAAAGCTGGCAACTTCAACAAAGTATATTTGATATACGTGTTATTGATGTGTACCTTACTAGTACTCCTTGTAGCACCTGGGTATTGGATACCGGTTCAGTTGCTATTATTAGTGACTTGAAGCAAAAGCTACGATATGAACGGAGACTAGCTAAGGGCGAGGTGACGATGCGTGTTGGAAGTGTTTCCAAGGTTGATAAGATCACCATCCCACGCTCCCTCTATCTTCAGGATTAGTGTTGAACCTAGATAAATGTTATCAGGTGTCTACGTTGAGCATGAATATGATTAGATCATGTTCATTGCAATACGGTTATTCATTTAAGTTAGAGAATAATGGTTATTCTGTTTACATGAATAATACCTTTATGGTCATGCACCCAATGGTTTATTGAATCTCGATCATAGTAATACACATGATAATAATATTAATGCAAAACATGTAGAGTTAATAATGATAGTACCACTTTCTTGTGGCACTGTTGCTTAGGTCATTTTGGCATAAAATGCATGAAGAAACTCCATGCTGATGGATGTTTGGAGTCACTTGATTTTGAATCGCTTGACACATGCGAGCCATGCCTCATGGGCAGGATGACTAAGATCCCGTTTTCAGGTACAATGAAACGGGCAAGTGACTTGTTGGAAATCATACATGTTGATATGTGTGATCCAATGAGAATTAAGGCGTGTGGTGGATATCGTTATTTTCTCATCTTCACTGACGATTTGAGTAGATATTGTAGGATCGAAAGTAGGTCTAGAGGGGGGGTGATTAGACTACTTGACAATATAAAAAATCTGCCTTTAGATCATGCAATGTTTTTGGCAGTTTCACAATTAAGATCAACACAAGTATCACCCTACACATGCAATTCTAGAGTATAAGCAGCGGAAAGTAAATTGCACATGTAAAAGAGAGGTGGAGAAGATCAAACGCAGTTTGGTGACACGAAGATTTTTGTCGTGGTTCCGATAGGTGGTGCTATCGTACATCCACGTTGATGGAGACTTCAACCCACGGAGGGTAACGGCTGCGCGAGTCCACGGAGGGCTCCACCCACAAAGGGTCCACGAAGAAGCAACCTTGTCTATTCCATCACGGCCTACGCCCACGGAGGACTAGCCTTACTCGGGGTAGATCTTCACGAAGTAGGCGATCTCCTTGCCCTTACAAACTTCTTGGTTCAACTCCACATCTCAAAGACGGAGGCTCCCAAGCGACACCTAACCAATCTAGGAGGCACCACCCTCCAAAAGGTAATAGACGGTGTTGATGATGATGAACTCCTTGCTCTTGTGCTTCAAATGATAATCTCCCCAACACTCAACTCTCCTCACTGATATGGCTGTGGTGGAAGAAGGGTTTGAGTGGAAGGCAACTTGGGAAGGCTAGAGATCAAGTTTCATATGGTAGGAATGGAATGGCTTGATCTCAACACAAGGGTAGGTGGTTCACTTCTCAGAAAGTGTATGGTAGAAGTGGTGGTACTTTCTGATGGCTCTCCTCACGAATGAAGAGGGGGTGGAGGGGTATATATAGCCTCCACACAAAATCCAACCGTTACACACACATTTGACCAATCTCGGTGAGACCGAAGTGAAAACTCGGTCAGACCGAAAGTTCAAATATAGTGAACGTTGGGATTTTCGGTGGGACCGAAAATACCATCTCGGTGTGTCCGAAGTGAGTCAAAGGTTAGGGTTTGCCATCTCGGTGTGACCGAAAACAACAACTCGGATATTCCGAAATGCTGTCAATTGGTTACAGAAGGTTGGCAGACCATTTTCGGTGAGACCGAAAATCAGAATCGGATGGACCGAGAAATTAGGGTTTGGGGAAATAACTGAAGTGGTTCATCTCGGTGGGACTGAGTTTGCAGAATCGGTTTGTCCGAGATTACTTATGAGTGTGTTGATAAGTGAAGAGTGCTGATAGTTGAGGGAGCTAGATCACCAAGCACTTGAGCAACAAGAACATTAACACAACCTCATCCCCTTTTAATAGTATTGGCTTTTCCTATGGACTCAATGTGATCTTTGATCACTAAACCAAAAATAGAGTCTTGAGCTTTTGCCAATGCTTGTCTTAGCATTTTGAGGGGTCCACTTCTTCAGACATTTCCATACCCATATCATCAAACTTCTCTGAAATGATTCTCAAGTAAATATTAGTTCAATGATATATATGTTGTTATTAATTACCAAAACCACCCGGGGATTAGTTGCACTTTCAATCTCCCCCTTTTTGGTAATTGATGACAACATATAGATCAAAGCTTCGACAAAAGATATAATCAAGGAATAATATCGTCGCTTTGAGAAGTATGTGATAAACAAGAGCTCCCCCTAAATTTGTGCATTATTTAAAATTTGCGTTTGAATGCAAATGCACAATCGATTAGGATTATGGGTCACTCTTCCATGTCACATACATCTTGGTGGAGCGCACAAAATGATAAGAATGAGTAACATGCACTTAATCACCAAGACAAGAGTAAATAGCCATACAATAAGGAATAGCATATGATAAGCAATAAGCACTCATTAAGGCATAGTATGACTAAGCACTCATTAAGGTAGCATCAAACTTAGTAGCAAGCACACTTAAAGTATCAGGAACCAAAAGAAATCACTGTATCTCAAAGAAAAACCGGCAAAAGAACGAAAAGACGAAAGAGCACTCTCTCTCTCGAAGCCCTATGATCTATAACAATTTCTCCCCCTTTGGCAACAAGTTACCAAAAAGTTCGAAAAGGTATAGAGCTAAGCGTCACTGCGGGCTCTGCTGGCGGCTCCCGTCTGGGTAGATGTCGGTGTAGAGATAGCTGCATCGGCAAAGACTTCTGCTGAAGTCTGCGGTGGAGGAGTGGATGCTGGAGCTGGAGGAACTGCTGGAGCTGTAGCTGGCGCTGAAGTGGTAGCCCTGGAGTCTGTCACTGGGATAGCTGCAGATCTGGATCCTCTGGGAATCTGAGCAGTCTGGCGATGAGAGTCCTGGACTAGATCATCCTGCATAAGCTCTGCTCTCTCCTGCCTTGTCTCCTCCATGTTTGCCTCAAGCTTGTTGACAGACACCTGAATCTCAGTCAGCTTCACGTCCAGAGCGTGGATCTTGTCCTCGACAATCCTCTCTAGGCTCTCCTGAGATTGCTCAATGCTGGCCAGGCGTTGTTCAATCCTCTGGGTAGCTTCAAGAATTTGTTCTCCAAAGCTCTTTGGCTTAGTTGCTGCTGTTGCTGCCTCTTTGTCAGCTTTAGCCTTCTTCGCAGCTTCGATTTTGGCTTGTCCTTCAACTGAGGTAGGATCCTCTTCATCCATCACAACTACGTTGTCCTCATGCTCTGGCTGCAGTGGCAAGTGCTTCCTATCCAACATGAATTTGCTCGTGCCAAACTTGGCGTTGATGAGCATCTGTATCTGCGGTGCAAACCCACACGACCTCTTCTGGTCAGCTGCAGTCCTCTTAATGGTCTCTACCATCAAGTCCATCACCTTAAAAGGTGCCTTCTCATCGAGAATGTGCAGCATGTTGATAGAATAGCCTCGTATCATCCGGTGGTCTCCAGACTTAGGCATCAATGTATGCCTCAGAATAGTGTTAGTGGTGGTCAGACCTGCCTGGAGATAATACACTGAGCCAAGCTTCCATCCTTCCAAATCAGCAGCCGGGATCTCCTTGTACATGTTCTTCATGGAATCATGACTCTTCTTAGGAATCCCATAGACATCAATGTCGTCCTCTCTCTGCACTGGAGCGTTCAGAAGTTCTGCCCATTCTTCAACAGTCGAAGAAAACCTTTGACCTTCAGTCATCCAGGTGATCTTGCCATCAGGATAGAAGTGGGCTGTGGCATAGAACTGCATGATCATCTCGTCATTCCAGGCTGTCAGCTCTTGACCCACAAAGTCAGCAACTCCACATGCAGTAAAGCTCTCATGCACATGGGGAAAGAAGTCCCGGTGCTCTTCACTGTCAATATACTTCCAGTCAACATACCTGGTGTCAGCAACAATGGGCTTCTTATCCATTAGCACGGTCTCATAGAAATCCTGCTGCTCTCTGGTGTGGAATCTGGGGTCCACAGCAGTCCTTCTCCTTACAGCATATGGATCAGACTGTCTCCATAGCCTGAGACCTTTGTCCTTTCTTGCCTTCATGTCCTCAGCTTGAGGATGAGCATCATTGTGGAGTGGCAACTTGGGACGGAGCTTAAGCAACACATGCTCTTCATCTGATTCACACGGTGGCATCTCACCTTTGTTCTTCTCAGAAGCTGGAATGCTTCTGGTTGTTCTCTTGGGCTTGGCTGGAGCTGCTTTGGCTTGAGCAGGCTTCTTGGGCTTAGAGGAGGCTTGAGCCCGAATAGCATCACCCATGAACTTAGCTTTCTGAGGAGGAGGCTGGGGTGCTTCTTCTTCTTCTTCTTCTGCAGCATCAACTTGAGGTTCAGCATATACTACCCTCTTCCTTTTGGAAGTCTTCTTCACCTTGCTTGGAGCAGGCTCTTCCAAGTTGAGCTTCTTAGCAACTGCTGACTGCTTCACTTTGCTTGTGCCTTTCCTTGACTGCTGCCCTTGGTGCTCTTTGGCAACCACATTCCTCTTGGGCTTGGAGGTAACTTCCTCAGCAACAAAGTCAGAGTCCTCATCATCAGAAGTTCTCTTCTTCCTGGTACTGGTGGCTGCAGGAGGCAAACCACTAGGGGTGCTCCTCTCACCATCATCACTAGAGCTGCTCGCAGGACTTGTATCTGCCTCTGGAATTTCAGCAAACGGTGATTCAGACCTGTTCTGGCTGTCACTGACATCTGACATGGCTGAAAAACCTATGAAAAGATAAGGTATAGGCCGAGTAGAAGAGTTATCACAACTGCAGAGGTTTTTGCAAAAAAAATGAGTTCAAAACTTAGTTTTGAGTTTTCACAGAATGTATTTCGGTCAAACCGATTTCAGGTTTCGGTGCAACCGAAGTGCTCAACAGAAACCTACACACCACTTTCGGTCAGACCGAAATGGGTTTCGGTCCTACCGAAAACTTAGGGTTTCACTGAAACTACTTTTCGGTCGTTCCGATTGGCACAACTCGGTTAAACCGAATTACGCAGTGCAATGGCCAGAGGCCAAATCGGTCATTCCGAGTTTCAAAAATCGGCTTCACCGAGATGCATTCCGTGGAAACCTAAACCTAAGAATTTTCCTCGAAACTAGAAGATCTGAACTATTGTATAGGGAACATATCAAACGTGGATTGAATCATGGCAACCTATCGTGCAAGAATCGGAAGTGGAGCACGAAAAGGGATCGGGACACACCCTAACTTGGTGGTGTCCCTCTACGGCGGCAACGGTGGAGATGATTACCGTTGACGGCGGCGGAGGCCTGCGGCGAGGGCGCACAGGCGACGAAGGCGACGATCCGTAGACCAGGGCGGCGGCAGCAGGGGTCTTGGGGGCGAACGGTTTGAAGAAAGAAATCGCGCGCAGCCCCTCAGGTATATATAACCCCATGCTGTCGGTGGGACCGAGTTGAAAAACTCGGTGTCACCGAGATGTATAACTGCTGTGCAGTTACGCATATCGGTCAGACCGAGTGTTTGAACTCGGTTTCACCGAGATGAAACCTAGATCAGTCTAAGCGTTTCGGTTGGACCGAGATTGAGAAACCGGTCAGACCGAAATGGACTTAGAAGGTTTTGGAAGTCAGCCTTAGACGAATCGGTGGTTCCGAGTGCTCCTCACTCGGACTGTCCGAAAAAGACTTGTTCAAAGTTGTGATATGAGCATGAATAGAATTTTGAGACAAGAAAGCATAGATAGCTAGGGAAGGTGCTTAGGCATTCTTGTCCATCCATTTGGCCAGAAAAATCAAAACAATCAAAACAACAAATGGATGTCCTTGAATGGATGAAATCATGCATTCAACATGCTCACACAATAAGATAGCAACTGAAATATGTGTCAAACATGCACAACCAATCACTCTAGCTACTAGCACACAATTTGTCGATGACTAGGTCATCTATATATGAGTATATTGACTTAGGAGCCAAATGAGAACATTTGATCATAGGTCATACTCATCGTTTAAGCACAAGTGGGGTTACCACTTTTACATAAAGCATTTATGTGTTCACATCATTTGGAGATGCTTTAGCTCAATTTTTAGAGCAAAGCTCCCCCTAGATGTGAGAACCCCTTTTAAAGGGTCAAACTAACCTTGGGTTGTCGTAGAAGACTTCATGTAGATGTTGAAGATGTGGATGCTCAATGTTGATGTAGATCATCAAGAGTTGGGAGCAATCCTTTGGATTAGGGCACATTCAATACCTACATGGGTTAGTCCCACAAGGAACAAACAAGAATATCCATAGACATAGAGTGAAGTTCACAAAAGATGATGTCCATGAAAGCAATGATTACCTTGTCCCTTGACTTACCAACAAGAGGGTTTGTGACTCCATGAACAAGTGCATGATGTGGAAGTTGATTGCACAAGTTCTTGCCAAAAAGAATATGAGTGAAGTTTGTTGGCGGAGTCACCCTCAAGAACCTACTAGTTCTTCTTCTTTGGGATCCACATCATCTTGATGGGAATCCTTGGTGTTGTAGTTGAGCTTGACGAAGTAGAACTTGATGTGTCCTTGGGAACCCACTTGACCATGGCTTGAGGTGCTTCAACGAATGCATCAATCTCCTCTTGAAGCTTGTCCTTGGCCTTTAGCTTGTGGTCTTGTGGTGGAAGGTCATCTTGAGCTTGTTCCACATTGGAAGAAGTAGGATCATACTTCTCCTTTTGTGAGACAAACTGTGGAGTAGGGTATTGACCTTCTTCCCACTCAACACCTTTGGCGTTGAACTTTCGCTCAAAACCAATCCCTTGATTCTTCCGGTGTCTTCCTTGTTTGCGAACAATCTCCTCAAAGTTCTTGCTTCCGGCAAGACTCTTGTAGACACCTTTCTCTATAATTTCCTTCAATAAGCTATTTTCTTGCTCAAGTGTAACTTGGCTTGAAACATTGTTAGTGGAATCAAGAGAACTACTAGAAGTAACAACATTAGATTTAACATTGTTATTGTTACTACTAGAGGAAGAATTTTTCTTATGCTTGTCATGCTTAGTCTTAATAGGTGGCAAGAAATTAGACAAGAGAAGTCGTTTGGCAAGATATGAAGAACTCTTCTTTCGAAGATCGTCATTGATCGCTTTTAGAAACTCATGTTCTTGCTCTAGAGTGAGCTTCTCGAAGCGTAGCTTCTCATGAGATCTTAGGAGCTCTCTATGATCTTCTTGAGGTGTTTCATGAGCTAACTTAAGAGTGTTTAGTTCTTTAGTTAGACGCTCAATCTCCTTCATAGCATTGTCATTCGACTCTTCTCGACTATAAAGACTACTAGCATTTTCATCATTACTAAGCTCACTAGATTTATCATGCAAGAGCTCATCTTCACCAAGCAAGTCATCCTCATCACTATCAAAGTCAATGAATTCAGGGTGTGTTACCTTGGGGCCTTTAGCCATGAAGCATCTTCCAATTCCCTCATTTGGTGAATCAAATAAGTCGTAGGAGTTGGAGTTGGAGGATACTAGTGCAAGTCCGGCAACACCTTCATCTTGACTATAGTCGGAGTCGGAGTGATAGCTTCCATCGGATTGATTGTCAGAGTCGGAGCCGGAGACCCATTCACCAATGTGAGCTTGATGTCTTCTTCTTGTGTAGCTCCTTGATGACTTGTCTTTCCTCTCCGAATCCTTGCTTCTTCGAGAGGGTCTTCGTTCATAACGATCATCTCTACTCCTTCTCTCTCTCCGAGGTGACTCATCTCTTGCTCTTCTTCTTGGAGATTCTTCTCTTCTTTTGTGGGGAGCCGTACACTCATTTGAGAAGTGTCCAGGTCTTCCACAATTGTAGCAGTTTCGATCACGGCTAGAAGATCTCTTTTCATCATATGATCTAGATTTTGAGCTTCTTTCTTTGCCTCTATTCTTGTAGAACTTGTTGAAGTTCTTGACCATTAGGCTTATCTCTTCATTGGAAATTAGCTTGTCACTTGAGGTAGTAGGAGCATCACTTGTAGCTTTGTAAGCACCACTTGACTTGTTGTGAAGCTCTTCCTTATCCTTAAGTGTCATCTCATGAGCAACAATTCTTCCAATGACTTCAGTTGGCTTGAGAGTCTTGTAGTTTGGCATCATTTGGATCAAAGTGCACACGGTGTCATACTTTCCATCCAAAGCTCTGAGAATCTTCTTAATGATGAATCGGTCGGTCATTTCTTCACTTCCTAAGCCAGCAATCTCATTTGTGATGAGAGCAAGCCTAGAGTACATTTCAGCGACTCCTTCACCATCCTTCATCTTGAACTTGTCAAGTTGACCTTGAAGAATATCTAGCTTTGATTCCTTCACAGATTCAGTACCTTCGTGCATTTCAACCAAAGTATCCCAAATCTCTTTAGCATTCTCAAGACGACCGATTTTGTTGAACTCTTCGGGACACAAAGCATTGAAGAGAATGTCACAAGCTTGAGCATTGTTTTGCAACATCCGCAACTCTTCGGGTGTAGCTTCGCGATCCGGAACTTTTCCTTCTTCAAAGAAATCACCTTGCATGCCAACACAAATAATGCCCCATGCGGCTGGGTTATGACCAAGAATATGCATTTTCATTTTATGCTTCCAACTAGCAAAATTTGTACCATCAAAGTAAGGACCTCTACGATAATTACCCTCACTAGACGCCATACTCTCCTAGGTTGTGAAACCAAGCTTATGGAGTCCAATGCAATGGAAACCAAGGCAATGGAGACCAAAGCTCTGATACCACTTGTAGGATCGAAAGTAGGTCTAGAGGGGGGTGATTAGACTACTTGACAATATAAAAAATCTGCCTTTAGATCATGCAATGTTTTTGGCAGTTTCACAAACAAGATCAGTTCAAGTAACACCCTACACATGCAATTCTAGAGTTTATGCAGCGGAAAGTAAATTGCACATGTAAAAGAGAGGTGGAGAAGATCAAACGCAGTTTGGTGACACGGAGATTTTTGTCGTGGTTCCGATAGGTGGTGCTATCGTACATCCACGTTGATGGAGACTTCAACCCACGGAGGGTAACGGCTGCGCGAGTCCACGGAGGGCTCCACCCACGAAGGGTCCACGAAGAAGCAACCTTGTCTATTCCATCACGGCCTACGCCCACGGAGGACTAGCCTTACTCGGGGTAGATCTTCACGAAGTAGGCGATCTCCTTGCCCTTACAAACTTCTTGGTTCAACTCCACATCACGACGGAGGCTCCCAAGCGACACCTAACCAATCTAGGAGGCACCACCCCCCAAAAGGTAATAGACGGTGTTGATGATGATGAACTCCTTGCTCTTGTGCTTCAAATGATAATCTCCCCAACACTCAACTCTCCTCACTGATATGGCTGTGGTGGAAGAAAGATTTGAGTGGAAGGCAACTTGGGAAGGCTAGAAATCAAGTTTCATATGGTAGGAATGGAATGGCTTGATCTCAACACAAGGGTAGGTGGTTCACTTCTCAGAAAGTGTATGGTAGAAGTGGTGGTACTTTCTGATGGCTCTCCTCACGAATGAGGAGGGGGTGGAGGGGTATATATAGCCTCCACACAAAATCCAACCGTTACACACACATTTGACCAATCTCGGTGAGACCGAAGTGAAAACTCGGTCAGACCGAAAGTTCAAATATAGTGAACGTTGGGATTTTCGGTGGGACCGAAAATACCATCTCGGTGTGTCCGAAGTGAGTCAAAGGTTAGGGTTTGCCATCTCGGTGTGACCGAAAACAACAACTCGGATATTCCGAAATGCTGTCAATTGGTTACAGAAGGTTGGCAGACCATTTTCGGTGAGACCGAAACTCAGAATCGGATGGACCGAGAAATTAGGGTTTGGGGAAATAACTGAAGTGGTTCATCTCGGTGGGACTGAGTTTGCAGAATCGGTTTGTCCGAGATTACTTATGAGTGTGTTGAATAGTGAAGAGTGCTGATAGTTGAGGGAGCTAGATCACCAAGCACTTGAGCAACTAGATCATTAACACAACCTCATCCCCTTTTAATAGTATTGGCTTTTCCTATGGACTCAATGTGATCTTTGATCACTAAACCAAAAATAGAGTCTTGAGCTTTTGCCAATGCTTGTCTTAGCATTTTGAGGGGTCCACTTCTTCAGACATTTCCATACCCATATCATCAAACTTCTCTGAAATGATTCTCAAGTAAATATTAGTTCAATGATATATATGTTGTTATTAATTACCAAAACCACCCGGGGATTAGTTGCACTTTCAGATATGGGTATATTTACTTAATGAAGCAAAAGTCTGAAACGTTTGAAAAGTTCAAGCAATTTCAGAGTGAAGATTAAGAATCATCATAACAAGAAGATCATGTTCCTACGATCTGATCAAGGGGAGATTTTCTGAATTATGAGTTTGGCAATCACTTAAGAAATTGTGGAATTGTTTCGCAGTTGAAGCCACCTGGAACACCACAGCGTAATGGTGTGTCCGGACGTCGTAATCGAACCTTATGAGATATGGTGCGATCTATGATGTCTCTTACCGATCTACCGCTATTATTTTGAGGTTATGCATTAGAAACAGCTGCATTCACTTTAGATAGGGCACCATCTAAGTCCGTTGAGACGGCGCCGTATGAACTATGGTTTGGCAAGAAACCAAAGTTGTCGTTTCTTAATGTTTGGGGCTGCGATGCTTATGGCTTCAGCCGAAAAAAGCTCGGACCCAAAGCAGAGAAATACATCTTCATAGAATACCCAAAGGTAACATTTGGTATACCTTCTATCTTAGATCCAAGGGCAAAAATGTTTGTCGCTAAGAACGGGTCCTTTCTCGAGGAGTTTCTCTTGAAAGAATTGAGTGGGAGGAAGATAGAACTTGATGAGGTTGTCAAACCCTCACTTCAACCGGAGAGTAGTGCAACACAGAAAGATGTTTCTGTGGAACATACGACTATTGAAGAGGAAACTAATGATAGTGATCATGAAGCTTCAGATCAAGTTGCTAACGAACCTCGTAGGTCGACAAGGATATGTACTACTCGTGAGTAGTGCGGCGATCCTGTCTTAAATGTCATGTTGTTGGACAACAATGAACCTACGAACTATGGAGAAGCGATGGTGGGCCCATATTCCGACAAATGGTTAGAAGCCAAGAAATCCGAGATAGGATCCATGTATTAAAACAAAGTATGGACTTTGGTGGACTTGCCCGATGATTGGCAAGCCATTGAGCTAAATGGATCTTTAAGAAGAAGGTGGACGTGGACGGTAATGTCACCGTCTATGAAGCTCGACTTGTGACGAAGAGTTCTTCACAAGTTCAAGGAGTTGACTACGATGAGATTTTCTCACCCGTAGCGATGCTTAAGTCCGTCAGAATCATGTTAGCATAAGCTGCATTTATGAAATCTGGCAGATGGATGTCAAAACAAGTTTCCTTACCAGTTTTCGTAAGGAAAGGTTGTATGTGATACAATCAGAAAGGTTTTATCGATCCTAAGGATGCTAAAAGGTATGCTAGCTCCAGCGATCCTTCCATGGACTAGAGCAAGCATCTTGGAGTCAGAATATATGCTTTGATGGAGTGATCAAAGTTTTTGGGTTTATACAAAGTTTGTTAGAAACTTGTATTTACAATAAAGTGAGTGGGAGCACTACAACATTTTTGATAAGTATATGTGAATGACATATTGTTGACCCGAAATGATGTAGAATTTCTGGAAAGCATAAAGGGTTGTTTGAAAGGAGTTTTTCAAAGGAAGACCTGGATAAAGCTGCTTACATAATTAGGCATCAAGATCTATAGAGATAGATCAAGACGCCTAATCATACTTTCAAAAGGAACACACACCTTTGACATGATTTTGAAGGAGTTCAAAATAGATCAGTCAAAGAAGGAGTTCTTACCTGAGTTGTAAGGTGTGAAGTTGAGTAAGAATCAAAGCTTGACCACGACAGAAGAAAGAGGAAGGACGAAGGTCGTCGCCTATGCTTTTGTCATAGGCTCTATACGGTATGCCATGATGAGTACCGCACCTGAAGTGTGCCTTGCCACATGTCTGGCAAGAGGGTACAAAGGTGATCCAGGAGTGGATCACTAGATAGTGGTCAAAATTATCCTTAGAGGAATAAGGAAATGTTTCTCGGTTATGGAGGTGATAAAGAGTTCGACGTAAAGAGTTATGCCGATGCAAGCTTAACACCTATCCGGATAACTCTAAGTAGAGATACCGGATACGTATAATGGAGCAACAGTTTGGAATAGCTCCAAGTGGAACGTGGTAGCATCATCTACGATATGACATAAAGTTTTGCGAAGTACATAGGGATCTGAATGTTGCAGACCCGTTGACTACAACCTTTCTCACAAGCATAACATGATCAAACCCAGAACTCACTGAGTGTTAATCACATATTGATGTGAACTAGATTACTGACTCTAGTAAACTCTTTGGATGTTGGTCACATGGCGATGTGACCTGTGAGTGTTAATCACATGGCGATGTGAACTAGATTATTGACTCTAGTGCAAGTGGGAGACTGTTGGAAATATGCCCTAGAGGCAATAATAAATTGGTTATTATTATTTCCTTGTTCATGATAATTGTTTATTATCCATGCTAGAATTGTATTGATAGGAAACTCAGATACATGTGTGGATACATAGACAAACACCATGTCCCTAGTAAGCCTCTAGTTGACTAGCTCATTGATCAACAGATGGTCACGGTTTCCTGACCATGGACATTGGATGTCGTTGATAACGGGATCACATCATTAGGAGAATGATGTGATGGACAAGACCCAATCCTAAGCCTAGCACAGATCGTGTAGTTCATATGCTAAAGCTTTTCTATATGTCAAGTATCTTTTCCTTAGACCATGAGATTGTGCAACTCCCGGATACCGTAGGAATGCTTTGGGTGTACCAAACGTCACAACGTAACTGGGTGGCTATAAAGGTGCACTACAGGTATCTCCGAAAGTGTCCGTTGGGTTGGCACGAATCGAGACTGGGATTTGTCACTCCGTATGACGGAGAGGTATCTCTGGGCCCACTCGGTAGGACATCATCATAATGTGCACAATGTGATCAAGGAGTTGATCACGGGATGATGTGTTACAGAACGAGTAAAGAGACTTGCCGGTAACGAGATTGAACGAGGTATCGGTATACCGACGATCGAATCTCGGGCAAGTACTATGCCGATAGACAAAGGGAATTGTATACGGGATTGATTGAATCCTTGACATCGTGGTTCAGCCGATGAGATCATCGTGGAGCATGTGGGAGCCAACATGGGTATCCAGATCCCGCTGTTGGTTATTGACCGGAGAGTTGTCTCGGCCATGTCTGCATGACTCCCGAGCCCGTAGGGTCTACACACTTAAGGTTCGATGACGCTAGGGTTATAGGGAAAGTATGTACGCGGTTACCGAATGTTGTTCGGAGTCCCGGATGAGATCCCGGACGTCACAAGGAGTTCCGAAATGGTTCGGAGGTAAAGATTCATATATGGGAAGTCCCGTTTTGGTCACCGGAAAAGTTTCGGGCGCTATCGGTAGCGTACCGGGACCACCGGGAGGGTCCCGGGGGTCCACCGGGTGGGGCCACCGGCCACCGGCCCCAGAAGGCTGCGTGAGCCAAGTGTGGGAGGGGACCAGCCCCAGGTGGGCTGGTGCGCCCCCCCCCCCCCCACCAGGGCCCAAGGCGCCTCCAAGAGGGGATGGGGGCAAACCCTAGGGCAGATGGGCCCTAGGGCCCAATCTGGTGCGCCCCCCTCTCCCTCTCCCCCTCTGGCCGCCACCCTCAGATGGGATCTGGGGTGGCCGCACCCCTAGGGGTGGGAAACCCTAGAGGGGGCGCAGCCCCTCCCTTCCCCCTATATATATGTGAGTTTTGGGGCTGCCCATAACACGGTTTTGACCTTTGTCGCTTGGCGCAGCCCTACCTCTCTCCCTCCTCGTCTCTCGCAGTGCTTGGCGAAGCCCTGCTGGAGTCCCGCGCTCCTCCACCACCACCACGCCGTCGTGCTGCTGTTGGATGGAGTCTTCCCCAACCTCTCCCTCTCTCCTTGCTGGATCAAGGCGTGGGAGACGTCATCGGGTTGCACGTGTGTTGAACGCGAAGGCGCCGTTGTTCGGCGCTTAGATCGGAATCAACCGCGATCTGAATCGCAGCGAGTACGACTCCTTCATCCGCGTTCTTGCAACGCTTCCGCATCGCGATCTACAAGGGTATGTAGATGCACTCCCCTGTCCCTCGTTGCTAGATTACTCCATAGATAGATCTTGGTGATGCGTAGGAAAAATTTTGATTTTCTGCTACGATCCCCAACACCTAGTTTATGCGTTGCTTCGTAAGGGGCTGATTTGGATCCATATGTTTCAGGCTATGGTTAGGTTTACCTTAATACTTCTTTTGTAGTTGCGGATGCTTGCATTAGAGGTTAATCATAAGTGGGAGGCTTGTCCAAGTAAGGGCAGCACCCAAGCAACGGTCCACCCACATACCAAATTATCAAAGTACCGAACGCGAATCAGATGATCGTGATGAAAACTAGCTTGACGATAATTCCCATATGTCCTCGGGAGCGCTTTACCTTGCATAAGAGTTTGTCCAGGCTTGTCCTTTGCTATAAAAAGGATTGGGCCACCTTGCTGCACCTTATTTACTTTTACTGTTTGTCACTTGCTACCAATTATCTTTTCACAAAACTATCTATCACCTATAATTTCAGTGCTTGCAGAGAATACCTTACTGAAACCTGCCTATCATTTCCTTCTGCTCCTCATTGGGTTCGACACTCTTACTTATCGAAAGGATTACGATAGATCCCCTACACTTGTGGGTCATCACAGTCGTGCACTTCTGCTTGGGAGAGAAACAGAGTTGTCCGCAACAATCTCTTGTGAGCTTGAAGTAGTCGTCGTGTGCCTCCACTCCCTCCACAACGCGCAAAAACAATGCTTTCCGCGTGCGAAAACAGCGACGAAACCATGGATAATCCAAGAAAACAAGATTGGGAGCAAAGTAGTCCCTGTACAATAGCTTTGCTCCAGACACCCTATCCCGGTTGATCACTCTTCTCCCTTTGATTGAGCCCTTGAAGTTAAGAATATGCTCCACTTGGCGGTCCATTTCCTCTTGCATGCTCATGAGCATAATCATGTCCACTTCTTCGTTCGAATCTGAGGAATCCAAGAACTCATCTTGAATAATTTAGTCAAGCCCCGTCAGTCCATACTCCTCGTCCGACGAAGCATCGCAATCCATCGCTTTCCCTAACAAACCACAAAAAATCCGGTCAGACAATGTGTTAAACACATCAAGCGCAAGGCGGAGCCAGAGAGTTGCCAGACGTACCGCGGTGGCGTCCGGGCCGAAGACGACGTCCCCGCGTCGAGGACGGGAGAGAGGACTGTTCTGCTAGAGTTGTCGGCGCATAGGCTAGGAACGGCCGCGGAGCGCGCGCGGCTACGTAGCTGCGTGCCAGACGGCACGGAGAAAGAAAAAGAGAGGAGATAGCAAAATCCGATAGGTATTTTGGGTGAATTTTGGTGCAATTTGCGATGGATTCCAACTGTTAGGTCCAACGTGACGGGCGTGCCCGGACATCCTCATATCCGCCCCATATTTGAGTTGGATATGAAGGGTGCCGGTCAGCCCAGGCATAGACCCGTTTGAGGTGTCCATCTGAATCAAAAAATTATGACCGGTCAGTCATCAAGCGTGCCCAGGCCTAAATAAATGCACTGGAAAGCTGAGCGGTATCTTTATCAAATTCCGACGTCAGAAACAGGAAGGCGGCAACAAGGCGCTTGCAGGCTCAAACACACTGATAAAAGGATTGTACATATCTCAATATCTCAACCAAGTCATCACAAGTCAGCAAATTTAACAAATTATGTGGGCGAACAAACACCGGGCAATCGATTCATCGACAGCAGCAGCCAAAAAAAAAATTGCAGTTCTCCCAGGATGCAGCACAAAACGGTGGAAACATCAGCAGCATGCATGGAGAAACAAGTCAAATGACATTATTTGCACTTCCCGTTTGGCTCTTTGGAGAGCAGGAAACAAAATGGTGCTATCTCACAGCCACATACAACTGGGCTACCGAAAGGACTCCTGTCGCAAACCTACAGTGCACGACTCCCCACTAAGATTTTTACAAAAGCATTTCCTCCGATGTTGTACAGAGGCTAAGTTGCTGGCCTATATTATTAAGTTAGGAGTGATTGCTACAGCCAAACTTCCTACCTGATAACCCCCTAACTTGCTAGTTGACAACCAAAGACCGTACAAATCTTGATTCCAAAAGATCCAGCTTATCCTACTACATCTGAGGGCAACTAGTTTACCAGAGCACAATCATGCAGGACTCGACTTCCGGATGAAGAATTGATGATCAGATCTTCAGATCTTTCTTGCAGTTGTCTCTCAAGTCCTTTAACTTCACAACAGCTGAATGCTGCACAAAAAGGGATTTGAGAATATTAGTACATGATCATATACTGACAATGCAATCAAGCAATGAAATAGTCGAATGCAAAGTAAGGGGCATATGGAGATATAGAGTTAAAAATGGTAGTTTAGCTGGTCTTGAAACAAAAAGAACAAAGTTGACCACACAAGTACACTGTCATAGCATAACAAGCCACCACACAATCAAGAGTAGAATTATCAAATTTTCAGCAGAGCAGAAAAAATCTTTCAAGCATCTTTCAGGCAAGGTAGCGAATACCACATAATCTACCAAAAGTATTCAAACTGAACTTCCGTGAAATAGGCTGGAAAAGGTTCAGGCAGACTTGCAACAGCATATTACTAGCTCATATATTTGTATGCTAACCCCCAACAGCTAGACCAAATGCCCCAGGAGATTTTCAATGACAAAAGGAACAATGATCATCGCAGCCTGACGATAGTTGAATCTGAATACATTCAACTAACTTTACAGGCCTTCTCTACATATTAGGCACAAGGGGTGCTAAGTCACATTATCTAGCAATGCTACATAATTTAATGATGTAAACAGGCCTAGCGCGACCAAAACTAAAAGTCTAACAGAAATGTCTGCTCAGAATCTAGTACTTTGAGACAATAGATGATGATACGTTTGGACAGGATCTCCTGTGAAGCTCAGCTCAAGAAAACTCTGTGGCCTTTGGACCAAGCTGCAGGGGACTGAATCCTCTAGGGACTCGTTTCTTTGGAAGTGGTATTCGAGCCATCTCTTCTGCCAAATCTGCACAACACAGTGCTTGGGCTCTACTCCTCTTTCTCCAAAGCACATTGCAAAGATTTGGAAGATCAAGGCTGAAAACCAGGTCAAAAAAATTTATGGTTGCTGCTCCAGAACAGGAATTGGACAGTGAACAAACTTCGCACACGATCTTGGCAGCATGGCTCATGTGGCCATGCTGTTACTTATATGATCAAGTTCTGGAATCTGCTGCTCATCTTGCGCTGCAATGTCCCTTCTCCAAGGAGGTGTGGCAGCATTACTTCAGAAAGGACTCAGATGACATTGTGCAATGCAAAGCAAGATCAATCAGGCTGGTGGAAGAAAACAACTTGAGGACAGGTGAATAAGGAGCAGAAGACACAGACTGTGATTGCCTGTTATGTTGTGTGCCACACATGGAAAGAGAGACGAAGAACTTCTTAGCACAAAAGCTCTGACACAGCAGGGATAGCAGCGATGATTAGAGAGAATTTAAGCCTCCTAAAGGAGGCACAAGAGATTTGATCCTTAGTTTATGTACAGCCCTTGCTTCATCAAGGGATTTTCCTTTCTTGTTTTTTATCGGTTTGCCTTTTCACTGTAATTTAAGCTTGTAACAATTTGCCCATACTTAATGCACTGGCAAAGCTCCTTCTGGAGCCCATAAAAAAGGAATCAAGTACTAGAGCAAGTGAATATTCAAGCACTATGTCCAAAAACACAATTCGTGCAAATGGCTATTTGCTTGCGCAATTCCATTTACAAAAATTACTCATTCAAAAGATGCAAAGACTTTTCACATACAGCTAAGAGCAGATGTCAAGTAAACAACATGTGGAAGATGTGATTGTCAGGTGCTTTGACTCCTAAGATTATGTGTCAAAATAGTTAAGAAAAGTCATAATAAGAAGCATAAAGTAGTGTCGTAGGAATAGCTAATTCTACCTGGGGGTCCCACCTAGTCCTAGATGGCAAAATCATCATGGTCAATGAGTCAAAGAATAGCAAGTAAATAAGCATAGTAAAGGAAAAAATAAGAAACCAAAAGAACACAAGTCAAGAATTGGCCCAGATAGCCAGAGCCCATTATGATGGAGGGATGAGAAGGATGGCTCCCATGGACTATAGACCCTCCACCTTTGACTAGCCTTCATGAACTAGTGGACCAAAGATTATCCACCCTTCCCACCTAGCACCTCCATGGGTAGCTTGGTCATTTGCCAAGGATCCCTAACCTATAAAGCCCCCCCACCTCCCCCGGCATGTACTCCATTCATTCTCACTTGAATAAACTCGGGGGGAGAGGGCTAGAGCTCTAAGGAGTAAGTTCTAGTTCAGACCCGAAGAGTCCTCCCCCTGAGACCGATGGCACAAGGAGTAACTCAACACCTTTCCTGACATAGGACTATGTCACAATCCGATGAGGCGACCGGACCTATTCAAAAAACGTCCCGGTGTCAATTTTATCAGTATACAGCAACTTTAGTTATAAGACCGACGTACACACCTCATACTTGTGGTTGTTGCGACTACATTCCGTGAGACACTAGTCACACTACGTACTTCTTTCTTGTTTCTACAACAACTAGTAAGCCACAACAGGTGACCAACTTGGAAGAATCCTAGCAATTACGTTTTAGCAAATATTACCTCCGTGTCCAAATATAAGATGTTTGTAGGCTAGTTTAACCTACAAAAACATCTTATATTTTGATACAGAGGTAGTACATGTGAAAAGATAGGTGGTAACATGCACCGTTAAATATGTAGCAAAAAAAAGATCTCAACGACCTACTTAACATGTCTAGATAGACACTAAGAAATATCAAGTAGTAGAGCATCTTTAAAATATCTGGTCATAAAACATTTTGTGAAGACAGAAGTATTCGCCTTTTGTGTTGGCCCCAATATTGTACGATAAATTGAAGGCCAAACAACTGAGTACCACAGCAGAGCTAAATTCATCAGTAATCCTCCACAAACTAACAAACCAACGGTCCCCCAAATTTACCAGCGCAAGCAAAGTAGCAAACAGACATTTACAGAGAGTAAACTTTGACAATCACAACTTTCCGCTACTAACCACAGTGACACGACACCATACAATTGATGTCAAGACACCATCAACATAATTTTGACTAAGTTGGAATATTGGAGGTGTAAAACTACTTACGAGCTGGGCAGATTCACGAACGAGGGCATTTTCAGTATGAAGAAAGAGTGATCTCTGTTGTTGAGATAGTTCGAATCCCATCTCTGCAGCTCTTTTTGAGTATCTGTCCGCATTGAATTCATTTCCTTGCCTTTTTGCCTCTAGCGATCTAGCAAACTTTATGCTCTTCTTCAATGCTAAAGAAAGGATTGATAGAGATGGAATCAAGATTAGTAAAACAATCAGTAGTGAACAAGGAAAGAAACCACACTACATGTACTGCTTATAGAGAAAGAAATAGAATTGAATATGGAAAGAATTACCACCAAGCCGACTTCTTGCATCCTGATAATGGAGATCAGTCCACATAAAAGCAGCTGTTTGGACAGGAATAAAGAGATAAGTCGTATGTTCACATGGCGTCATAATGACAATGTACAATGCATGTGAAAGCAAGAAATTCATGCAAACATACCCTTAAGACAGAAAGAGCAAGTGCAAGACTTTGTAGCACAAGATTTTTCCATGCTGCCAACCCCCATGGGGGGAAGCTGGACATTTGTGCATGGCATGTCATCACGAGCTGTAGCGTCAAACGAAGACTGCGGGTTGTGATTTCCTGGTGATACAACCATCTCCTCTTGAGTCAGACATTCACCCTCGTTAGTCTTATCATTAATTACAATCTTACTAGCCTCACTAGCATATGGCAGCAACTCACTATCAGTGTCCTCATCATCTTCTCCTTCACAGCCACCCTCTGATTCCAAAGAAGACTCCTCCTTGTCGTTGAGGCCAGAAGAATCCAGTGATATGCAACGATTCCTCACATCATCATCGTCCTTGGATATAAGCCCAGCTGCCTGAGCAGCCATGTGCTGAACCTTGGCTCCACGGAAAATTGAAGTCCTTGCAAAATCCTCTTTGCCAATGCCATCGACCATAATTTCCACAAGGTTTCCTGATGCCCCAGCATTGGCCTTTGCCTTTTCATCAGACTCTTTCCTAGGGTCAACAGCCTTTTCAACCCGACTAATCTTGGCTCCACCTGCATTCTTCTCCAGATCACAGAAGGCTGGCCGCTTGCCAAGGACATTTGTCAGGTCTCCAAAGGCCCGCCGGCTACTGCCCTGAGTGATTTCAGACATTGAAGGTTCCAGATACTCACCAACTTGCCAAAATTGACAGCGAAATCGTCGTCGACAGCTGTATAATGCAACTGCATCAATCAATTCAGAAACAAAATACAGTGTGAGCGATGTATTCATACTGTGCTGAGAAAGAAGGGAGTAAATGCACATAATCATGGTTTGGAGCCAAAACAAAGGGCTGAGGTTTCCGAATCGCCAAAATGGTTGCGCCCGTCTTATACAGGACTACGGGAAGCAAAGCAAAGCCATGTGCTAGGAGGCTAGGAGCTAACTGAAAATTCGGGGTAAATCAAGCCGACTAATAAGTGCCAATCGATGCACGTCCGATATGGAATTGGATGAAATCGAGGGTTTCTGAGATGGAATCCTCCCGCTCTCGCCCCCCAGAAATTACACAGGACGTAATGCGCGCTATTGCGAGATAATTCCGCAGCGTCGGCAACGATTTAGCGGGGAAATAGGGTTCCATTCCGTCGTCTAAGTGAAACTTTTGGAGGAAGTAAAGTCGCAACAAGCACAATCCGCGTCGAGGGTTCAGCTAGAAATGCTTGGAAACAAGGGAGCCTGTCGTCAGGATGAACCAACGGAGATTCCAGGTCTACACCGAGAGGGGGAGCCTAGCCGAATCTGGGAGGAAACATGGCGGGGCGGTGGCCTCCCCGTGCAGTGGCTACCAGGCCAGGGCCTTCGGATGGGGGGGCGGCGAGACGGAGAGGAGGGGTAGGGTTTGGGAGCGCGAACCTCGCCGCGGGACGGCCGCCGTTCCTCCCGAGATCGCCCTTGCGGGGCGTGGGGTGGGGTGGGAGGGGTGTCCTGTATCTCTCTCTGGTTGTGGGAGATTGGGAGGCACGCGCGCGTCACGATGGAGGCGGAAAGGGGGGACGGAGGGGAAAACTTGGAGCGGGCGGCGTGAGCGGGGAAGGCCTGGCGGTCCCGGGTTGCGCGCGCTCGCGTTCGGAAATTTGGGCGCCGTGCCCGTGCGCGCGCGGCGGGCGCGGGAGGTTCGGTCCGGCGCGCGTTGGTTGGTTGGATCGAACCTGCCGCGGCACGGGTCCGTCGCGTCGGTCGTTGGGTGGGTGAAAATGTTATCTGGCGTCCGTCAGATTTTTTGTCGGTTCCAGCGAATGCTTCCATCACCGTTGGTGGCGTTGCGCAAATCTTCAAGCTATCCACGGTGCCACATCAGACTGCTGCCACCCTTCACTCGCATCGTGTCTCGTCGGCTTGAAGAAACTCCTGCCCGTGCATTTTTTTAAATACTTTTAGTTTATTCATCTTCAATCATGATAGTACAACGAACCACCTAGCGACGACTACCAGCACTGAAGCGAGCCGAAGGCGCGCCGCCGCAATCGCCCCTCTCTTACCGAAACCGGTCAAATTATGTTATAGTATAGACAGTCGAGAAGTCGTCGTGCTAAGGCCCCATAGAATCAGCACACCAGAATAGCAACATCCGCCGTTGAAAAGTAGCATAGATCGGAAGGATCCAATCTGAAAACGCACGAACGTGGACGAATTACGATGAGATCCGACCAAATCCAACAATGATAGATTTATCGGAGACACACCTCCACACGTCCATCGACGATGCAAGAAGCACCACCGAAACGGGGACTAGCCGGGAAGAACCTTATTTCATCTTCAGAAAGTCATCTTCGTCTCGTCTTCCTGAGTATGACACAAACCCTAACAAAACTTGAAGGAACATCTAAAGACGAAACCCTCCCGCCGGTAAAGGCCGGGATTGACCGCACCGCCATGGCCCTAAGGTCACAAAAGACAAGACGGGCCGGCGGCAGAGCCACCGGGAGACAGAGGAAACCTAGCCTTTTCTTTTCTTAGGGAGGAGGCGTAACTTTGATCTCACGTGTATTAAGCATCTTCCAATGTATGGGTGCTTAGAGCATCTCCAACAGCCGCGCGACGCGCCGCGCCCAAAAATCGCGTTTGCCGCGCGCGCTTCGGCTGGTTTGCCGCGCCGCGCCGCGCTGGCTCCAGCGGCTGCTGTACAATACAGCGCGCGCACGCAGCTCCAACAGCGCGCAAAAAATGCAGCGCGCGCGCCGCTACAGCAGCGCCAAATATGCCATTTGGACCCAATAAACATTCAATCAAAATGCAATGAACATGTGAAATTTAACAAGTTGAGATGAATACATAAAAAGTCGCCCACAAGTTCATCCAACCAAGTCCAAATTCAAACCAAGTTCAAAATACAAGTGCAACCAACAAAGTTCAAGACATATATAAAACACATCAACCATCTTGCTCGTCTTCTTCGTCTTCTTCCTCTTCTTCCGCCGACGATTCTTCCTCTTCTTCCGCCGATGAATCTTCCTCTTCATGACGCACCGCATCACTTGTAGCTCCGACGTGAGGCACATCGAAAGGCATGGCCGGAGGTGCGCCCATGCCTCCCATGGCGGCCGGAGGTGCGCCCATGCCTCCCATGGCGGCCGGAGGTGCGCCCATGCCTCCCATGGAGGCCGGAGGTGCGCCCATGCCTCCCATGAGAGAAGCAAAACTCATGCCACCCATGCCTCCCATAACGTTGGAGGGTGCTCCAATGCCACCCATGGCTCCCATAGCATTGGAGGGTGCTCGAAAGCCACCCATGCCTCCCATGGCGGCCGGAGGTGCACCCATGCCTCCGAAGCCACCCAAGCCACCCATGCCGCCGAGGCCACCCAAGCCACCCATGCCGCCGAGGCCACCCAAGCCACCCATGCCGCCGAGGCCACCGCCGCCACCCATGCCGCCACCCATTGTGTTGATCATGGCTCTTTTTTGAATCAAGACTTCTTGACGGGCAAGGTTGACATATTCCATTTGCGCTTCATTGAACAAAGATGTGTCCAAGAAGAACAAATTTTTTTCCCATTCCATCAACCTAGTTCGCTCCTCCATGGCAACCTTCCTCTCCTCCAATGCCACTTTCCTCTCCTCGGCGGCCACCCTCCTCTCCTCGGCCGCCAACCTCCTCTCCTCGGCCGCGGCATCTTGGTTCCTTGCCATTTTCCTCACCTCGTTCGCTTCTTTTCTTGCCTTCACAATAGCTTCCATAGCATTTGTGAGCTCATCATCTCCTTTCCTCTTCTTCTTTTCGGTTTTGTCCTTCTTGCACCCATCCGGTCGTTTTGGTTTCGAGTATGAAACCGAGTTGGGTGTGGGGCTTCTCATGCCCTCCTCACTTGAGGCATCATCCTCCTCCTCATCATCATTCAACTCAATTGTGCGCTTGCGTTTGTTGCTCAAATGCAAATCATCCAAATCTTCACGCTTCCTCCATTTCTCATCATCCTTCAACACTTCATAGCAATGAGGCAAGGTAAAGATCTTTCCTTTCTTGATCTTCCCCTTCTTGGTTGTCCTCGTCTCTTCTCTGAACAAGTTTTGTGCAATGTTGTACTACAAGAAAAACAAAACAAGTTAGCACTTCGGACACCAAAAAAAAGTATGATGAACATGTATGAGATGGCACTTACTCTATCATCCTCATTTGTCCCACTTGGGTTAAGCTTGTCAACTGCCTTTTGTGCGGCCGCCCACTTTTGACAATCCGAGTTGATTGTCGACCATCGGGACCGAAGTGATCTCTCGGAGCGGTCAATTCCACTCATGTTCTGAGCATCAAAGTGTTCTTTCATTCGCCCCTTGATCACCTCCAACGGATGGATCCCTCGACACTTGCAACCAAGTATTGCATAGTAATTTGTTATCATTGATGGTGTAATTGCCCGCTCTTCCTTTCGGCGCCTCGACAATGCCCTCACCCTCCTCGTCCACCTCAAACTCATGGTCGTCCAAATGGATTTCATTGGTTTGAGACCAATGCGAATTGTTGGACCCAACACCCATAGTTGACATGTATGCATCATCGTTGAGACTACAAATGCAAATATAAGCTATCTATATGATGATGCATTGAACAAATAACAAGAAAATAAAAGTTGGAATTTTTTTCACCTTGGGGGCATTTCGTCGAGCACGTGGTGCGCGTCGGCCGCCGGCTCAACGGTTGAGCTCGCCGGCGCTTCGGTAGACGCCGGAGCCGTCCGCCGCCCTGCAAGCTTCTTCTTCTTCGAGGTGCCGGAGCCGTCCGCCGCCTTCTTCTTCGCGGATATTTTTCTTTTTTTCGCCTCCAATGGTGCGGCGGTAGCACGGGACGGCGCCGGCGCAACGCCGCTCGTCGGCGTGGTCATCCGCGGCGGCAAGAAGAGACTGCGCGCGAGGCAGACCGATGGCGGAGCTCCGGCGGCCGCGGCGGCAGCGCCCGCGCCAACGCTCGCCGCGCTAGGGTTTGCGGCGGCGGCGGCGGCGGCGCCTGCGGCGGCGGGGGCGCGGCTGTAGAGCGGGGTGAGAGGGGCTCCGGTGTGCGCATCCATGGCGGAAGGGGCGCGAGCGCCGGCGCGCGCGAGTGGAAGAAGAAGGAAAAGGGAAGTTCGCGCGCGCGCTCGAGTGTGCCGCGCGCGGAAGAAGACGCTCGAAATCAACAGCGCGGGATGGGGTATTCACCAGCGCGCCCAACCCGTTTTAGCGCGCGCGCGTTTTTTGGGCGCCCGCTGGAGCGGTGCGACGCGTTGCGCGCGCGCTAAAATGGCGTTTTTTCCGGCGCGGCGCTAGTATAGCGCGGCTGTTGGAGATGCTCTTAGATAAGGTGTTGAGTGCATTAAAAACTTAGCAACTAGTCTCCCAATTGCAAAGGTGCTTAGCTTTTGTAGCTAAGCTTCCCTCATAAAATTATTTAATAATTACACTCCCTTATTATTGGTTGGTAGTCATTTTACATAGGTTCGCGTGCTTTAGCACCGTTTCTTCCAGGGGTCATCATAATGCTCTATCTCCCCTTAATTGCTTTACCATATCATTTTTCTGCCTATGTAGCGTCCTTAGCACATGTACGCATTGAAACATTTGGAAGGGCCTTCTTTCTCCTCCTCCTTCCACTCCATGCGTTCTCTCCACCCCCACCCCCACCCCCATTTATTTCCCTTTCTGCTCTTCTCGAACAGTGGTGGGTTCGAGTTGGTTGTCGTTGTGTCCTCGTCGGTCGAATCCATGTGCCGTTGCTCGTCGGCGTCAAGGGTTGCATCCCATGCTTCCGCATTGCTGCTCTCGTCGGTACGCACTACTGCTCGTTATCTATTTATTTTTTGTCGTCCATTCTTTTACCGTCGGTTGTTGCTTGAGGTCAAGCGTGTGGTCATGGTTGAGGCGATGACTTTTCTATTCGGTCGTCGGGGACGAGTTCGTAGACGAGGTCAGGCCGGCTCCAACATGGGAGTGGCGACAGCGGTGTCGGTGGCTCGTTCTGACGGCGGCAATGGTCGTTCTGTGGTCCATAGATCTCGCTGTAATTTTTATTATGATTGAGGTGATTTGTACTTCCGGTGAATCTTAATAATAAATCTCAACCTTTTCGCAAAAAAATCATGTGATCATGGTTGAGGCGGCAACTTTTATATTCGTTCGCCGAGGATGAGTTCATAGCCAACATCGATGTGCATGCATTTCGGGTGTTGGTGGTTGATGATGGTATCGGTGGTAGGGTTTTCATTGTCGTTGTGGTGCGGGTAGCGACGTGGTCATAGGCGGTTTGTAGTGTGGCGGACGTAGTGGTTTTCGCTACTGAAAAGGATTGATATGTTCGACTAGAGGTGGGGTGAATAGGCCACTGACATGTCTCCAACGTATGTATAATTTATGAAGTATTCATGCCATGTTTACAATAAATCTATATGGCTTTGGTATGATTTGAATGGAAGTAACCCGGACTGACGTTGTTTTCAGCGGAACTACCGTGGTGTTGTTTTTTGTGTAGAAATAAAAGTTCTCTGAATGCAACGAAACTTTTTGATCATTTTTTGGGAACAAAAGAGACATCTGAAGCTTCGTGGGAGGACCAGAAGAGCCACGAGGTGGCCACTACCCATTAGGGCTCGCCAGGTGTCAAAGTGGTGGGCTGGTGGGTAGTGGGCACCTCGTGGCCCATCTGGACGTGAGACCGACGCCAAAAAATCCTATAAATACATAAACCCCCTAGAAATAACCCTCGATCAGAAGTTTCACCGTCGCAAGCCTCTGTAGCCACGAAAACCAATCTAGACCCTGTTCCGGCACCCTGACGGTGGGGAAAATCATCACCGAAGGTCATCTTCATCATCTCGGCGGTCTCCATGATGAAGAGGGGGTAGTCCACCCTCGGGGTTGAGGGTTTGTACCAGTAGCTATGTGTTTAATCTCTCTCTCCCCCTCTCTCTCTCTCTCTCTCTCTCTCTCTCTCTCTCTCTCTCTCTCTCTCGTGTTCTTGCTTTAGCACAATCTTGATGTATGGCGAGATTTGTTAATATAGTTGGATCATATGATGTTTCTCGCTCTCTATCTTGTTGTGAAGGTCGAGTTTTCCCTTTGAGATTTCGTTATTATCGATTAGAATACTTTTATGGATTTGAGAGCACTTGATGTCACTTGTGCAGAGACGTGCTATACAAAATGATTTTAACCCCTTTCCGTGATGGCATTTTAAACTGTCGCCTGGTGAGTGTGGGCGATAGAGGGTGTCCTTCCCACACGACCCATAAACCATTGGGGATAGGCCCTCCGGTCACACATGATGCGCAAAATGAGCTCGTATGTGATCGGGCTAGCCATCCATCCAATTATACATGCCTAATCGTTTCCGTCTGTAAGTACATCCCACAAAGTGAGTCCCAGAGAACGTTTCCGTCCGTATGTATATCACACAATTTTTTACGTGGAATCGTTGTGCAAGGTGGCCTAACGCAAACAGTTTGGCCGAAGCCATGTATGATTGTTTATTGATCCAATACGCGTTCTTTCTCGAAACCATGTGGGTTGTTTGAGTTCTTCGCCCACGGTGTCGTCAGAGAACCTTTTGCAATAGAAAACCCCAATAAGCAAGCTAATTGACCTATTATTGATAATCCATGTAGTAATTAATTTGACATTTCTTATAAAACACAACATATATTTCATATCCGCATAACGGCAACCATGATTTCATAATTGAATTACATCAGATAGCTTCATCACTCAGTTACACCATATAGGCATATAGCTAGCTACGCACAACAACACCAAGTTTCACATGCAACATGAAAAACCTTGAAAAGTAGCATCATACATGGTAAATAGACAGATGAATCTCATTTGGGAAATTGCAAAAGCAAAAGGCGAATATTGAGCCTTCAGTTATGTTGAATGTCTTTGCAACTTAGGCCAGTGGCTATGGATAATTGCTCGCCAACCTTCGTCCTCTTGAGGAAGATTTCAATATTGTATCGTGGGTGCTTAATTAATACATGTGTCGCCTCTTGACCATGCAGGTGGTTCAAGAGGTAATACTCGGTGAACTGCTTTGGAAAGTATTGAAAATAAAGATATGCATAAATAGATGATATAAATTTTGAAATGGCGCAAGGGGAAAAAGGTAAAAGAGTTAGTACTATCCTATAGTTGACTAATGTCTTCTTCATTGTGCAAATAAAGATCTCATTGTTATTCGTTGCAAGTTTCTTTATCCTAACAATCTTTTTGAGTTTCTTGACTTGACTGATATTCCTGGACATCTCATCTCCTCATATGCAAAATGGGTCGAATAGTGGGTCTAAGCCTCTGGCAGTAGGACCTACATGTGCAAGACCAAATTATTAAATACCTAAATATTAGAATGATTCGTGCAACTGCACAATAATGTGCTACTCCATCTGTTCCTAAATATTTGTCCTTCTGGACATTTCAAATGGATTACAACATACGAATGTATGTAGACATATTTTAGAGTGTAGATTCACTCATTTTGCTTCGTATGTAGTCACTTATCGAAATCTCTAGAAAAACAAATATTTGAGAATATTAGCGAAAGGACCGTGCATGAGAAAACCTCAATGGTAAACCTCAATGCCTCCTAGTGTTTCCCTGCAACACATATAAGGAAGATCTTGATCAGCTTAACTAAGAGTTGGCATACTATTAGTAGAATATGTTAATGAAAAATAAACAAATTGCAGATCCAACAGATTAACTCGAGGCACATGGAAAGGCCAGTTAACCTAACCAAGCATGCTAAACAACTTGGAAATAGAGCAATTATATATGTTTCTCGTGTATCGAGTACGACCAAATTTGATTTATTTATCAGATGCATAACAATACAAAATTGTATCCACAATAAATGAATATCAAATTGTAGAACTGAACCAAATGGTTAGCCGCAGAGCACAACAAATGAACCAAGATAGTTTACTGAGCACGACATTGCAAAATAGAACATATACTATCAGATAAGACACTTGATGACGCGAGAGTAGTTGATCACCTTTATTTCGGGTGTTGCAGTGTTGTATGTGTTGTAACACGAACATAAACTCTATTCCTCTTATTTAATGAATGAGGCAAATCTTTTGCCTCTCTTAAAAAAATAGATAAGACAGTTCACGAAACCAATAATGCTTGAGAACTGCTAGGAAATGTAGCAATTGTTGGACCAAACTATTAACTGAACATTACATTTCAGAATATCATGTTGCATATTAACATTACAGAGGACAAATCACTAGAAGGCACGGACGGTGGCCTCGAGAAAACACCAAGAACTATATTTTAAAGTAGACAACCACGTGACGGCGTTGACGGTGGCCTCGATGACGAGGTGATCCTCCAAGATCTGGCAGTCGGCACGCATGGTAGCCATCGCGACTTCATCCGCGTGTGCGGCATTGATTTGCTTCTATGCTGCCAAATGTTGTTGAGCTCCTTGCTATACCGCGTGCAAAACGGGTGTTGGCGGTGCTTAATTGGAGGACAGGATAGTGATTTGGGCGGAAGGTGTCGCACCGCCGGTCGGGGCATGTTGGATGGAGAAGGAGGAGGATGCTGGGGGTGGGTGTGTATTACCTGACCATATCAACGAGGCCGTGCGACAAGAAGAAGGGTCGCCGACGAGGAGGCGGCGCTGCCAGTAAGCAGTAGTGCATGTTTGAACTTGGAAAGCAAGGAGGAATAGTGGAAATGTGGTTTTTGGTTGAGGGGAGGGGCGGGGAGCTAGATATTTCCGCGGTGATAGAAAAATTCTGCTCGGTGGTGCGAGAAACTAGCGCACAAGTGCGGTTCAAGTGTTAGGGAATGCGACAGAAAACAAAAAAATTCTGACCTACGCACCAGCCGAGGACCACTATGGAGACTGCATACAAGGTTTGATCATTTTCGTTACCGACTCGTAGCGCAGCGGAAGTAGAGTCGATGACGGTCGTTGGTGCAGATCCCCGCAGCTAGGATTCACAACCTCCCAACCGCGAGGATGTACTATCTCATCTGCCCCTCGGACAGCCCTCCGGGAGGCGGTCGAACAGTCCCTCGGACGGTGTCGCACACAGCCCTTTGGGAGGACCTTCGAAACTCAGACGGTCACTCGGACAGCACTTCGGGAGGACTCACAGAACTCGGACCGTCACTTGGACAGCCCTTCGGGAGGCACTCTCGAACAGCCCCTCGGGCACTAAGATCGAAACTACGACCTCTCTACAGAGTTGCACACATACAATGTCATCTATCCGGCAGGGCTCCGCCGTCCGGAACTAGTTCCTGCCGGAACCCAGACAACCTTTTGGCTCTACGAAACTATTTCGCGGGGAGGGAGAGAGAAGTCAGATCATTGCAATGGCATGTATGTGAGAAAGAGTGAGTGTGGAGGGCTTCCCCTCCACCTCTATTTATAGGAAATCCCAAGAGGTAAGGTAGTTTAACACAAAAACCCAAAATGCACATGAATGAAGTCCTTCCTCAAGGGCATAAGAGTGAAACCAAGGAACAAGATGGGCTCCAAGGTGGAGCCCCAATTGTGGCCGGCCACACCCCTTGGGGGCCCCCATGAGGGCCTCCCAATCCATCCATGTCATCCCTAGATCTTTTGAGTAAAGCCCCAAAAGGTGGCTTTCCAAAAAGTAACCCAAAAAGCACTTTCACTATTCACAACGACATTTTTCAGCGTCCGTTTGAACTGAAAATATTTATGTGGGATTAGAACATTTCTAGTACCCACCATAATAATTTTCAACGCGTTCTGGAAAAATTCCAGTTTAGTGATTTCATCTGCGAAAAGCATCTGAAGCGGTTTCGCCAGCTTTAGAACATTTCCGGTTTTCATCCCGGAAAATTCCCAGAAGTTTCCAGAATTATTCTGGCACCCTCCAAGAATTATCAGGCATGTGCCGAGACCAATTTGACTTTATGGTATCCTCTGAAACGACTTTTCAGTATCACTGGAACTCATCCGGTGACCTCTCTCGTCGAAACTTTTCCGTTTCGTCCGAAACTTTTTCGGTGATTTTCTCTCAGACTCCCTGTCTAGTATTCAGTAGATAGATGACCCTTAAGCGTGTGACCCTATAGGTTCATGAAGTATAGACATGACCCGGAACCCCTTTCGATCGATGATCAACATCGGAGCCGTGGACACCCATATTGACCCCTATACCACACGAATGAATATTCGAGTGAACCTCCAGTTGCCGTGTGCTATTCTTGTTGCTTTGCGATATGTTACAAATACCCGAGGTGAGACATGTTGGCATTCCCGTGGATCAACAATTTGTCCACTATGCTAGTTACCTCGTTACCGATATTGTTCTCTTTTCTCGTTCCGTGTTCCGGCATCCCCGTGATCAAATCACCCTTTGTCTGGCCAGACGATGATGGATACTGTAACACCGAGAGGGCCCAGAGATATCTCTCCATTGACGGAGGAGCAAATCCCAATCTTGAGCTATCAAGTTTCTTAACATACCTTTCCATGAACCCGTAGCCACCGTAATAGCCACCCATTTACGGATGACGTTTAACAAACCCCAAAGTTCATGAAGCAAGCATGAAGAAACTCGATACTCTCATGGTCTAAGGAATTATGCAAACATAAACTTCTTGTGTTATTAAGCATTAACTTGTGACGAATGTATCTCATAGCATAACATCAATTCGGTTCGATTCAACACAAATGTTCCTCTAACATTGTACCCTCAAAGTTGCTGGCATAGACATGCCCATGATCAGGAAAACAGAACCATCATGCAACACTTGAGCTAGTCTTAGAGGCCAGACTAGGAATACATTTTATTTTTTTATTATTCCACACGTGCATATGAGTCTTCCTCCGAGCCTCGTTTTATTTGTAGACTCGAGAACCATAGCAGTTATAGCATGGAACATAAACCTAATTTTGAACAGGGAGATAATCAATAACATTTATTATTGCCTCTAGGGCATATCTCCTACATCAAGCACTAGCGATGCACTATAGACGACAAAGCTTTTCGCGTAAGCCAGACAAGAGGGTGCGCCAAGATATTTTGTATCCCATCCCATGCGATTCTTGCTAGAAAACTGTTTGTGGTGTACCTGATTTTTTCATTTTGATTCGAAAGACAAAATGGTGTTACAGAGGGAGAGGACGGTGTTTGAATTACGAGAGCATTATTAGGTAGTGAACATGCAATTATATGAGTGTCATATTGAAATTTGGAATTATTGTGGGTTTGTTTCCCCGTTTTTATACATTAATTAAGTTTCCAGGCATTTAATATGCATAATTCAAATTTGAACTACAAGCACATGCTCTAGTGCACCAAAGTTTGTTAAAAAAAATCACATGCGTGTCTTTGGGTGAATTTATAATTCCATGCAAGAAATGGGAATGAAATTCAAACATCTGGGCGTCGTGGCTCGGTCAGAAACTTAGAGAAGCTTGGTTTTTAAATTCCTTTAAATCTAAAACTCGCGTGAAAATCATGAAACTTGGCATGGTGTCATGACATGGCACCAATATGTTGTGGTAATTTTTTTGGCCCAATTGGGACAAGTTTTGGTATAAGCTTCTTGCAAACCGGAGCTTCTCTCGAGAAGGCTCGTGGTTCCAAGAGGGAATGTGACACCTTTTGTGTGCGAAATGACAAACGCTGTTCTACCCCCTTTGATTTTTTATAGAGGAAAAATAGAACTATATGAGTGTCGTGTTGAAATTTGGAATTATTCCGGGTTCATTTTGCCCCTTTAATACATCAATTGAGTTTCTAGGCATTTAATATGCATAATTCAAATTTGAACTACAAGCACATTCTCCAGTGCACCAAAGTTGGTTGAAAAATCACATGTGTGTCTTTGGGTAGTTCCCATGCAAGAAATGAGAGTGAAATTCAAACATCTGGGCGTCATGTGTAAGGGCGTGTTCCTTCCTATGCTGTTTTGGTGATTGATGACAATGCTTTTGCGGACTAATCGTGTGTGCTAAGTATTTCAAAGATCCATCCTTTGGCACGAGACAATTCCTTTCCCTCGGAGTTTTAAGTGAAGACGTGTCGTCTCCTTCGTTTTTGGTTTTGGTGGACTTGAGTCGTATGAGACACCGTACTATCAAGAGGGGGTCCGCATTGCAAAGGCTAGGGTGGAATCAACACGTACACTTCTTTTTGGCACCCCAGCTCCTTTCCTCTCATTGGAGTTTTCCGCCTCAACCGAAGTGGAGGATGTTTGGTGGTAGCGGTAGTACCACCGTCGAGGCGGTAGTACCGCTTATGGTCATCAAGCGGTAGTATCGTTGTTCCCAGCGGTAGTACCGCTTGAGGGCATAAGCGGGAGTACCGCCCCGGTCGGGCTCGGCTACCGCCTCGACTCGAGGGGGTAATTTATCGTGTCGGATTGTGCGGTAGTAGCAGCGGTAGCACCGCTTACAAGCGGTAGTACCGTTGCCACCACCGCGGCTAGTACCGCTCCACCTCTCCTCTCTCCTCTTATCCCCCAATGCCTCCTCGACACTTTAACTGCGTGGTAGTACCGCTGGGGGTCGCGGTAGTACTGCTGCTACCAGCGGTAGTACCGCCCCACCTAGCGGTAGTACCACTCTATGCGGGCTGAAGTGGGGGTAACGATTAGTTTTGCTCCCCCACTATAAAAGGAGGTCTTCTTATCCAAGAAGATTTACCTCTTCCCTTCCCAAACTCCATTGTTGCTCAAAGCTCCATTTTCGCCCGGTCTCTCTCCCTAGCCAATCAAATTTGTTGATTCTTTAGGGATTGGTTGAGAAGGCCCCGATCTACACTTCCACCAAGAGAAATTTGATTCCCTCCACTAATCTCATGCGGATCTTGTTACTCTTGGGTGTTTGAGCACCCTAGACGGTTGAGGTCACCTCGGATCCATATTCCATTGTGGTGAAGCTTCGTGGTGTCGTTGGGAGCCTCCAATTCAGTTGTGGAGATAGCCCCAACCTTGTTTGTAAAGGTTCGGTCGCGGCCTTCAAGGGCACCAATAGTGGAATCACGGCATCTCGCATTGTGTGAGGGCGTGAGGAGAATACGGTGGCCCTAGTGGCTTTTCGGGGAGCATTGTGCCTCCACACCGCTCCAACGGAGACGTACTTCCCTCAAAGGGAAGAAACTTCGGTAACACATCTTCATCTCCACTGTTTCCACTCTTGGTTATTTCTTACCTTTACTTGTGCAAATTTATATTGTGTTGTATCCTTCACTTGCTTGTGTTCTTGTAAGTGTTGCATCATATAGGTTGCCCACCTAGTTGCATATCTAGACAACCTACTTTGATGCTAAGTTTATTTTGGTAAAGAAGAGCTAAAAATTGTTAGTTGCCTATTCACCCCCCTTCTAGTCAACCATACCAATCCTTTCAATTGGTATCAGAGCCTCGTCTCTTTATTAAGGACTTTACCGTCCAAAGAGTATGGGTGACACCGTAGTCAAGGGGGAGGAGCACTCCGGTGCAAATCCATCCTTGTCTATGGCTGATGGGGGATCCTCGGTCTCTCGTGAGGAGTTCAATGCGGCTTTGGACACATTGAAAACCTCTATGATGACCGAGGTCAAAGGCATGTTCAAAGAATTTCTCGATGTGCTTAAATTATCCACCGCACCGTTGGAAGTGGCTAGTCCCACTAACAAGGTTGCGGATGCTCACCCCGACAAGGGGGAAGCTATTAGTGACCAAGCTCATTTGCCCAAAAGAGGGAGTGGCATCTTTGCCCATGTTGAACCTCCCATTACCTATGGAGGACCCGTTCCCTCCACGCATCTAAATCATGTTGGTCCTCCCCCGAAGTATGGAAAAATGCAGATTTTTCTACTTGGGTTTTTCGCTTTAAACGTCATTTAAATCATTGTTCTACTAATCTTTGGATAATTATTGTGCAAGGTTTCTACCCGCACGATCCATACAACTTCACTCCTAGAGAAGTCGTGGATCATCAATTCAATGAATCCGTTCTCTGCATTCTCCAAGATGATATCCCTCCCGAAGACATTGCTCATCTTCGACCCTTCTCCGTGGACAAGGAAGCATGGGAACATGTGGTCTCCTTGTACAAGGGAAGTGCGAGCATTCAACGCTCAAACTATGAAGTGGTGCAAGATGAGGCCGATGAGTTTGCCATGATCGAAGATGAAGGACCTCGTGAATTTTATCGAAGATTAACCACTCTTGCGGTCTCACTCCGAGATCATGGGAGCAAGGATATGGATGACAATTGGATCAAGCGCAAGTTTCTCAAGGCCATGATGCCCTATCACAAGGCCATGTCCTCCGTCATCCGTTAAAGGCCGGCCACAATCAAAGAAACCCAACCTTGATTTGAAGGCCAAGGCTTGTGTGGAAGAAGAGGATGAAGAGGAAGAAGAGGAGTGTTGCCCCGAAGACACCAAATATGCATATCATGAGCACATGGCTCTTGCTTCACGGCAATTTTGGGGCAACAAGAAGAACTCAAGACCCAACTTCAACAAGAAGAACTCAAGTGGCTTCAAGGGCAAGCAACGAGTTAGGACATGCTACAATTGTGGCAATGTGAGTCATTTTTTTGTGGATTGCCCATATGAGAAGAGGGCAGACAATGGAGGCAAGCTTATCCGAAAAGACAAGGCCAAGTCTTTCCCCAACAAGAACAACTTTTCCAAGAAGACTCCTCCCAAAGGGTTGGTGGTACAAGAAGAGTATGATAAGGATGATGATGATGATGATGAAGATTACGAGACGGTAACCATGGCCGCCGTTGCCATTGCAACAACTCCACGGGTATCCCTATTTGATTCACCTAACGAGAACATCACCGCCAAGTGCCTCATGGCTAAAGACACTAACAAGGTAACCCCCAACATCAAGTCTACCATCACTACTAATCCTTCGTTGACGGATTGCATTGATGAAAGTGAGGGGGCGGAGGTGGAGGAAATGAATTTTAGTCTTTTATGAGTAAACTCAAAGGTAAATCCAAGAAGCACTTCGTTACTCTCTTGGAACAACTTGGTGAAGCCAATGGCATGATCGATGCTCACAGAGAGACCATCTCTAAGATGGAAGGACATAACCGTGACTATGCCAATGAGATATCGGATGAGGAAGAGCGGGGTCATCATTTGGCTCTTGAGGAGTCATACAACGATGCTCATGTTAAATTAAAGAAAGATCTCGATCGTGCTCTTATTATCTCTCGTGTGCTCAATTTCGAGAAGGCCAAACTTGGGGTTGGCCATGCTAGACTCAAGGAGGATTTTCACACACTTGACGAGGCTCACAAGGTCTTGAAGAGTGTTCATGCTAGCCTCAAGGAGTCTCATGATCAACTCCAAGTACCACTAACTAAGGAGAAAGCCAACTTTTCCTCATATGGTTTTAATTGATAATGCAAATGCTACTAACCCTTGTTGTGAGCATGTGCATCTTGTGGAGGAGAATGCCAAGTTGAAGAAGCAACTTTAGAAAGGTCTTGTGTCTTGCATACAAGGTGAGAAAAACCTCAACGACCTTTTGAGCAATCAAAAGGAAGTTGTGGCCAAGGAGGGAATTGGGTTTGCATCCAAGTCCAAGAAGAAGAAGAGTGACAAGACCAAGCAACCTGTTCCTCTCAAGCAAACATTTGTGAAGGAGGGGGAGGGCGCTACTAAGGAGAAGAGGAACAATGCGAAGGGTGGTGGTGTCAAGAAGGGCAAAGCCACTCCTTCCAACAAAGCCGGTGACTTTAACCCATCTTATGTGTTGTGCCGTGCTAGCGATGGGCATGTTTATGTCAAATTTATTGGTTCTTATTATGAGTACATTAAATGGTATATTTGGGTTCCTAATACCCTTGTTGCTAACACCAAAGGACCCATTACAAAATGGGTACCTAAAATCAAGCATTGATCTCTTGTAGGAGTTTGCTTCCGGTGGGGGGTCATGGTTGCTCGATAGTGGAGCCACAAATCATATGACCGGAAGCAAAGACTTGGTGGTGGACGTGCACAAAGTCTCATCTATGCCCACCAATGTCGAATGGGGTGATGCATCATCTTCTAAGGTATTGGGTCTTGGCAAGGTTGTCGTTTCTCATGATCTCACGATCGAGAAAGTCATGCTTGTTGAGTCCCTTTCATACAAATTACTTTCTGTTCATCAACTTGCACTCATGGTTTTTGCTACTTTCTTTGATGTTGATTCTATGGCCCTCTTGTGGAGCAAGACTCTTAAAGTAGCCTTTGTTGGGCATGTCGAGAACAATCTCTACGTGGTTAACTTCTCAGAGCGACCTACTAAGACCGCGACATGCCAATGGCTAAAGTTGACGTGGGATGGCTTTGGCATCGCCGTTTAGCCCACGTCAATATGAGATCTTTGCAAATTCTTCTCAAGGGGGACCATGTCCGTGGACTAACAAATGTTAGTTTTGCTAAAGATCGTGCTTGCAGTGCTTGTATCGAAGGCAAGCTACATGAGAAGGCTCACCCTCCGACAACTATGATCTACTCGACGAGGGCTTTGGAGCTCCTTCACATGGATCTATTTGGGCCTCCATCCTTTGACAGTCTTGGGGGTAGAAAGTATTGCTTGGTTATTGTGGATGATTATTCAAGATACACTTGGGTATATTTCTTCAAGAGGAAGAGTGAGACCCAACAAACTGTCATCAACTTTGCAAATGAAGCTCAACGTCAACATGATGCAAAGATCTTGATGATTCGAAGTGACAATGGCACCGAGTTCAAGAACTACACATTGGATGAGTTTCTTAGTGATGAGGGGATCAAGCATCAATATGCCGCACCTTATACTCCTCAACAAAATGGTGTGGCGGAGAGGAAGTATCGGACATTGATGGACGCGGCAAGGACCATGATGGCGGAGTTCAAGTCTCCATACAACTTTTGGGCCGAAGCCATCAACACCGCTTGCCATGCATCCAATCAGCTCTATCTCCATAGAGGCTTGAACAAGACTCTGTATGAGATATTTATCGGCAACAAGCCCAACCTCAAGTACTTTCGGGTGTTCGAATGTAAGTGTTTAATACTCAATAAAGGTATTTGTTTCTCTAAATTTGAAGCTAAAACTCATGAGGGCATATTTGTTGGTTATGCTACAAACTCTCATGCTTACCGTATCCTCAACAAGTCCACCAGACTCATTGAGGAGACGTGTAATGTAGAGTTTGATGAGAATAACGGCTCCCAAGTGGAGCAAAGTGGTACTTGTGATGTAGGTGATGAAATTCCTCCCCAAGCCATAAGAAGAATGGGTGTTGGTCATATCCTACCCATCGAGGAACCCCTTGTGGTCGAAAGAGAAGGACAATGTTCTACTCAAGTGGAACCATCACCAACCCAAGACCCACACGCTTCCGAAGAACAAAGTGAAGGCCCTCAACCCAATGAACAAGGCCAAGTGCAAGATCAACCACAAGATGGTGATGATCCACCAAGTGAAGCACAAGGCCAAGTTCCTTCTCCCGAGCAAGTTCAAGATCAAGAGCAAGCTCAAGATCAAGAACAAGCTCAAGACGACGCTCATGATGATCAAGTCACCGCTCCCCAACTCTCTTTTGAGGAGCAATTAGAGCGTCGTGCCGCCAAAGTTACTTCCAGGCACGCTTCTAGAGAGCACCACCTGGAGAATATCCTTGGAAGCATCACAAAGGGGGTAAGCACTCATAGACAATTAGCAAACTATTATGCTCATCATGCGTTTGTCTCTTGTGTTGAACCCCAAAAGGTCTATGAGGCGCTCGAAGATCCAGATTGGCTCAATGCCATGCATGAAGAACTCCATAACTTCAAACGCAACAAAGTGTGGCGATTGGTGCGAAGGCTAGAGGAGAACCATAATGTCATTGGAACCAAATGGATCTTCAAGAAGAAGCAAGATGCTCACGGGATTGTCATTCGCAACAAGGCTCATTTTGTGGCACAAGGCTACTCCCAAGTTGACGGTATCGACTACGGTGAAACCTTTGCCCCCGATGCTCACCTTGAATCTATTCGTTTGTTGCTTGCCTATGCTTCCCATCATAACTTTAAATTTCAACAAATGGATGTGAAGAGTGCATTTCTTAATGGTCCTCCTAATGAGTTGGTGTATGTAAAACAAACCCTGGGGTTTGAGGATCCTAAGTTCCCCAATCATGTCTATCAACTCGATAAGGCGCTCTATGGCCTTGAACAAGCCCCACGTGCGTGGTATGTACATGTTACCGAGTTGTTGCAAGATCGTGGGTTTGAAATTGGGAAAATCGACCCCACTCTTTTTACTAAGAAGGTCAAAGGGGAGTTGCTTGTATGCCAATTATATGTTGATGATATTAATCTTTGGTTCCCCTAACAAAGCTTTCAATGATGAGTTTGCTGCACTAATGACCGTGGAGTTTGAGACGTCCATGATGGGAGAGTTGAAGTTCTTTCTCAGGTTCGAAGTCAAACAAAGAAGAGAAGGAATCTTCATCAACCAAGCCAAATATACTCAAGACATGCTCAAGAGATTCAATCTAAGTTATGTCAAGCCGGCCTCTACTCCAATGCCTACCAAATGCCAACTTGATAGTGATCCCAATGGTAAAGCGGTGGATCAAAAGGTATACCGTTCTATGATTGGATCCTTGCTTTATCTTTGTGCATCTAGACCGAATATCATGTTAAGTGTGGGAATTTGTGCACGGTTTCAAGCCTCGCCTAAGGAAAGCCACTTTGTGGAAGTTAAGCGAATCTTTCGATATTTGTCTCATACCCCAAACTTTGGCTTATGGTACCCAATAGGAGCAAACTTTGATCTTGTAGGTTTCTCGGATTCGGATTGGGCGGGAGACAAGGTGGATAGGAAGTCAACCTCCGGAGGATGCCAATTTCTTGGTTGCTCTTTGGTAAGCTGGTCTTCCAAGAAGCAAAGTTGTGTATCTCTCTCCGCCACCAAAGCTGAGTATGTGGCCGCTGGTAGTTTTTGTGCTCAACTTCTTTCGATGAGGCAAACTTTAAAGGATTATGGTGTCATTTGTGACAAAGTGCCTCTTTGGTGTGACAATGAAAGTGCCATTAAGATTTCTCTCAACCTGGTGCAACACTTCAAGACGAAGCATATTGAGATTCGGTATCACTTCATCCGGGACCATATTAGACGAGGCGAGATTGATCTTCACTATGTCAACTCTCATGATAACCTTGCAGATATTTTCACGAAGCGCTTGGATGAAGCAAGATTTCACGAGTTAAGGCATGAGCTAAATATCATTGATTTGAGCAATGTGGCTTGGAACTTTGCACACCCCTTCACACTCATAATGCTATCTTGTTTAGGTGTAGGCATGGACATAGGGGGAGTGTTGTTCTCTCAATGAACTTTCCCTCCCTCGATTATGCATAAATCGATCAACTCTTTCACATTCACCATTGTTGATGGTACATGTGCTTCAAAGATGAGTAGTGGTCATGGGCCCATGGTTAAAACCTTCGCGGTGCCATACCACTTCACTCGAACATAGGTGGCCTCAGCCACCGCCCTCTCTTTGAGAGTTGTGTGTTTGGTGTATCATGTTCTCTCTTTCTTTGTGTTTGTGTTTTGTTCCCTCGTCTCTTGTGTTCTCTTTTGCTTGAGCTAAGTCCTTTTCTTTCAAAAAAGGGGAAAAGAGTGTTTAGTGTTTGAGTTCTTGGCTGGGTGGTACTACCGCTTACTGACTTAAGCGGTACTACCACCCACCCGAGCGGTACTACCGCTGCGGGGCGGGATTGCGGGGTTAAGTTGGGCACGAGGAGTTTTCTTCTCCCCATACCCATTCGTCCCCCGTTTCCTCTTCGTGCTCCATCGACGAACTCGCCGCGAGGGGACGCCGATGGGATGCCTCCTCCGGGCCGTTTTTCACCTTTCCTTCGGTGGGATCAATCCCCACCCCTTCCTCAAGCCATGGATGCTGGTATTCCCCCCCGTCTCTTTCTCTTTGCTTTTAGATATCAGATCTATGATTTAGGGGCAATAGGTTTTGCATTCTTTGATTTTTGGCCAAATCAAGGCTTGAGTAGGATGGTGAAGGCTTCTAAACTGCTAGGATTGATATTTGGTAGGCTTATTTTTGAATTTGCCATCCCGATAGTACCGGAGTTAGTCACGGCAGCAAGGGAACTGCCGTTCCCCGCCTGGAGCGGTACTGCCGCTTGAGCGGTACTGCCGCCTACCAATTGCGGTACTACCGTTGGATGCCAATGTCTACTATATTCCTACCAAATATTGATCCATGTTACTTTTCCTCTTGGCTTATGCTCGTTCTGTCGTGTTGTTTCTTGTGTTTGTGTGTTTGGTTCCAGGTGATGGCCCTTCAGAGCATCATGCCCATCGTATCAACCCAGGGTGCTCTGTCTCTAAGCGTTGTCGCACCTCTAAGGCAGCAGGTGCCTCTTCAAGTGTTCTGCCCACTCAGTCCCAGCAACCGTCCAAGAGTACTGCAAAGAAGCCCAACACGAATCCCAAGTCCGTCACTGAGATGACTGCCAAGGACTTTTGGGATAAGCGTCGGCGCAATCCTTACGAGCATGATCAAGAGCCCAATTTGGTCAACGGTCCCTTCTGGACCCGTTTTTAGTGGGCAATTTATTTTGATGTGATCAATGCCAAGAAGAATCTCTTTGTTGATGTACGCTCCATTGACATTGCCTATATGAAGAAGGATTTGAACTACTTTGGCGAAGCTTTGGATATGTGCACTCAGTTGAACATTCTCGGCATCATGGAGTTCAACAAGGATTTTGAGGTGGACTTAGTGGCCCAGTTTTATGCCACGGTTCATCTCGAAACTGATAAGGAAATATATCTGACTTGGATGACAAATGACAAGCTTCTCTCTGTCAAATGGAAGGATTTCATGGAGTTGCTTGGGATTGAAGATCAAGGACTTGAGAATCCGGTTGGCTTTCGTCCTCACCACAATGTAGTTGCTACTCACAAGCAATCTCTCTGGCCTTACTGCACTATGAGGGTTAACCCCGAGATGAAGAAGGACACCTATGAGCTGCATGCCTATCTGGATACTCTTCATCGCATTTTCAGGGAGACTCTTTTCCCTTGCACTGGGAACTAGGATATGGTTCACTCATTTCTTGTCGACATGCTTCTTTTCTGCCAACATGAGAAGGAAGAACACACTGGAGAATCCCTAGATATTTCTCATGTCATGTGGTCTGAGCTAGTTTCTGCCATCTCCGAGCGCAAGTGTCCTATTTATGGTCCCTTTCTCATGTTGCTGATTGAGAAGGCTTGGGACCACACTTACCCTGGTGTTGTGTTGGAGACTGGTGAGTTGATCTCTCACAAGGTTAAGCGTCTGAGGAAGAAGGAGCTCTGGGGCACTCCGGTTTCACAGTCTGGTATTCCGTCCGGTACTGACGATGTCGAGGCTGAGGCTGACGTTGATGGGGATTATGTGCCCTCTGGAGCGGATCCCTCTTGGGCAAAGAAGCTCAAGCGCAAGATGAAGAAACTCTTCTGCATGGAGTCTTACGGTCAGTACTTGGCACATGTGTCTGAGAAGAAGGCCAGGAGTTGCCATAAGGAGCTCATGCGTCAGGTTGGTGCAACTGTTGTCAGCGGTTCTGAGGGCCGGATCACAGATGAGGAGGAGTGGGTTCAGCAGCACTATCCTTGGATTGACTCTGACCCCGAGCAGCCACCTACCGATGATGGAGGTGCGAACGATCTCGCGGGGAAGTGATGACGGAGAGCATCTTATTTGCTTTCACCTGTGATCGTTGTCGTACTCTTCTCCCTTTTCGGTGTCTCGATGCCAAAGGGGGAGGGAGTTTAGGGATTTGTCGAGTTGCGAGTGTGTGTTCTGTTTGCCTTGTTTCTTGCGTTTTCCCTCGCAAACTCTCTTATTGTCTGTTGCTTTGTTTTGGTTTATGCTCGTGAGAACTAGTTGATTTTCATATAGTGCAAGACATATGTTACCCTATCCTATTTTATCTAAGTATGTCAAGTACTTTGGTAGTATGTGAGTTGCATGCTTATCTCCTGTCTATTTACCCTACTCACTTACTACTCGTGTGCTTCCTAGCTCTTATATGTCTCTTCTATATGATAAATATTGTCTGGCTATAAAATATAGGGGGGGGGGGTGTTGATCCTAGTGTGCGTACTTTGCTTCCAAAGGCACCTCTTCTTAAGTGCACACATCTACGGGGAGCCCGTCTATATTTTGTAGTCATTAGGGGTTTGCTTACTCTCCTGTTAATTCTTGTGCAAATCTCGTATTGTCATCAATCCACCAAAAAGGGGGAGATTGTAAGGGCATGTTCCTTCCTAAGCTGTTTTGGTGATTGATGACAATGCTTTTGCGGACTAGTCGTGTGTGCTAAGTATTTCAGAGATCCATCCTTTGGCACGAGACAATTCCTTCCCCTCGGAGTTTTAAGTGAAGACGTGTCATCTCCTTCATTTTAGGTTTTGGTGGACTTGAGTCGTAGGAGACACCGTACTATCAAGAGGGGGTCCACATTGGAAAGGCTAAGGTGGAATCAACACGGGCACTTCTTTTTGGCACCCCCGACCCCTTTCCTCTCATTGGAGTTTTCTGTCTCAACCGAAGTGGAGGCTGTTTCGTGGTAGCGGTAGTACCGCCGTCGGAGCGGTAGTACCACTTATGGTCATCAAGCGGTAGTACCACTTGGGGGCATAAGCGACAGTACCACCCCGGTCGGGCTCGGCTACCGCCTCGACTCGAGGGGGTAATTTTTTGTGTCGGATTGTGCGGTAGTAGCAGCGGTAGTATTGCTTAGAAGCGGTAGTATCGCTTAGAAGCGGTAGTACCGTTGCCGCCACCGCGGCTAGTACCGCTCCACCTCTCCTCTCTCCCCTTATCTCCCACTTTTGCCTCGACGCTTTAACTGCGCGGTAGTACCATTGGGGGTCGCGGTAGTACCGCTGCTACAAGCGGTAGTACCGCCCCACACAACAGTAGTACCGCTCTATGTGGGCTGAAGTGGGGGTAACGGTTGGTTTTGCTCCCCCACTATAAAAGGAGGTCTTCTTATCCAAGAAGATTTACATCTTCCCTTCCCAAACTCCATTGTTGCTCAAAGCTCCATTTTCGCTCGATCTCTCTCCCTAGCCAATCAGACTTGTTGATTCTTTAGGGATTGGTTGAGAAGGCCCCGATCTACACTTCCACCAAGAGAATTTGATCCCCCCCCACTAATCCCTTGCGGATCTTGTTACTCTTGGGTATTTGAGCACCCTAGACGGTCGAGGTCACCTCGGAGCCATATTCCATTGTGGTGAAGCTTCATGGTGTCATTGGGAGCCTCCAATTCAGTTGTGGAGATAGCCTCAACCTTGTTTATAAAGGTTCGGTAGCCTCCTTCAAGGGCACCAATAGTGGAATCACGGCATCTCGCATTGTGTGAGGGCGTGAGGAGAATACGGTGGCCCTAGTGGCTTTTTTTGGAGCATTGTGCCTCCACACCGCTCTAATGGAGACGTACTTCCCTCAAAGGGAAGGAACTTCGGTAACACATCTTCGTCTCCACCGTTTCCACTCCTGGTTATTTCTTACCTTTACTTGTGCAAATATATTGTGTTGTATCCTTTGCTTGCTTGTGTTCTTGTAAGTGTTGCATCATATAGGTTGCCCACCTAGTTGCATATCTAGACAACCTACTTTGATGCTAAGTTTATTTTGGTAAAGAAAAGCTATAAGTGAGTTACCACATGCTCCTTTTATAAATTAATTGCATGATATCTAGACAACTATGCTTGCAGACCTACTATATGAGTGTCGTGTTAAAATTCAGAATTATTCCTGTTTTTATAAATTAATCGAGTTTCTGGGCATTTAATCTGCATAACTCAAATCTGAACTACAACCACATGCTCCAGTGCACCAAAGTTGGTTGAGATATCACATGTGTGTCTTTGGGTGAATTTATAGGTCCCATCCAAGAAATGAGAATGAAATGCAAACATCTTGGAGTGTCAGCTCGGCCGGAAACATTGAGAAGCTTGTTTTTCAAATTCATGTAAATCCAAAACTCGCCTGATAATCATGAAACTTGGCATGGTGTCATCACATGGCACCAACTTGCTGTGGTAAAAAAATTGACCGAATTGAGAAGGTGCACACATTAACAACCAACAAAGTTGTTTTGGAACAAGAGATGTCATGTTACAATCGGAAACACAAGTATTATTGAAACCGTGGGTGTTGTACTAACCATTTACGTACCGCCACGCATCCCTTTTTTATTGGCTACGAGGCGCCACGCGAGGTAGCTATTTCAGTACGGGAGGCGTGCAAACAGACCACTACGCATGCTTATCTGGAGGCGAGCCCTTTGACTTCCATCCGTCGCACACCTCTCTCCCAACTTCTCCATTAATGGCACCTGAGCCCATGGTTATTTTATAGCCGCTTAATGGTGTGGTTATGTATCACTTGACTGAGATTTAAGAGAGAGAAAAAGAAATCTGACAAGAAAAATTTGCACGGATCTTGATATAAGATCTGCTGGATATATATAGCAACGACTGAGACTTAGCAAGACTGATATAAATATAATGATGGTCACAATGGTGGCGATATAATGATGATGGTAATGGATAATAATTTTATAATTGTGTTACATATTTGGGAAGAAAAATAAAAATGCCACATGCGGCAACGCCCGAAAGACACAAGGGTAGAAGAATAAGGAAGACACTCCCGCCAAAAAAGAAGAAGAATAAGGATGACACAGAGTAGTTCTCGTGACGAGCGACGATGATCTCTTTCATGTCCTCAACACGTTGTTTGGCAGCAGCCACATATTCCTCCACCAACCTTTCGCGCTCGATGCGGAGCTTGGCATTCTCGTCCATAAGTTCTTGGACGATGTCGTCCGTCGTCTTCATCAAGGCAGTGGTCTCCTCCTGCTGCTCCACACTTCCGGTGATCTTCACATTGTCCTCCCTTAGTCGCTGGATGACGTCGATAGCATTTTCAAAGGATATATTCATCTTGTCCTGCAACCCCGACCAGCCAGACATCCGATCCATCAGGTTATCGAGCATCACATGTAGGCGCGTGTGAGAGTCCTCGCCTGCCCACGAGTAATCTTCCCAGGCCACCGCAATGCGGAAGGACCTCTCTGCAGCTGCCGCGGTGCAGCGGGACATATCTGCCGGTTCCGCGGCGCGGTCGGACCAGTTCGCTAGTTCGACGTGGCAGGACCTCTATGCTGCTTCGGCGGCACGGCGGGACCTTTGTGCTGCTACGACGGCGTGGTGGTACATGTCGGTGGCTTTCGCCGCGAGGCGGGACATCTCTCTTGCTTCGGTTTCCATGCTCGTCTCTCTCCCTAGTAATTTCTCGACCCAGAACTCACGCGGGCCACGACAGAGGCAAGGAAGAACGAAGAAAGACTTGTTCGTCTGGTGAAGAGGAGGGCGATCGAGGAGGTATGTGTAGTCATCCTTGAGTATGTAGGTAGTAATTATAACCCCGATAATACGCTGCTAAGTGGGAAACCGTTTAGGTTTTGATCGGTGCGAACTCTGAACAGGTTTTGATCGGCGTGAACAATAATTGGAAATGTGAAGGGAAGCAAGTTCCAATTTATTAAAGGTTCATATATCGAAGTGCGGTACGATTCCTGAAAGGCGTAAAGTGGGCACGCTTTCTCGGACGCGTACGTGGTGTTTGCACGATATGATGCACCGCAATCAGCGATGTCAGCACACGACTTGTTCCATCAACCGTGCACGCTCGTTATTACTATCGTGCATGCTTTTTTTTAACAGAATGTGTGCCCATCTAGCGCACACACCATGATTTGTGTGACCGTTTCTGTTAGGAGTGGCTAATCGCAAATACTTCATCGGTGTGAAGTGTATGTCGTATATCGCACACAACTTGACCTGGCTGACCATTTTTTTGTGTTCATTGCACATAGTTCATTCGAGTGAACCATATGTCACGCATCACACACACAACTGTAATATGAACCGTGTTTGATGTATCCGCCATCACAAACTGATACGTCTCCAACGTATCTATATATTTTTATTTATTGTCACATGCTATTATATTATCTACTTTGGATGTTTTATATGCATTAATATGCTATTTTATATCATTTTTGGGACTAACCTATTAACCTAGTGCCCAGCGCCAGTTTCTGTTTTTTCCTTGTTTTTGTCTTTTACAGAAAATCAATATCAAACGCAGTCCAAATGGAATAAAACTGTACGGTGATTTTTCTTGGACCAGAAAACATCCATGAAGCTTCGGGAAGAGGCCAAAAGACCCACGAGGTGGCCACAAGCCGCTAGGGGGCGCCCTGGGGGGCGCTCCTAGGGCTTGTCGGCCCCTCATAGCTCTTCTAACCTTAACTCCGGCTCTATAAATACCCAAATATTCCCCCACGCCAGAGGGCACACCAAAAATAATTTCCACCATCGCAAGCTTCTGTTCTTGTGAGATCCTATCATGGGGCCTTTTCCGGTACTCCGTCGGAGGGGGATTCGATCATGTAGGGCATCTACATCAACCTTGTTGCCCTACCGATGATGTGTGAATAGTTTACCACAGACCTAGGGGTCCATAGCTAGTAGCTAGATGGCTTCTTCTCTCTTTGATCTTCAATAAAATGTTCTTGGAGATATATTAGATGTAATCTTCTTTTGCGATGCGCTTGTTGAGATCTGATGAATTGTGAATTTATGATCAGATTATCTATGAATATTATTTGAGTCTTCTCTGAACTCTTTTATGCATGATTAATATAGCTTTGTATTCACTGATACAGTGAGGTGCTATACAAACGGGTTTTAACCCCTTTCCATGATGACATTTTAAACCGTCGCCTAGTGAGTGTGGGCGATAGGGGGATCCTTCCCATATGACCCAGAAATCGCCGGGAATAGGCCCTCCGGTCACACACGCTTGGCAAAATGAGCTCGTGTGCGACTGGCGAGCGATCAAATACAATTATACATGCCGAATCGGTTCCGGTCGTAAGTACATCCCACATAGTCAGTCCCAGACAAATGTTTCCGTTCGTATGTACATCCGACACGTCAATCGAAGAAGTACATTTCCGTTCGTATGTACACCCCACACAGTCAAGCCAAGAAGTATGTTTCCGTTCATGTGTACATCCCATACAGTCAATCTAGGGAACACGTTTCCATTCGCACGTACATCACAAAATAAATTCCACATTAAATCGTTCGTGATAGCGTTGCCATCACTACAAAAAAAAGACATATGTGACATTTTGGGCGGAACGAATGTTTTTCCTGTCATGCTTATGACACTTCTACGAAGATAATTGTGACAACAACACGTATCATCATAGATGTGGTGGGCTCCTACTTCTATGACAAAAAATCATGACAAAAATGGGCTTTTCGTCCTGGGTGGGCTGGAGACACAGCTGATACGTCTCCAACGTATCTATAATTTTTGATTGTTCCATGCTATTATATTATCTGTTTTGGATGTTTAATGGGCTTTATTATCGAAATTGCCTAGGAGCACTCGGCGACGACGCTCAGTGGAATCCTGCCCAGCCAGTTGTCTCGTGATCCTCAATCACTATAATAACCCCAATGTATTCACAACTTTCTCATCTTGTATTCCCTTCCCACTGATCAGTATGTCAGAATTGAAGTCCACGCGTTTTTGTCCTGGCAGTGCAATTCATGTCCTCGATAGTGAGCCGAGCTCATTTAACAATCCCCAACCACCTAAATGAATTTAAATGCACCGGTGCCTCTCTTTCTCCCAAGGGCACACTCCTTTTCAACCCAACGGTCATCTTCCTCTTTCCACTAGCTCATCTAGACGGTCATCTTCCTCCACCCACCATATCATCCCCGGTTTTGCCATTCACAATTCCACTCTTCATCCCCTCAGCTGCGACTCATTAGGCTCTTGGTGCTTAATATGCTTGTTGTGCTGTTTGTATGCATCAAGGTCGCTTGAATGCGTTATCTTCTCGCAACCTGCCTGTTTGACACCATTCCCACTAATTAATATGGCCATGTTATCCGAACCAGGCTTAGAATAATGTATCCAGTCGGATGGTCCAGTTTGCCCATAATTCTAGTTGTTTCTTTTTATATTATTTGCATGTAATTTTCACGCTTTTCCATCCTCTGTCGGCAAGTGTAGGACAAGTGCCGTACAGGTACTTCCAAATACTATTAATTTGTTGTGTTAATCTTAATTGTGTTTCTGTGAATCACTTGACGAATCAAACTAGTAGTAATTATGTATATTCATTTTGTCCGGTGCACTTTCGAGTCTTAATGTCATAATGCTTGTTACCAAATTGATTTAACCCACGCCCCCTCCCCATCAAACATTGTTTAACCTTCAGACACTGTTTACAACCTACAATAAATACTAGTACATGCGGAAGTCTTCCACCCAGTATTTCTTCCCCGACTTTGCACACATATATTAAATGAGACTGCACATGTACAAACTATTCCGGTCTACGCGTGTGTCTTGTATTCACATATAAGAGATCATTTCAAAAGTGGCACAAATCCCAAGAGAGAACGACAACGGCAGTGATTTCAGCGGTCTTCGTCATCGAGTGCTCTTCGTCTGCTTCCACTTTATTATACACTATTGTATTATTTTTGGGACTAACCTACTAACCCAAGGCCCAGTGCAAATTGCTGTTTTTTTGCCTATTTCAGTGTTTCGCAGAAAAGGAATATCAAACGGAGTCTAAATGGAATGAAACCTTCGGGGGAGTCATTTTGGGAACAAATACAACTCAGAAGGCTTGGAGTACACGCCAGGGAAGGAACGAGGCGGCCACGAGGGCAGGGGTGCGCCCAGGGGGATAGGCGCACCCCCACCCTCGTGGGCCCCTCGTGGCTCTCCTGACGTGCCTCTTCCTCCTATATATACCTACGTACCCTGAAACCATCGGGGAGCACCACGAAACCCTAATTCCACTGGCGCAACCTTCTGTACCCATGAGATCCCATCTTGGGGCCTGTTTTGGAGCTCCATCGGACGGGGCATCGATCATGGAGGGCTTCTACATCAACACCATAGCCTCTCCGATGAGTTGTGAGTAGTTTACCACAAACCTTCGGGTCCATAGTTATTAGCTAAATGGATTCTTCTCTCTCTTTGGATCTCAATACAAAGTTCTCCTCGATCTTCTTGGAGATCTATTCGATGTAATTCTTTTTGTGGTGTGTTTGTCGAGATCCAATGAATTGTGGGTTTATGATCAAGATTATCTATGAACAATATTTGATTCTTCTCTGAAATTTTTTATGCATGATTTAAATATCTTTGCAAGTCTCTCCGAATTATCAGTTTGGATTGGCCTACTAGATTGGTAGTTCTTACAATGGGAGAAGTGCTTAGCTTTGGGTTCAATCTTGCGGTGTCCTTTCCCAGTGACACTAGGGGCAGCAAGGCACGTATTGTATTGTTGCCATCGAGGATAAAAAGATGGGGTTTACATCATATTGCACGAGTTTATCCCTCTACATCATGTCATCTTGCTTAAGGCGTTACTCTGTTCTTATGAACTTAATACACTAGATGCATGCTGGATAGCGGTAGATGTGTGGAGTAATAGTAGTAGATGCAGAATCGTTTCGGTCTACTTGTCATGGACGTGATGCCTACATACAATGATCATGCCTAGATATTCTCATAACTGTGCGCTTTTCTATCAATTTCTCGATAGTAATTTGTTCACCCACCGTAGAAATCTTTTATCATGAGAGAAGCCACTGGTGAAACCTATGGCCCCCGGGTCTATCTTCCATCATATAAATCTTCCATCTACTATCTTTACTTTACTTTTACTTTCCAATCTTTACTTACAATCTATAAAACAAAATACCAAAAATATTATCTTATTGTCTCTATCAGATCTCACTTTTGCGAGTGGCCGAGAAGGGATTAACAACCCCTTTATCGCGTTGGTTGCAATGTTCTTATTTGTTTGTGTAGGTACGAGGGACTCGCGCGTGGTCTCCTACTGGATTGATACCTTGGTTCTAAAAAACTGAGGGAAATACTTACGCTATTGTGCTGCATCATACTTTCCTCTTCGAGGGAAAACAACGCAAGGTCGAGAAGTAGCAATAAGAATTTCTGGCACCGTTGCCGGGGTGATCTATGCAAAAGTCATATACCAAGTACCCATCACAAACACTTATCCATCGCATTACATTATTTGCCATTCACATCTCGTTTTCCTCTCCCCCACTTCACCCTTGCCGTTTTATTCGCTTTTTTCCATTTGCCTCTTTTTGCTTGCCTCTTGTGTATTCGTCCTTAGTGCGGTTTGTTGCTATCATGTCTGAGATGGGGGAGGATGTCACTGAAAAGGGTAGTAACACTAAGGGAAACTTTGATGCTTTTGTTTATCCTCGTGATGAAACTACCACCTTACATACTAAGAAGTTCCAGGTTGGTAGTGGTAATATTATTGGAAAAGGAGTCCTTCAAGACTTCTTTACTTGTGCCGGTGCTTTACCAACTATGGGTGGTTCTATTCTTCATAGAACCAGTAGTCTTGCGATGCCATATCTATGCTTGTAGTTGAACTTAAAAGGCAATTTATCCATATGCATCCTTGCATTCAGAGAATTTGTCTAGAATTTTCCAATATTGAGCATTATTCTGTTAAGCGCGCAACTACTATCTTTTTGGCTCACGAGTTCAGATTCATAATGAAAGAGGCCAAATAAATTTTTACGCATTATAGGGTAGACATTGGTCGTCCTCCCATAGAAGCTATCTTATTTAATCAAGAGGACATAATGCGTTTACAATCTTTAGATCATGTTGCTTTTAATGAAAACCTTAGAAAAAAGGTTACCACCGATGTTCTAGTCGATAGAATCTCTAAAATGAATGATGATTTTGCTATTCAAAACAATGGGTTAGGTTTTTCTCTCGAGCGAAGGCTCATGACCTTCTGCCAAAAGAATACTTATAATGATGAATTGGTTGTGCAATATGAAGGGCCAAAGGAGGACCCCATACCTCCTGAGCTTGATCTTGGGGACTTTTGTGCTATTAAATTTAGCCCTTTTGATTACGTTTGCTTGCCACAAAGAAAACTTGGTGCTGAACATAGGGAATATGAGATGATTTTTTGCGATCTACCTTATCATTATGGCAATACCTAGATCTATACTTGTATCATGCCTAGCTAGGGGCGTTAGACAATAGCGCTTGTTGGGAGGCAACCCAATTTTATTTTCTTTCCTTTTGCTTCTGTTTAGTAATAAATTTTACATCTAGCTTCTGTTTAGATGTGGTTTTGTGTTTTAATTAGTGTTTGTGCCAAGTAGAACCTTTGGGAAGACTTGGGTGAAGTCTTTGCGATCTTGCTGTAAAAAACAGAAACTTTTGCGCTCACGAGATTAGATACCATTTTTTACTGGAGAGTGATTTTAAGTTGATCCTTTTTGCAGATGATTAATAGACAAATTCCTCATGTCCACCAATTTATTTAAGAATTTTAGAGTTATAGAAGTATTCGAAAGTTACAGATTGCTACGGATTGTTCTGTTTTTGACAGATTCTGTTTTTCGTGTGTTGTTTGCTTATTTTGATGAATCTATGAGTAGTATCGGGGGTATGAATAATAGAGAAGTTGGAATACAGTAGGCTTAACACCAATATTAATAAATAATGAGTTCATTACAATACCTTTGAGTGGTGGTTTGTTTTCTTATACTAACGGAGCTCACGAGATTTTCTGTTAAGTTTTGTGTTGTGAAGTTTTCAAGTTTTTGGGTAAGGATTTGATGGACTATGGAACAAAGAGTGGCAAGAGCCTAAGATTGGGGATGCCCAAGGCACCCCAAGGTAAAATACAAGGAGAACCAAAAGCCTAAGCTTGGGGATGCCTGGGAAGGCATCCCCTCTTTCGTCTTCGTCTATCGGTAACTTTACTTGAGACTATATTTTTATTCACCACATGATATGTGTTTTGCTTGGAGCGTTGTCGGGGGGGGGGGG